>CM046803.1:3328340-3865840 GCA_025617405.1 Perca schrenkii
TAGGATGAAGAACGAGTTTAGGGGCTACATGAGCTCATGTGTTCATGCTAATAAATTAAATGAATATATTATAACATTTACTCCGGCTAAAGTGACCATGATTCTGAGATTAAACTTGATTAACCAAAATAGTAATCCGTCTAGAATCAAGAAGTGAAGAAAGCGCCACAGTCGGCTTTCTTCTTCAGCCGTCTGGTCCCACTGTACTAATTACAGATTTACAAACATAAAATGCATCATCATCATCATCATCATCATCATCATCATCATCATCTTCATCATCTTTCTTGCCAGACTCAAGGTCCATTCAGAAGACAAAGACATGACATGCAACATACGGTAACACTTTACTCGAAGGTATTGACATAATCGTGACATGGCACTGTCCTGAACGTGTCGTAAACATTATAAACAAGTCATAAACGTTTATGACTTCTGTCATTAAGTGTCATTTGGTTTTTGTCATGAGAAGTTGATATTGTTTGGGTTGTCTTGATTATGACAACTTGACATTAATCAAAGTGACATTACCAGAAGTTGTCTTGGTCACGACAAGTTGACATTAAATTAATTTGGCATGTCTTTGTAATGACAACTTGACATGAACCAGGGTGACATTACCAGAGGATGTCTTTGTCATGACAACTTGACATAATGTCATCCTGTTTAATGTCAAGTTGTCTTAATAAGGACACTCCAAAGAAATGTAATGTCAAGTTGTCGTGACAAAGACAACTTCTGGTAATGTCACTTTGATTAATGTCAAGTTGTCATAATCAAGACAACCCAAACAATGTCAACTTGTCATGACAAAAACGGAATGACACTCAATGACAGAAGTCATGAACGTTTATGACTTGTTCATAACGTTTATGACACGTTCATGACAGTGTCATGTAATAATTATGACAATGTCATGTCACGATTATGTCGATACCTTCAAGTAAAGTGTTACCCAACATACATTAAAAAGAGAAAGCTAAACATATACAGAGAAATGAAAACAAAAGATACAACAATACTGCATTTCTATAAAAGACACCTATACCAGTGTTTCCATAGTGATGATTGGTATCGTATGGCACTAAACCTAGGATTAGCCAGCAGCATAACAATGCTGTTCTGGGAGACGTTCAGGCCACAAATGAATTTGTAGATCAGACTCCTGCATTACAAATCAGGTCACTTGCACTAGAGCACCTGGGTGTGTTGAGCAGTATCCTCTTACAGTCATTATAAGCAGCCTTAAGCTTCTGCGTGCTTGCCTTTTTTAAACTTAGTCCATAAGGGAGCAGTACACAAAGGAGTGCAGTATGCTTTAAACAGGCTCATTTTGACGACATCCGTGTGTTAGCTTGGGCGTATAATCAGTCCCTCCAGAAAAACGTGATCGCATAATTCCATGCATAATCACCCAAAGTCCGCATATTTATGCGGGGGGGGGGTGCATTTTTTCAAATACACCGCACTTTTGCCGCATAAATTGCCGATTTCCACGGAAAATATGCGGGGCTTGCATGATTTCATAATCCCTGCACATTCGTTGCAAAAAAGTCCCATATATCTTAGCAGAAAGTTGAAAAATGTTGCATTTACTTCACACAAGAGCAGCCATTTTCCCTTGTTGCCATGGGAACGTTATGAAGTGACGTCATTACGCGACGTGACCATCATCGAAAAGCAGGGGGTTGGGGGGAATCACTTTTTTTTCTCTTTTTCATCAAACCGCAATTTTTGCAAGTTCCCGCAATTTCATCGCATAAAATTGCATAAATATCCCGCATATTCCATCGCATTTGTTAAGAAAATGTGCCACATAATCAAGGATTTTTGCCCGCAACAATCACAACATTTTTATTACAGACACTCATCACTTGTCCTAACTGATTACATTAGATTAGATTTGATAGAACTTGATTGAATCTACATTACCACGCTTATTAGGAAATTAATATAAGAGTAAAAAAAACTCAGTTTCCCCGCTGTGTGTCTGTAGGCGAGGCCAAGTCGACGCTGGACCGACGCAGCGCTCTGCATCTCTTCCGCCTGGGCGAGGGCATGCTGAGGATCGTTATGAACAAGAACCGCCCTCTGCTGCACATGATGAGGGCCTGGAGCGTGGTGGCCCCACACCTGGTCGAGGTAGGGCACTTTCATACAGGGAGGAGTCCTGGCCAAGACGGCAGCACAAAGAGTTTCACATAAAAGAACAAACAGCGGGCTTCAAACCAACAGCACATGACATCAACAGGGTTTCCACGGGGTCTTAACCCTCCTGTTGTCCTCAGGTCAAATCTGACCCGTTTTCGAAAAAAAAAGCCTATATAAGAAATCTGGGTTTCCGTCAACCAAATTGTAAAAAGAAATGAAATGGATGGTTCCATACAACGCTCTTCACAAGTAAAATAAATGATCAGTTCACTACTTTTTAATTTAATTTTATAGCATTTGAATAAAATTTTGACAAAAATGTTGGAAAACGTCCAAAAAAAAGGGCAAAAAAATGTTCAGATGCACCAATCAGGGCCAAGGGGGGTGTCTAACTGCGTGTCAATCGCTGCTCATGCACACGCATTCATTCTCCCTTGTGGGGGAGGGGCTTAGGAGACCGTTTTGGGCTTTAGCAGAAAGGGGGGAGGGACTGAGAAGTTGTCGATGGTCAAATGTTTTGGCTAAGTCCTGGATCTTCACAATCCTACCTACGGCACCTTTAAGCGGGAACGCTGTAACCGGCAGCCTCAGACTGGGCTGCAATGTAACCCTATAGGCCAAATGTCAGCTTTGTCCACTAAAAGTGCTCGTTTTGCCGCTGACAGGCTCAGATTAATATTCTAAGTGTCTGACAACATTATGGAAAGGATCCCTATGAGAGGCCTTTTCAAAACCTCTCTAAGACCTTTCTGTTTAACCAGAAACGGCTCTGAAGTCTCTAGTGCTTAACCCACCAGACTCCATTTAAAAAAGCAATATTTTTAGCGTGTATAGAGCCAACATATTTTCACATGTAAATGTGTAAATTATGTCTTTATTTTAAACAAAACTAGAGTTGTGATGGTTGGAGAAGTGCAAAGACGACCCAAAACGGCTTTTCATAGATTCTTTTTTGTTTCTGTCGACTTTGAATGAAGTGTATTTTACGATGCTAAAATTACTGTTTATTTACATGGAGTCTGGTGGCTTTAGCGAACGCAGATTCGCAGATGTTTTTATGTTTAAAAAAAGGATCTTACTCTTTAACAGAAAGGTCGACCTCCTTAGAAATCCTTTCCATAATGTTGTCAGACAATTCGAATATTAATCTGAGCCTGTCATCGGCGAAACAAGCACTTTTGTGAAGGTAAATACAAGCTGGACAATTGACTTACTAACTTACATTGTAGTTTGTTTGTGCGCTGCCGACTGCAGCGATCTCTCTTAATACTGGACCAATGTCACAGATTGTTGTTCCCATCAGTCACTTAGACACAAAAACATAGGGAAATAGGTTGAAAAACCCTTTAATTTCACACAATGGTCATGCACCTGCAGCCATATTTAACATATTTATTTAAACATTCAACATAATTGTTGTCCATTGACTCAGGGATCACTTAACAAAGTAAATTACAGGTTATTTGTTAAGAATATGCTGAAAATATGTATTACATGTTCTGCACTGTGCACCTTGAATGTGTACACATGCTGTGACTACATAACCGCCATGTGAAGAATATAGTTGCAGCTCACCCTGCAAACACGGTGACAGGTTCTTCTCCTCCCAGGCGGCGTGTCACAAGGAGCGCCACGTATCCCAGAAGGCCGTTTCCTTCATCCACGACGTTCTGACGGAGGTGCTGACGAGCTGGGCGGAGCTTCCACACTTCCACTTCAACGAGGCGCTGTTCAGGCCCTTCGAGCACATCATGCAGCTGGAGCTGTGTGACGAGGACGTACAGGACCAGGTGAAGTCCCTGCGCCGCGCGGATGTGCAAATTAGTCAAATTAAAGATCAGCTCAGTATTACGTAGGGGTGTGGGAAAAAATCGATACAGCATAGTATCGCGATATTTTTTGTGGCAATACTGTATCGATACACAGATGCCAAGTATCGATCTTTTATGATGCATGTGTTGGTCAGTCGTCTGCTTGACAATCCCATTTTGCAGCAATAAAATTGAAGTGAGATGGACAAACAGAGAAATGTATATTTTTAGATAAAACAGATGTTGACAAAATTTTCCTTTGGGGAAATCATTTGAAATTGGGAAAAATTTGAAGTTGGAAAAAAGGTAATACATTGCAATATATCGCAGAATATTGCAATATGTTTAAAAATCACAATAATATCGTATCGTGACATACAGTACAGGCCAAAAGTTTGGACACACCTTCTCATTCAATGCGTTTCCTTTTTATTTTCATGACTATTTACATTGTAGATTCTCACTGAAGGCATCAAAACTATGAATGAACACATATGGAATTATGTACTTAACAAAAAAGTGTGAAATAACTGAAAACATGTCTTATATTTTAGATTCCTCAAAGTAGCCACCCTTTGCTTTTTTATTAATAAGGGAAATAATTCCACTAATGAACCCTGACAAAGCACACCTGTGAAGGTAAAACCATTTCAGGTGACTACCTCATGAAGCTCATTGAGAGAACACCAAGGGTTTGCAGAGTTATCAAAAAAAGCAAAGGGTGGCTAGTATGTGGCTATAATGTAAATAGTCATGAAAATAAAGAACCACATTGAATGAGAAGGTGTGTCCAAACTTTTGGCCTGTACTGTAGGTATCGTGATGATATTGTATCGTGAGGCCTCTGGTGATTCCCACCCCTGGTATTACGTGTAGCACCTTTTTTATTTGGCCGGTTTAGAAGACGTCCCATGCGTCCCGTGTGTCCCTGCAGGTGATAACGTCCATCGGCGAGCTGGTGGAGATGTGTTCTCCTCAGATCCTGTCGGGGTGGAGGCCTCTGTTCAGCGCCCTGAGGACCGTCCACAGCAGCAAGACGGACACCAAAGACTACCTGCTGGGAGAATACTCCATGGGTACGTCTGACTGGCCGACACGCTCACATTTAATAATAATAATAATAAAACAAATGGCTGAAGTTTATCGTCTGGCACTTCTCAAAGTTGTCTGCCTTTTTTTTTTTTTTTTTTTTTTAAGCAGGAAACGACCAAAATGTTTGACTGTAGTGAAAAAAATGGAAACCAGTTGGTTTTTCTGATGTACTCTGTAAAAACGTGGAAAACCCTCCCTCCCCCCTTTCATCCCTTCTTCCCTTCTCCCTCCCTCCCTTCCTCCCTACCGTTCTCTCCCTCCTTCCCTCCCCCCCATTCCTCCCTCCATCCCACCCCCCTTCCCTCCCTCCCTTCCTTCCTGCCGTTCTCTCCCTCCCCCCCTTCCCTCCCTCCACCTTTCCCTCCCCCCTTCCGTCCCTCCCTTCCTCCCTACCATTCTCTCCCTCCCCCCTTCCCTCCCTCCCTCCGTCCTCCCCTCCCCATTCCTCCCTCCATCCCGTCCCCTTCCCTCCCTCCCTTCCTCTTTACCGTTCTCTCCCTCTTTCCCTCCCTCCCTACCCCCCCCACTCCATCCCTCCTCTTTCCCTCCATCCCTACCCCCCCCCCTCCCTCCATCTTTCCCTGCCCCTTCCCTTCCTCCATCCCTCCCCCCTTCTCTCCCTCCCTTCCTCCCTACCGTTCCCTCCCTCCCTCCCTCAATCCTTCTCCCCCCCTTTCCTCCCTCCATCCCTCCCTCCCTCCCTTCCTTCCTCCCTACCGTTCTCTTCCTCCTTCCCTCCCCCCCTTCTCTCCCTCCTTCCCTCCCTCCCGTGCTCTCCCGCCATCCCTCCCTCCCCCCCCCCTCCTCACCCTCCTTCCCTCGCTCCCGTTCTCTCCCTCCTTCCTTCCTACTTCCCTCCCTCCCTCCCCCCCCGTTCTCTCCTCTAGGGAAGTCCCAAGCTCCAGTGTTCGATGTCTTCGAGGCTTTCATCAACACCGATAACATCCAGGTGTTTGCCAACGCAGCCACTGACTACATCATGTGCCTCCTGAAGTTTGTCAAAGGTTTAGGTTGGTCTCCGTTGTACACTCCATTATTTTCAGGTCATTACTGTCACACGCCTTTAGAAACTTTATTTTGCCTGAGAATCGGGCAGTAAACGGTACGTTTGATGTAAGACGGGCATGACACGTAGAGTTCACACACCGACGTCAGGGCTGCACAAAAATATTATTCACATACAACAAGCTGCAAAGAGAGAAGTTTGACTTTTTGTTATAAAAAAGGACTCAAACCGATTATCAAAATAGTTGGCGATGGGCGCCTGGGTAGCTCATCTGGTAGAGCAGGCGACCATATATAGAGGTTTACTCCTCGACGCAGCAGCTGCAGGTTTGACTCCGACCTGCGGCCCTTTGCTGCATGTTGTTCCCCCCTCTTCTCCCCTTTCATGTATTCAGCTGTTCTATACAAATAAAGGCTTAAAAATGCCCCAAAAAAAACTGTTGGTGATTTAATTTAATAGTTGTATGGCGAGGGGATTTATGTGTGTGTGTAAATTCACTCATTCACCCAAAACTGTCAGTTAACATCCAATGCAAATGAGTACTGAAGAGGATCAGTATTGTGTATTTGAGAACTCAAATACTTTTTAACGGAGAAGTTATTTTATTTTCTTTCACACTTAATACGTATCATGATTTTTAGCTTTAACAATTTCCATTATGAACTTATGTCAAAGACTTTCCGTATCACTTGGGTTGGTTATAACGTTGCACAGTAACAACAACATTTTGAGTTGTTTTGTACCAAATTCTAATTTTGTGTGTGTGTGTGTGTGTGTGTGTGTGTGTGTGTGTGTGTGTGTGTGTGTGTGTGTGTGTGTGTGTGTGTGTGTGTGTGTGTGTGTGTGTGTGTGTGTAGGAGAGGTGGACTATAAGGAGATCGGAGACTGTGTCCATGCCGCGGGTTACAGCTCCACCGACCTCTGCCTGCCTGCTCTGGACTATCTCCGCAGATGTTCGCAGGTAGGAACTCCCTCTCAGAGTTCTGAGCTGATAAGTGTGGGCTAGCGATCCTTTGTGTCTTTGAGAGATTTCACCGATAAGACATTTTCTTCTCAAGACCTAAGTGACAAGATATCACAGGAAGCAACGCACAGTACTATAGACTAGAGCAGTGGTTCTCAACCTGAGGGTCGGGATTAGCTCGGCATATCCATCTGGGAACTTTCCGTTGGAGAACTTTTGGGAAGGCGCAAAAATACTGGTTAGCTGATTGGATAAAGCATCTGTCTATCACCACCTATAGTTGGTGATAGACGGGCCAAATCAACCAATCAGATCAACGAAGCGTATGCAAATACAACCACACACCAGGCTACCCCTGCTGCTGCAGGCAAAGCATAGGTCGTTAGCTCAGCAAGCAAGCAACATGTCGGTAAAGGATATTTGCCATTTGTGAACGAGAATTTAGGAATAAAAGGCACAGTTTCAGGTTCCCGGTACATATTCCAAAAGAAGGATCCAAGAGAAAACAGCTTTGTCTGAAAATACTGGTTAGCTGATTGGATAAACCATCTGTCTATCACCACCTATGTTGGACGTCACACCTAAACCCGCCTCCAAACCAACGCTGATTGGTCGGTCGTTTGGCGAACAGCTCCAAATTTCTCAAGATGCCAGACTGATCTACGAATGGAAAACTGGAGCTCGCGAGATCAGGACAGTCTCACGAGGCTAGTATCTCTCTCTCACTGTCGTGGGGGGGGTGGTCCGCTAACACCAACTTCATTAGTCCGAATATTGGTTGAGCAGCCGCTGATAGCAGGAGAACACGCGCAGGTCTTTGTTCCTCGTCTTCCCCGTGACTTAACGGAGCTTTTGATTGACAGCTGCTGGCAAAGATCTACAAGATGCAGTCCAAGCCGGTGTTCCTGGGGGCGCGGCTCGCCAGCCTGCCACTGAGGTCGCAGGAGCGCTCGATCAGCACCGAGGACGGGATGGACTGCGTCCTGCAGGAGTTTGACGACGACACGGGTAACGTGTCTGTCTCTTCTCCCTTTCATGGAAGTCCTTCCCCTGTTCTTTTCTGGGCGTCAGCCCTATGGTCCCACAGCCCTATGTTCCCTCAGCCCTGTTCCCTCAGCCCTAGGGTCCCACAGCCCTATGTTCCCTAAACCCAGTGGTCCCTCAACCCAATGGTTCCACAGCCCTATGTTCCCTCAGCCCTATGGTCCCTCAGCCCTATGTTCCCTCAGCCCTATGTTCCCACAGCCCTATGTTCCCTCAGCCCAGTGGTCCCTCAACCCAATGGTTCCACAGCCCTATGTTCCCTCAGCCCTATGGTCCCACAGCACTATGTTCCCACATTTCTAAGAATTTTTTTCCACTGAAAATTAGGCCCTTTTCCCACAGCCCTATGTTAGGGTTAGGGTTACGTTCCATCTGTAGTCCATTGCTACTGGATAATAGGTTGGGTGTAATTGGCTACCACTTGGGAGAAATGGGGATACAATCTGATAGAAATTCATGAAAAAGGAAATGTGGGAACATAGGCACGCTCCCCTTTTCTTTCTTTTTATACTTTTTTGATCCCCTCTAACACTCGGTCTAAGCCCAACGGCGTGTTGCCGTGCTCTCTGGCCCGCAGGTCTGATCCAGGTGTGGATTTTGTTGCTGGAGCAGCTCACCGCAGCGGTGTCCAACTGTCCCCGCCAACACCAACCTCCAACCCTGGAGCTGCTCTTCACTCTGCTCAGAGAGGTTGCCACTGTGCCAGGTAACATAAGCCCATTTCTCACGTCAACTCCAGACAGCGGACCTTGTCCAGAGTTTCCCTTTCACACGTGGCACTCAAACAGGAGATTGTCAGTGTCTCAGACGCGTTCTCACTTCCTGGAAATCCTCCGTTTTGGTGTAGGAGAGGGGTGGCGCCTGGGTAAAGCGAGCATTACGTCGTGTCACAGAGAGCCGGCTTGTAATTTCCCGTGAACAGCCGAGTCTCTTGCCGTTAGTTGACTCTGTCTTTACCGACAGAAGTCCCACGATCCCGTCGTCTCTCCAGTGAGACATTTCCGTTGGCGTCTTCTTGTAAATCACCCTCCTTCATCTTGTTTTCTTCCAGTTTTGCCCAGGGCGCATCACAGAAATACGCTCGCTGTGAATTCTCTGGACAATGAGCTGCTCTATTCACACATGAGATCCAACATCACACAGACTTAGTACTCGGGAGCCGGCAGGGTAAAGACCGTTTAATGTCCGGTCCAACTGAGTCGGACATTTTTATATCATCCTTAACACAAAATCAGGGGGGGGCAGAGCAAGTGGCAGCAGATCAAGTATCAATCCTCACATCCATACATATATTATATAGCTCGATCAAGACAATACAGTAATAAAAAAACAGTAATATTGGCATCTGAGCCATTTTTTCAGTGCCTGCTTAAAACCTCCTAAACTTGTGACCATCTTTAGATTTCCTGGCAACCTCTTATACAGGCTTGTTGCTACATACAAAATGCCTCCTTACCTAAATTACTCTTAACTCTAGGAGGTACAAAATCAGTAGAGCTGCCCCTGGTGGAGTAGCTGTGAACATCTCTCACTCTGTTAAAATAATTGATTAAATATTCATAATAGGTAACCAAGGAGTTTTTATTTTACAGCCAAATGTTCTGAAATTGCCAAATCTGTCACACAACTAATCATCCTCACTTCTAATGATCCTCTAAACCGAAACAACCATCTCACGCTGCCTTTGCGCTCCCTTCTGTAATTTGCTATGCTGAATCCCCCACGCTGTTGCCGAAGGAGTTTTTCCAAATAATCACACATAACTTACCCTTACCGTCTAACTGTGTCTCCTCTCTCTCCAGGCCCCGGGTTCGCCATCTTCGCCGTCATCCAGCTGCTGCTTCCCGTGATGTCCCTGTGGCTGCAGCGTAGCCACGGTGACCACTCCTACTGGGACGTGGCGGCCGCAAACTTCAAGCACGCCATCGGCCTGTGCTGCGAGCTGGTGGTGGAGCACGTCAACAGTTTCATACACTCAGGTGAGACATACATAGCTGTGTGCGTGTGCATGGGGTTTCTGTGTGTGTTTGGGGTCTTACTCGAGGGCTACTGTGGCCACCGGAGTTGTCCACGTTGTGGAAAAAACCCAACAATCACCAGAGAGGTTGATAACCGTTTTAGGCCTCACCCTCCCTATTTCCTTAAGTTTCCCTCTGCAACTTCAGTTCTTGTAGTTTCAGTGATCACAGGATCAAGTAAACGCAGCTAGAAGACATTATGTCTTTATGGCTGAACATGTTAGAGCTCAGCGTCCTTAAAATACCAAAAGGTTAAAATAGACATTGCTCCACATAAACCCTGAGCTAATTGCCCCTGTGTTGGCTTTTTGAGATAGGCACTGAATGCAGAATCTGTCATGTTTGCAGAGCTAAACCTTCCTTTTAATAGGAACAGCAAAAGCTCCTTAATGCTCAAATGGAGTAGCCTGGCTCCGCCCTCCTACGTACTTCCGCTCAATTTTCATTTTCCCTCAGTACGTCGTCTGGGATTGAGGTATATTCTTGTGTTTGTGGCAACGCTGCCAAATATCCAGAAGTTAAAGCCCGAGCAAGAACAATCTTTGCTGAGTTGTGTTGGTGGCCATGATGTTGTGGCCCTCCTCCCCACGGGGTTTGGGAAAAGTTAGATTTTCCAGCTCGCTCCGTTAGTGGTGAAGGAGTCGGCTAAAGCTAACGCTAGCGATGCTAAGCCCCCCCATCGTTCAGGGCGCTGGTCCAGCACTGGCAGCCCCCCCTCACTCTGACATCTCTCCATTTGTGCATGTATAGGACCTGAGCATGTGTGTGTGTATTTCAGGCCTGTGTGTAGTGATTTCTAACAAACTGAGTGTAAATTGTAATTTCCCCACAGTGGATCAATAAAGAATCCTAAATTATTATTATTATTATAAAATAGTTTGAAAGTGTGAGTTGAAACCTTGCTGTTCCTGCAACAACTGTTGGCTCGGATTCTTCAGTCCACTCTGTAGTTGGTGCTCATTTTAGCGCTGTACAAAAGCTCTGTGAACCAAAAAATGGTTAAGTGTGTTACTTGTCCACAGTAGATTCTAGTAGATAATTTACATGAACCCCAGAAAAGTTGAAGGGAAGATGGAGAGAGGGAAGTAAGAAAGGGACATGCACAGCTGATGGAATTTGACGTTCATGTTAAACCCTAGGAACACGCATCTGTGATCAAATATTCTAAACTGATCACAGATCTGATTGTTATTGTTTGTCTGTTGAGCTTAAACGCTGAAGATAAGTAGAGCGTGACTGACTTGTTGTCCCACTGCCCTCCTTAGGCAAATTAAATTGTGGCCTCGCCATCCCTGTCCCATGTGCTAACCAAAACGTTGTGTGTGTCTGTGTGTATGTGTGTCTGTGTGTGTATATATGTGTCTGTGTGCGTTTCTGCCTTCCCTTTTTGCAGATATTGGTTACGAGTCTTTGATCAACCTGATGTTGAAGGATCTGTTCAAGCTTCTGGTGGCTTGTGTGTCTGAGCCTGCAGAGACCATCTCCAGAGTGGGCTGCTCCTGCATCAGGTGACCACACATTACTCACTCTCTCTCCATCTCCATCTCTCTCGCTCTCCCTATCTCTTTCTCTCCCTCTAGGCTACACCACTGACCTGAGATCAGGTAGTCTTCTGAATAGGTCGCGCAGAGCTCAGAAATTGTATACATTGTTCATCTGCTATTTCATTACTAAATTCACTTCTGAGATTTTTTTATGCGAGAAATCAACTATGTAGAGCTAAAAAATGGGCCGTTTTACGGAAATGTATAGCTAATTGCAAATTTGGTAAGACGAACAATGTATAACATTGCAGTGTCTGAAAAATGAGACCTGCTGTCTCGTCTCCACTGTGTGTGTATGTGCTTCACGCTACCAATCAGTGCGCAGCTCATCTAAATATTCATGAGTATACCATATTTGGAAGAAAAGCTCTCGTTCGGGCCATTCCACAGGGTAGCATTAGGGCCCATAGAACAGCACCCGGGCCATTTTCAACCCAACCAATGTTACATACCCCATTAGGAGACCATAAGGAACAGTGTGAAATGCCCTATATAAACATTATATCACCCCTTTAAGCCATTGACTTCCAAATTTGGTGGCTGAGCTGAAATAACAACTGTTGGTATTCATGCCCTCTGCTTGTCAGTGTCGGCGCTGTATGCAATCAGCCAAAGATGGTTTTCTTGAGAAAAAAAAGCTGTGCTCGCATTGGTTGATATGCTAAGATGGACTTTTGTCTTTTTGAACAGCAAATGAGGGGTAAGCGTTTGTCTAAAATAGATGATCTGACTGATTGCATCATGAAAAATCCTAAATACACCGTCCTGCAGCCTGAAATACTCACCAGAGCACCGAATGTGTAATGATCTGCCGCTGGAAATAATCCCCCAAAAATGCTACATTTCTTTAGGGCTGTGCTCGATTGAAGAAATTCGTAGTCGACTAACACTCATTCAATTGTATCGACTAATCGATTAGTTGATTTAATCGACAGATCTGTAAATCTGAGTTTCTTCGCAAAGGATCATGCAAAAGCACCACTTTAATTATTGCTCGTACGTTTCTTGGAAATTAGTCATTCAGCATGAAAAAAGCATAAAACATGTCTAATGGACTAAAGAAATCTAAGTTGACTAAGACCAAAACGACCGATTAATCGACTAATCGACTAAGAGGGAGCAGCCCTACATTTCTTCCTGTTTGAGTTATGTTTGCTCGAATAAACAGTGCCTAACTGCTTTAGGAAATGACAGAGCTTTAAAAAATAAAACAATAAAACCGATATACTGTATATGCATGAGCCATTTTTATGAATATGTCTTAAGTAGGAACCAATGGGATGGGGAATGTGAGTGTCACCAACAGCGCAGGGTAGTCAGTAGTCAGTAGTCATGTTGTGACATGACACTGACTACACTGACCACACTGTCATGAATGTGTCATAACGTTTTAAACAACCCAAACAATGTCAACTTGTCATGACAACAACGGAATTACCCTTAATGACAGAAGTCATGAACGTGTATGACTTGTTTATAACGTCCAACCAGAAGTGCATATTCAAATATAGACAGGTGGTGCATAGGACAAGAAATATATTGCAGTGTTATAAGAGCAGAATAAATATGGCTATGTTATATTATGACAGTGTAATGTCACTCTTATGGCGATACCTTCAAGTAAAATGTTACCGAAAGTTTTACGAGGCAGCCAAACGTATTGTTGGTTTTGGTATTTACTGAGGTATTATTTAGATCATAGTTTGGACAATGTGTTACAAAGTAGCTTTTTTTTTGTCTGACACTGGCATAGACACTGTTATTCTCTCTCACCGTGGTTTCTATTGTTCCCTCTCCAGGTATATTTTGGTCACAGTGGGTCCAGTGTTCACGGAAGAAATGTGGCGGTTGGCCTGCTGTGCTCTGCAGGATGCTTTCTCTGCTACGCTAGAGCCTGTCAAGGTACATACACACACACACACACACACCCACCCACACACACACACACACACACACACACACACACACATAAACAAAACTGCAGGCAGTTGCAGATTAAGTAGTGTATAATAAAATGGCATACATCATGCTCTCGTGTCACAAGTCAGCAAACAAACAAATGTAAAAAGGTATGGAAATTTGGTTACACTTTACTTGAAGGTATCTACATAAGAGTGACACTATCATGAATGTGTCATAAACAAGTCATAAACGTTCATGACATAACGCTTCTGTCAGTAAGTCTCATTCGGTTTTTGTCATGAGAAGTTAGGGTTCATGTGACATGACTGGGCCATGACAGTGTCCTGTCACTCTTATGTAGATACCTTCAAGTAAAGTGTTGTTGAAAATGTGCACATTTAGAAACACACTCAACAGGCCAGTCCACTGTAGTAAACCGCATAATCCATCCCCAATCTGAAGCTGCTGGTTGGGACAGAAGTAATCTGAAAGCCTTTGCTGTTAATGCTGTCAACATGCTGCCACTCCACGTTAAGCTTGATAACCCCAGTTACCCTCACACACACACACACACACACACACACACACACACACACACACACACACACACACACACACACACACACACACCGAGAGAGTCCTGCTGCTGTGAGCAGCGACTGTTTCCTCACTGTGTCAGTGTTTTTTTCTATTCCATCTCTCTTTTCTCCGCTAAACTGATTAAAGAAAATGCTGCCTCAAAGCTTCCATATCTGGGCTAGGTAATCCAAATCGTTTGTCTTGACGACTGCACATAAATGCAGCTCAACGTTTAACATACAAGAGCTGCGACCTGAATTTTGTTCACAAAACCACACACCATGCTTTAAGGTACACATATGTGTATGTCTTAAACATAAGCAGTACAGACAGACACAACTTTGCCTAAAAAGGTGTTGTCTAAAGTTGGCAGCATTATCTGTCTGATCATCCATCTGAACGGAGAATAAAACCAGTCTGACCAGGCATTCCGTGCCAACTTTTGGTAGTTTTTGGTACTGCAAGCATTTTATTGCTGTAGAGCTGCAAAAGATGAATCGATTAGTTGTCAACTATTAAATTAATCTGCAACTATTTTGATTTTCGATTCATCGGTTTCGGTCATTTTTTAATGAAAAAAAAAGTAACATATTCTCTGATTCCAGCTTCTTAAATGTGAATATTTTCTAGTTTCTTCTTTCCTTTCTATGTGTGGACTAAGTTGAGCTGGGGTTAAAAACCTGCTGAGTCATACTGTATGAGACAATTTCCCAGAATGCTCAGCTTTGTGAGAAATGAGGAGTCTATGTTCATTTGTTAATTTTCGTACCTGCTGGGGGTGTGTGTGTGTGTGTGTGTGTGTGTGTGTGTGTGTGTGTGTGTGTGTGTGTGTGTGTGTGTGTGTGTGTGTGTGTGTGTGTGTGTGTGTGTGTGTGTGTGTGTGTGTGTGTGTGTGTGTGTGTGTGTGTGTGTTTTAAGTAGAGGTGACATTGGCAGGCATTCTATTGGTGGATGTTTTGTGTTCATGCAGTCCTGTGGCAACTGACTGACTGCAGCTAAGCTGCTTTACAGCTTAGAGCCACATCTGTGTGTATGTGCGTGTGTGTGTGTGTGTGTGTGTGTGTGTGTGTGTGTGTGTGTGTGTGTGTGTGTGTGTGTGTGTGTGTGTGTGTGTGTGTGTGTGTGTGTGTGTGTGTGTGTGTAATGATGATAATCTCACCACCATTGACAGATTTTCTCTGCCCAGCAGATATGATTTTAGGTCTGTAACTGACCAAATGAGCTTTGTGGTTGTTTGCTGGGCTATGTTCTCAATCTCCTTAGCAACACATTTAAAAAAAAAAGAAAACAGAAAAATAGGCGAAATGTGATGTCCTTTGTTTTATTATTTGTTCGTTTATGAACTTCAGTTCTCAGATCACTGCTTTGGCTACCAATTATGTCACAGAAATAAGGTCTACTGCTTGTCCATGGACCACAGAACGGTTCAGGTCCGAGATTCTTCTCAAACTCTTGACCCAGTCCGAACCTCGCAGACCGCTCAGGTCGGCTGCTTCTGGACGACTGGCTGCTCCCAAGGTCAAAACAAAACACGGGTGGATCTGCGTTTAGCTTCTACGCTGCTACATGTGGACAAATTGAAGCAGAAGGGATAAGACCTTCTTTCAAATCAAATCCAAGCTAAAGAGCTACCGGTTTACCATTGCTTTTAATTCATCTTCTTCTCAATCAAATGTAGAGCCCGACCCATATAGGATTTTTAAGGCCGATATCGATACAAATATTTGGTGATTTAAAAATCAGATATTCCGATATATCTGCCGATATATATTTTAAAAAAAAATCCAGAAACGCGTAACAAAACATAAAGACATTTCCCTAACATTAGTTATTTGTAGTTATTTTTGAGTTACATTACATGTTTTTTTGCGACGATTTTTGTTAATCGATTCTTTTCCCAGAATAGATATTTTTTATTTCTTTTTTCGACCAATGATTCACCTACATATTTTCTGTTTATACTGTACCACTGATAGGGACTACATCATATCCGTATTCTGACCAAAAACAGAAAATGGAGAAAATCCATGTGATGTACTTCTTTACAAATGAAATACATGTCAGACTGACTGACTGAAAACAATTAGAAAACAAGTAGTTTTTAAATATGTCTCATTCTGACGCTTTTATCCAAAGCGACTTACAATTAAGTGCTTTCAAGTTTGAAGGTACAAACTCGAGACAACAAGTAGTAAGTGCAAGTACATTAGCTTTAAATAAGCAAAGCTACAAAGAGACATGAAAGTGCAGGTTTAAGAATTGTTTTTTTTTTTCTTTTTTTTCTTATCCGAGGTGTAGTCGTGAGTCCTCACTAATAAAGTTTGTTTGTTTTATTGTCCCAACTGAACAGAGGAACACCACAATATATAAAAATTCTGATAAATAAAATGTATAAAACTGCAAACTTAAGATATGAAACTTAAAGTCCTTTGATTTTTTTTTCGTTCAAAGAGTGTTGCCAACAGGGACGTTTTAGAGCGTCCTCTGGTGGACAAACTATGCAACGCTAACACTCAGAACATGGTTGAAGGGTATTTCGTCCGTTTTTATTTTATTTTTTAAATGTTCATTCATCAGAATCATTTATTTGTCATTGTAAATGATTCTGATAAATGAATATTTTAAAAAAAATCATTGATCTGCCATTATAAATGCTGATACCGATTTGTAAAATGCCCAATACCGGCCGATAATATCGGCAAGTCGATATATACCGGTCAGGCTTTAATCAAATGTACTTTGTTAGTTTCTTTTATGTTTTTTATTCTGTGCTTTTGCTTGCTTGTTCTATTCTTCTCATTGTTCTACTCTTGCTTTCTTTCATGTTTTTTAGGGCTGGGACGGTATGCTTTTGTCCCAATTTGATTCTTTCACGATACATGGCTGCAGAATGGATTTGTATTGTGATTTTCATTTATTGCGATTCAATAGTGTAGAGTATTGGGATTATTTTTTCCTTCTTCCACAAAAACAAAAGTTGCATAATACACTTCTAGAGACAATATATCATGAGACATATTTAAAAACTACTTGTTTTCTAATTGTTTTCAGTCAGTCAGTCTGACATGTATTTCATTTGTAAAGAAGTACATCACATGGATTTTCTCCATTTTCTGTTTTTGGTCAGAATACGGATATGATGTAGTCCCCATCGGCGGTATAGTATAAACAGAACATATTTAGGTGAATCATTGGTCGAAAAAAGAAATAAAAAATATCTATTCTGGGAAAAGAATCGATTAAAAAAAATCGTCGCAAAAAAATCACAATAGATACGATTTTCGATATATATTTGTTCCCACCCCTAGTCTTTCTTTATTTGATTTTTGTGCTTTTACCTGTGTAATGTGTGAAGCCCATTGGGTATGAAATGTCTTCTATAAACACATGTCTCCTTGGTGAATTTATCTTACACATAAACAACTGCCTCAAAGGTTATTAAAATAAAACGCTCCCTTTTAATGTATGAAATCTCAACATATGGCTCAGCATGCTCTTAGCCACATGCAGTCATTTTGTTTATGTAACCGCTTTTGTGACATGTTGGGGCTAATGGTTTTGTTTTACATGGCACATCATATCTATTTAGTTCTTATGGCAGTTTATGTAAGAACTGCTGTGATCCAGATGCTTTTACAGCTGCGATTACATATTGATCTGTAAAACTTTTGTCTGTAAATCTTAGATAGATTACATGTTAAATAGTAAAATGGGACCTATAACTAGCAATTCAATTACCCTTCGTACTGCTTTTTGATTATGTTAATAATACATTTTATTTATACGCACTTTACATTTAAAACAAATCTTAAAGTGCTAAAGGGTAAAAACGTCCTTATAAAAGCATGAAAACGGGCGCCTGGTTAGCTCAGTTGGTAGAGCGGTAGAGCACACATGCAGAGGCTCAGTCCTCGACGCAGTCGCCGCGGGTTCGGTTCCGACCTGAGGCCATTTGCTGCACGTCATTCCACCTCTCTCCACTTTCTTGTCTAAGCTGTCCTGTCCAATAAAGGCCTAAAATGCCAAACGATTACATAAAAATGGGAGACTAAAAGCAGCAAATGTTCTCAAATGTGCAATTTTGGATTGAATCCTAAAATGACCACAATATGTCATCAGACATCATATCATATGTCATCTATTAAGGTAACATGCTAAGCTGAAATGCTGTGTTTTCTGACAACAATGCTAATGGCAGTATTTCCTCCTATCAACTGCCCATTCTGAAAGCCGGGCCGGGTTGCCAGATATGCCTGTAAAAATGCAAATGCAGCGCGCTGCAGCTGTAGTACAGCCATGGAAGCTGCAAACAAATCAACGGGATCAACGGAGATGGATTGTACCCAACCTAAAAAAAACCTTGGCATGTTTTTCACAGTTGCGTGACCAGAGGCGTTCAGTCGTTTCAACATTTGTGTACTTACATTGAATTTCATAGAGTAACGTTATTCAAGTTAGTTACTCGCACAACACTTGAGACACAGCCAGTGAAGTGATCCCAACTGGTCAGCCCATATCTGCTAACGTTACCGGAGGACCAGGCAAGCAGGCACCGGGTGTTTACAACGTGTAGCCTGTTCAGCGGCCGTGAATCAGTACAGGGGACTGTGAGTCTTTAGCGGTTGTTTCCTTAAAGTTCTCATATTATGCTTTTTGGCTTTTCCCTTTTCCTTTATTGTTTTATCTATCATTTTTGTGCACGTTATAGGTTTACAAAAGTGAAAAAGCCCAAAGTCCACCCAAATGGACTTAACCATCTCCAACAGAAAACACTGTTCACCAACTGCTCCAAACAGCTCTATTGTAGTCCAGCCTTTACTTCAGAGACAAACGTGGTCACTTTGTAACACACGTTATAATGCTCACCTAGCTGCTAGCATGGCACACCCTCATACTCTGCTTCTGACTGGCTAGTAGTCCTTACCTAGGTACTGTCAGGGCACGCCCTCATACTCTACTTCTGACTGGCTGGTAGTCCTTACCTAGGTACTGTCAGGGCACGCCCTCATACTCTGCTTCTGACTGGCTAGTAGTCCTTACCTAGGTACTGTCAGGGCACGCCCTCATACTCTGCTTCTGACTGGCTAGTAGTCCTTACCTAGGTACTGGGCATGTGCGACTCCCAACAAAGATGGAACAGAAGTGAGATGTCTCACTCTGTAGCTAAAACAGAGAGCTCAACACACAGGGTGAAAAGAGGAGCTGCAGCAATGTGCAGTACAACAAAAAGATGGTGTTTTTTGAAAATGAAACCATGTAAACCTATTCTGGTACAACCTCTAAATACAATTATAAACCTGAAAATGAGCATACTATTTACATAACATACAATTATTTTTTTTTTCAGTGGGGTAGAGAAGACAGCGAGGTAGTGGTGTTTTAGCGGCTGTTGCCATCATTTTAATCCGAGATAGGGTGGTTGTCAGTCGGGTACAGAGCTCCGCGTGAGCACGGGCTTTTATGACTGTCAATATAGCCAGCATCTAACGTTAGCTACTCCGCTGTGCTCTGGAGTAATGTCCAGCTGTGTATGACTAGCGTCTTGCAACATTGATGCGGTGTTCTCAACCTGGCAACCTCCGTGAGCTTCAGGTCTGCAGTAACTATTTTAAATATGGCCAAGAGCGTTTGGATTTGCCAGTGAAAAGATCTCCATAAAAACCCGGGTGCAGCTGAAATAACTAAAGAGAAGGTCTAGTGTCTGTAGGACACGGGCAGCCCTCAGCATAAAGCTGACAGTCAATCCCTAACGTGTCCTTATGCTTTCATACACATCAACACGTGACCTCTGACTGGGTCTTATAGGAAAGCAGATTTTTCTATAAGCGCTGCATTCAGGTCACATTTGTATAACATAATCTCTATACTGTATTAAACAATCAAATCAGGAAGGAAACTAAAACAAATATCTGCTATCTGCTGGCCACAGAAGTAGTTTGGTGATTGACTCACCAGCTTTCGCCATTTTACAAGAGAATGTATAATATAATGGAATTAAAAACATGGATAAAGTCTATGTACTGTATACCGTGTAGTGTAAGTTTCGGGGTTGTTTTGCTTCTTGTTTTATTTGATTCATGTATTTAGGGAATATGTGGGTATATATATATATATATATATATATATATATATATATATATATATATATATATATATATATATATATATATATATATATATATATATATATTATATGTGTGTGAGTGATCCATATTTAGCTGCCAGTGGACCTGCTGTCCCTTCTCCTAGGAGAACTACCAGCTACTCCTCTGATGTTAACATTGGGAAATTGGCAATTTTTTGGCTATTTTTCCAAGTCTTCCTGTCTCTATGGCAAGCTGGTGGTCACTGAGCCTGTATTTAGTCAGGGTCCGTCTCTGCGTGCAGATACTCAGCCAATTCATATTCTCTGTTAAGAGTCAGATAACAATTTAGTCTACTTTGTGTTTTTGTTTGACTTTTCCAATGTTCTAAATATTGATATTTTGAATGATACATAATCTGTTTTGTGCTGTTGTGTTATGTTGAACCAGTGCTAATGGGAGCCGGGTTAGTTAGCTTCACCATCAGCTGACTGGGGGGAGCTGGGTTAGTTAGCTTCACCATCAGCTGACTGGGGTACTGTCTCTTGGGTTTTTAGTGCTTTGAAATCCAAAATGTCCAAAATGTAATAGCTTGTTTCTGTATATTTATATACTACTATACTGTACTGTACTATACTAATACTCTATATCTCTCTGTCTCTCTGTGTGTCTCTCTGTCTCTCTGTGTGTCTCTCTCTCTCTGTGTCTCTCTGCAGAACCTTCTGGCATGTTTCCACAGCGGTTCAGACAGTTTTTCGGGAGACGCCTGTGAGGTGAAGGTGGCGGCTCCGTCCCACTCTGCTGCAGCTGAGGCGGAGTACTGGCGGATCAAAGCCATGGCTCAGCAGGTCAGTAGGACTAAAAGCTTTAATGCGTTTATATAGTAATGAACGTCCGTTCCATTCAAGCCATTACCAAATGAGTTGCTACAAAGATAATTAAGACTATCAGCTCCACACAACTCTCTCTGGATTTCTGAGTAGGAGTATGTTCAGAAGATTGTGGCGTCCTGCGACTTTCGCATGCAGAAACTCAAGTAAAGATAATGACCTCTTCTGAAGAGTCCATCATGTTATTTTAATCCTCCGTGTCCTCCTTGGTTACTGGCAACTGTGCGATCACGGAAGGCTTGTAACGGACGTTCATTAATATCAAAAAGTTGCGCACTAAACCTTTTACGTAAAGATCAAATAGAATTCTATCTTAAATGCACAACTTCAACTTCAACAAAGCAAATATGCAGCTTCATTGTCACAGCGACTGACATGTCCTCTCTGGGTCCCAGGTCTTTATGTTGGACACCCAGTGCTCGCCGAAGACGCCCAACAACAAGGAGGGCTTTGAGCACGCTCAGTCCTGCGTTCTCATCATCGAGCTGCCGACAGACCAGCAGGCCAACGGACACACACAGAAGAGGTGGACGGCACACACACACACGCGCACACACACACACAAAAGCACGTTCGGCTCCACATGTGATAATTATCCGACATTCATTTCCGGGATTGTTGATAGGTGCCGTCTAAATGTCCGTCTCCTTCCTCTTTCTCTGTGTTGGCGTTCTAACCTCCGGTGGATTTGTGAGGACTATGGTTAACTGCTCCTCAGATCTCTGCAGGGTAAATCCAGACAGCTAGCTAGACTATTTGTCCAATCTGAGTTTTCTCTCTCTCTTGAACCTACACGTTCCACCTAAACAAGTTCCTTCCCGAGGCTATTTTGCAGAGGCACCATGCGGAGCTTAGCGCCGCCCAAGACGATTGTGATTGGTTTAAAGAAATGCCAATAAACCAGAACATGTTTTTCTCCCATCCCGGAAAGCTGTGTGGACTAGCCAGACCCTCATTGGCTTGTGTTTTATTTTGCCTTTTGGGTTGCTGCTTATTTTTATATGAAAAGCCCAGATGGAATGTGCACATTTTGTCTCGTCTTTGCGGTACTTTTCTTACAATGTGCCCGGCTCTTTAGTTAACAGCTGTTTTGTAGACTTTTTTTTTTAAATGTTAGATGGAGTTCAGAAGTATATTTCCTCTGTCAGTAACTTTGAAGAACACTTTGTGTTCACATGATGCACATTTTCAAAATTAAGAAAGCCAGTTTTGCAACAAGAAAGTACATCAATGTGTTTTTGTTTGAACATTAATAACAGCCAAATTAACTTGCACCAAACTGACACTAACTGTCTTTGCTTGTCTTTCTGCTGCTGTGCTTCCAGGAAAATTGGGTAAGGCTGTTTTTCTGTGACATCTGTGACTTTGTGCTCGTCAGTTTTAACAGTAGGAAAACTGTCCACACATAGATTACAGTATGGCTCTGCATGCAAACTAACTTGTTCCCCTGTAGAGATGCACAGTGAGGAGAAATAGTATTGTGTGATACATTTCTTTATTGGTGTTATGAGATGTGTTATATCCTGAAATTTGTGTCGAAATTTGCTGTTTAGTGAAATGAAAAGCACTTGCAAATTTATTTTTTAAATTTAACAGGTAATGGTAATTATGAAATCATATTTTCCACATCTTTTATGGATTCTGCGTTCTGACAACGCGGCCCCTAATGAGTTTAATGTGGAAATTGACAAAACTGTAATCAAACAAATATGATCCATTGTGCAGGTCCACACAGTCTACCTGTGTGTGTGTGTGTGTGTGTGTGTGTGTGTGTGTGTGTGTGTGTGTGTGTGTGTGTATCTATGTGTGTTAAGGCGGGGGGGAGAATTTTGGTTTTGCCTGTAGTGTCTCCCCTTAATTATAACGTATTTTAGCTCCTCTAAAAGCTTAATAATTTATTTCAGAAGACAAAATACAGTAGCTGTTGAATAGGTTTATCACAGCCTGGTTACACTAAGAAAGTGGTTATTTCTTACTTAAGGCAAAAGATTGTCCTAAGTCATTTAAGAACAAAATAAATGTGATTTGACCAGCATCCATCCCTGTTTCTGAATCCTGCAGGATCCCCTTCAGGACCATCGTGGTGAGCCTGCTGTCCCACCAGGTCCTGCTCCAAAACCTCTACGACATCCTGCTGGAGGAGTTCGTCAAGCATCCCGACGGAACCGAAAGCGTCACCCCCGTGACCTCTGACCCCAGCCGGGCCGCGGCAGGCTTCCTGCGCTACATCTCCATGACTAACTTAGCCATAATCCTGGATCTGCTGCTGGACTCTTACAGGTAACTGCAATGAGAAAATCAGCCACAAACCGTTTCTGTGGGGTCTTAAAAAGTCTTAAAAACTAAAAAATTTAAAAATCAAACTTTTAGGCTTTTAAACTTTTAAAATTTCATTCATCAAGGTCTCTTAAATTTGATATGGTGAAACTCTGCATATATTAGGAGCTGTAACTATTTCAAATGTTACAGTAAATAGTCTCAGAAATGATTGCGATTGACAATATTTTTGTCTCTTTCAGTCAAATTGTAATATTTATGTATGTATTACTTTTTTCTCAAACAAATTAAAGCTTTGAATGAATCCTGAGTCGTTTTTGTTATATCACTGTTATGTGACCCAGATAATATAATATCACAAGTACACGGCCTATGAAGTAAACCACACCTGTTTAATATTACAAAACGTAATTGTTTCTTAAATTAACATCCATCCATCTTCGTCCGCTCATCTGGGGTCGGACCGCGGGGGGCATCTGCTCCAGCAGGGTACCCCAAACTTCCCTTTCCCGAGCCACATTAACAAGCTCCGACTGGGGGATCCCGAGGCGTTCCCAGGCCAGGTTGGAGATATAATCCCTCCACCTAGTCCTGGGTCTTCCCCGAGGCCTCCTCCCAGCTGGACGTGCCTGGAACACCTCCCTAGGGAGGTGCCCGGGTGGGGCATCCTTACCAGATGCCCAAACCACCTCAACTGGCTAAATTTAATGTAATACCGCCCTCCCTGTGCCAATTCTCCGACCAATCTCCCGCTTCATTGTCCCCTCACTCGCGAACAAGACCCCAAGGTATTTGAACTCCTTCACTTGGGGTAAGGACTCATTCCCTACCTAGACAGAAGGCACTCCGTTGGTTTCCTGCTGAGAACCATGGCCTCAGATTTAGAGGTGATGATCCTCGTCCAAGCTGCTTCACACTCAAATGCCATCAGGACCACATCATCTGCAAAGAGCAGCGATGAAATCCCCAGCCCACCAAACTGCAACCCCTCCCCACTCCGACTACGCCTCGATATCCTGTCCATGAATATCACAAACAGGATTGGTGACAAAGCGCAGCCCTGGCGGAGGCCAACCCTCACCTGAAACGAGTCCGACTTACTGCCGAGAACCCGGACACAGCTCTCGCTTTGGTCATACAGAGATTGGATGGCCCTGAGAAGGGACCCCATACTCCCGCAGCACCTCCCACAGTATCTCCCGGGGTTCCCGGTCATACGCCTTCTCCAGATCTACAAAACACATGTAGACCGGTTGGGCATACTCCCAAGCTCCCTCCAGGATCCTTGCGAGAGTGAAGAGCTGGTCCGTTGTTCCACGACTACGACGGAATCCGCATTGTTCCTCTTCAACCGGATGTTCGACTATCGGCCGAACCCTCCTTTCCAGCACCTTGGAGTAGACTTTACCAGGGAGGCTGAGAAGTGTGATATCCCAGTAACTGGCACACACCCTCTGGTCCCCCTTTTTGAACAGGGGAACCACCACCTCGGTCTGGTATGACATATACCACATATACATATACCATCAAGAGTTATACCCCTTAGGACTAATGTTAGCAATTCATTGCAACAAAGATGACATGCATATGATATGCAGATGACCGTGTCATATGAATCTGTAATCTGGCTAGTAATAATGCTGATCAGCTTCACACTCTGACTAATCTCCTGATCTCTTCTTCTTCTTCTGCAGGACAGCGCGGGACTTTGACACCCGGCCCGGTCTGAAGTACCTGCTAATGAAGGTGTCGGGGGTTTCTGGCGCGGCTAATCTGTACCGTCAGTCCGCCATGAGCTTCAACCTGTACTTCCAGGCCCTGCTGTGCGCCACACTGAGCCAGGCCGACAGCATGACCGCACAGCAGGTAGAAACCCATCATCCAAACTACTCCGTTGTTTTTAGTTGAATGTTAAAAACCTTTAGCTTAAAGCTGCACTAATACATTTTATACCAGCAATGCTTTTTGTGTGAAACTCGTGACGTATCCACAGAGAGTTATCACCTGACTCTGAAGTTCCCCTCAGCAACACAGAGCCTTTTAGGGTCTTTCAGCTTATTGTTCAAGTTTCACAGAGCCAAACTTAAATAGTTTCTGATGAATCCACTTTATTCAACCTGCTCAGCACCGAACAGCAGACAAACAAAGTTAGAGACTAGTTGCTCCACCTTTTTCACCTTAGACAGTCCTTCCAGAAAAATGAGTTTTTTTGTGATTGTTGCGGGCAAAAATCCTTGATTATGCGGCACGTTTTCTTAAAAAATGCAATGGAATATGCAGGATATTTATGCAATGAAATTGTGGGGACTTGCAAAAACTGCGGTTTGATGAAAAAGAGAAAAAAATGTGATTTCCCCCCCCCCAACCCCCTGCTTTTCGATGGTGTTCAAGTCGCGTAATTACGTCACTTCATAACGTTCCCATGGCAACAGGGGAAAATGGCTGCTCTTGTGTGAAGTAAACGCAACATTTTTCAACTTTCTGCTAAGATATATTATGGGACTTTTTTGCAACGAAAATGCAGGGATTATGAAATCATGCAAGCCCTGCATATTTTGCGCGGAAATCAGCAATTTATGCGGCTAAAGTGCGGCGTATTTGAAAAAACGCGGCCCCTGCATAATAGGGCTGTCAACGAATATTCTAAATTTGAATATATATTCGAATAGTTTTAGAAAAACGAATTTTGAAGGTGGAAATTAATATTCGAATAAAACTGTGGAAAAAAACGCTCGCGGTAGCAGAAGCTGTCTGGCTGTCTGCTATGCTAGCACGCCTGAAAGCCGTTACATACTGGATGCAGCCCAGCTGGAGCATACAAATGTGACATCATGAGATCGCCGTGACTATTTATACCTGCGCTGGTGGTTGCGACACTAGCTGCAGTCTTCTCCTGAACAGCGGTGGCGCTAATGAGCAAAGGCTACCGACGCTGCCTTTTCTACAGACTAGAAGAAGAAAAAGGTAAACAACGGCAGAACGGGCAGCAGCTTTGCCGTTAATGCTTCGATTTGATTCACTGACCTACTTTGTCGGATCGAGCCTTTCATTCACCATAAAAGAACTCATCTTAACCCGGTAAGTATACCAGAGAGACCTGCTGTCACTCTGAGAGTCCTGTTGTCGGCGAACTCAAAAAAAGAGACGTGCGCGACGTGTGGCTCGACCGGATATTGCATAATTTTGACGTCACGATGTTGCGCGCCACCTTGGATGCATGCACCATAGATATCTATGGCATGCACAACCATAGATATATATGTGCACAACCAGATGTTCGAATAGTTCGAATATTCGTTGCTATTTTAGAGGGAATATTCAAACGTCATTTTTAAGCAATTTTGACAGCCCTACTGCATGCGGACTTTGGCTGATTACGCGTTGAATTGTGCGATCGCATAATCACGTTTTTGTTGAGGCACTGCATAGAAAGCCAGCTATTGTTATAGGGAGTTGGGGGAGACCAAACCAGAGCTAAAAGAAGAGTGTTGCTCTGTGTCTGTGCTATTACTTTGGACATGTGCGTGTCCAAAGTAAAAACATTATTTATACAGCTTTAAGTTGGTTTTCAGTTTGCCTTTGATAGCTTTGATTTAGTTTTTATTTCTTTTTTTGATTTGAAAAATGTTAAGTTCCGGATGTATTATGTATTTCCACTTCTACTTTTGTGCTTTTTTTGTAGGTGTTATGAAGTTCACAGCAGGTATCTTTATGTTTGGGAACAAATGCATAACAAACAATACATTAAAATTGACTAATTCATTTTATTTAAATTTTTTTTATCTAATCACATGCACACTTTAGTATCCAGTTGGCAACCATCTACTAATGACACACTGTACCAGTCACATATTAACACCTTAGCAACCACCTAGGAAGGTCGGGATAACCACATAGCGACACATCAGCTACAGATGCAAACACTAACGCGTCGTTAGGAAATCAAAACTCTGTTTCACATTTGAACCTTTCATCGTATTTAGGTGAAGAGGATGCTGTATGAGGAAGAGGAGGGGAGCTCTGACTCTTCTCACCCTGGCTCTGCTTCCTCAGAGGACGAAGACATCTTTGAAGAAACAGCACAGGTGATGCACGCATACACACACACACACACACACACACACACACACACACACACACACACACACACACACACACATTATTCTTCTGTGTCAACTTGACCCTGGCCATAAAACTCTTATGTAACTAGTTTTTCTGCCTACGTGGTGTTCTGAACAATGTTCAGAACTATATCTGGAAGTCAATCCAACTGCCTGTTATCTAATTGTTTGGAAGAGCATGAGGCGTTTGAGTGACCTCATGTGGGGGATGGTGGTTGCTGGGATGTCCAATGAGAAGTGTGGGTCTGTTTTGTGGCTAAGGGTAAAAGGACCGAATGCTGAAGGAAGGGGAGTCATTTTTCTGCAGAAAAATACCCGGGGTCTTTCAATTTAATAAAGATCTTATTATTGCGCCATCCGGTCTCCCTGAACGAATCGGCTTAAAGAAAATCCACAACAGTAGCATCATCCTCGGGGTTCCGACCCACACGCAGACGTGGACGAGCATCGCTGCTTCAGAGCAGAGCGGGGAAAGGACCGTCATTTTGCTTCATGTCTCGTTCACCGTAAGCGAACACCTAATAGACCTTTTTCACGGCAGACATGTTGACATGTCAGAGTAGGAGAAGCACAGGTGTATTGCAAATTAATGATGGCTGCATTCCACTTAGGAGAGGCCCTGGTATTAAACCATTACTGATGGCTGTATTCCACTTAGGAGAGGTCCTGGTATTAAACCATTACTGATGGCTGCATTCCACTTAGGAAAGGTCCTGGTATTAAACCATTACTGATGGCTGCATTCCACTTAGGAGAGGTCCTGGTATTAAACCATTACTGATGGCTGCATTCCACTTAGGAGAGGTCCTGGTATTAAACCATTACTGATGGCTGCATTCCACTTAGGAGAGGTCCTGGTATTAAACCATTAATGATGGCTGTATTCCACTTAGGAGAGACCCTGGTATTGTGCATGCTGACTCACTGAAATATCTTACTGGGACACTTGATGGAACTGAGCCATCGTTAAGGTTATCAATTTCAGCTGTGAATTTTCCTACTATGACAAGTCAACATGTCTGCTGTGAAAAAGGTCCATCCTATTGTACCAAATGTTAAAAACAAACATGACTACTGTTAGCATTGCGGCGGCGACGCGCACTGAGCTCAGGCCCGTACACGGGAGGGGTAGAGTACGCGCAGCGGGGTGAGGAGGCATTTCATTGGTTCTTTCCAAGCGGAGGCAGTGATTGGTGGGTGTTTTTTACAGGATTACAGCAGCTACAGATGACAGATCTTTTTCACTCCTTTTTCAGAGCCCATAAGTTATTTATTGCTGTTGGTGTGGAGAGACCATTTCAGACAATATACAAAGAAGTGCATGTTGGAAAGAGTCACCAACCCTACCTTTTAAAGGTCACACTGATTGACCTTTAAAACCACAGAAACAAAAGTAAATAAATGATAAATGAAAGACATGCCTGGATTAGAACGTCTTCTTTATTAGTAAATTAGTTCCAGTTTATCAAGCCCAGTCCTTAGAGGGTTTCACCTGGTAATGGAACAAGGAAGATGAATTTCTAATCATACTAATCATAATATGAAAAAACAATCATCCACTTTACTCTTGTGTTTCCTTCCGGCAGGTCAGCCCTCCCCGCGGCCGGGATAAGCGCCACCACTGGCGGGCGCCCGTCCCGTCCCTCAGCGTGCAGCCACTGAGCAGCGCGGACTGGGCCTGGCTGGTCAAACGCCTCTACAAGCTGTGCATGGATCTGTGCAACAGCTACATTCAGATGCACCGCGACCTGGAGAGCACGCTGGAGGACATGGCGCTGCTGAGGGGAGGAGCGGGAGGCGGGGGAGAGCACGTCTTCTTCCTGCCCCTCTTCCAGTCGGAGACTTCCACCCCGACATCGGCGGGCGGGCTGTCGGCGCAGGGGACGCCGTCGGAGGAAGGCGGGTACAGGGGTCAGGCGGCGGACAGGGCAGCGTCGCCGGGAGACACGCCCACACCCAGCCCAGGATTCAGGTCTGACTTTAGTCACATAACGCAAGCAGTTGTTGTGTCCATATAATGGCCACTGGTCTCCACACTATGAACTCATTACACACGTATCCATGTGATGGACCTGAGGTGCTTTTATTTCAGTCTCTACAGCTGTCTCCACCTTCAAGGGGTGGGAGAAAAAAATCGATTCACGTGTGTATCGTTATTTTTTTTTTTTTGTGACGGTTTTTAAAATCCATTTTCCCCATAATCCATCATTTTTATTTATTTTTCTACCAATGATTCCCTTAAATATTTTCAGTCTATACGGTCCCACTGACGGTAACCAAATCAGATCTGTTTACAGCAAAGCAGATGGAAAGACGAAAAATGCTTAAAAAAAATTTCTTACAGATGAAATAAATGTCGGTCTGACTGACTGACATGTGATGTGCATTCTTCTTAGTGTAGTATTCAACTTTTGTTTTTGTTAAAGAAGGGGCGAAAAATCGCAATACTCAATACTATTGAATCGCAATACTTCTAGAATCACAATAAATAAAAATTGTGATACATATTCAATCTGCAGCCATGTATCGGGAAAGAATCGAAATCTGCAAAAAAGCGTAGAAAGCATATCCTCCCAGCCCTACGGAGTGCGGATCGAGCCGTCATTTTTCTGTCCGAGCCCGGCCCACGTCCGACACAGTTAAAATCAATTTTTTTTCTCATACTAATGACACATGTACGTTTGTTTGTGTGGAAAGCTTTTATTAAGCAACTGTAGAAAGGCATTGGGAAATGTCAACAGATGATCGCATCAGCGCACACGGGGCAACAAGCGCACCTTAACACAGGCATGCTCCTACATAATAAGCCATTTTAAATTTAAAATGTTCAATGCCTTATTGTGCTGATGTGTCTGAGCCCGATCCGCACATCATTTCTATGCAGCAATAAAATTGAAGTGAGAGGAACAAACAGAGAAATGTGTCTTTTTAGATATTAAAAAGGATTCCTTTGGGGACATAATTTGAAGTTCGACAAAAATCGAAGAAATTGCAATATATCGCAGAATATTTTCTAAATCGCAATATCATCTGACGTGACAGGTACAAGTACAGTGATAATATGGTATCGTGGGGGCGTCTGGTGCTACATGGCTCACTCAGTCACCTGTCCAATTAAAGTGACCCTTTCCTCTATCTTGGCAGCTGCACGGGCAGTCTGCCCCACCACTTCAGGTCCGGAGGCGAGAGGAGGGACTCCGGCCTCACAGGAAGCTCTGCAGGCGCAGCTCCTGTCAGCGCCGGCCCGGGAAGGAGAAAGGAATGGTGGGAAAGCGCCGGGAACAAACTGTACACCATCGCCACGGACAAAACCATCAGCAAGCTGATGATGGAGTACAAACGCCGGAGACAGCAGCAGCAGCAGGCGCAGCCGCCGCAGCAGCAGAGCCACGTCAACCTGTTTATGAAGGAGCAGGGCCGTGCGGCGGGGGCGGCAGCAGGAGGAGGGGGCGGGGAGATGAGGGGCCCCGTGGAGCCACAAAGGGCCCCGCAGAGGCCCCAACATCTGGTGGACCAGCAGGGTCCCGCTCTGAGGCATTCGGTCAGTGCGGGGCCGGAGGTCCTGAGGCAGGAGAAGAGACCTCGGTCAGCGTCCACCATCAGCTCCCACAGCATCTCGCTGAGGGACTCGGAGGCTCAGATACAGGTACATGGCGCCGGGAATTACAATAGAAAAAGAGACGTTTTAAAGGGGCCCTACGCAGCTTTGGCAATTTCTTCACTGTTTTCTCACGTTTTGCTCGCAGGTTTCTCTATAGAGCTCCCCCTACAGCTTCGGAATACATATTTGGCAACGCTGTCGTAAGGCTTGGCGAACTACACAGAGGAACGGCCAAACTGTCACTGCCCGATGTGAGTCGAGCGCAGATTTGAGTCGCGCATGCGTCACTTTGCGACGAGTAGCCTACAAGATGCTAACGGCTTTTTGAGCTAACGTTAGCAGTCAAACAATCATAGATAGCTACAACGTTTTTGAAATGACTGCTGCTGCTGGCTACAAGTTAGAAATCAAACACAACAAATGCTGTCACTTGAATGGCGTTTTGAGCTAACGTTAGCAATCTAACAATCATAGATAGCTAAAACGTTTTTTAAAATGACTGCTAGGTACAAGTTAGCAATCAAACACAACAAAGGCTGTCACTTGAATGGCATTTTGAGCTAACGTTAGCAATCAAACAATCATAGATAGCTAAAACTTTTTGAAATGATTTCCATCTTCTGTTATTGTATGTAAAGAGAAAAGTTAATTATTTTATGGATTTCACAAATTTCAGTAAGACACGTTATGCCGTAAACCGTTTTAAATCTGAGTATGTGCAACTCCCATCTGCGCTCGACTCACATCGGGCAGTGACAAAACAACTACAGAAAACGTGTTTGCTAACGACTATGCTAACATCTCTAGTAAGCCCTGTAACAGACAGCGATCATAATCAAAACCTTTACAGACAATAGCAAACATCCTGAGGTCACAATAATAAGAAATATAAAGATTAAACAGAGTTTATCCCAAAGATACTGTAGTTACAAGTGCAACAGCAGGAGCGCCAGGTCAGCGTCGGATTTGCAGGCTTCTGTTTGTCTCCGTTCTCGCCATTTACAACATAAATAATTTTTAGCCAAATGTCTGTCACGTAATTTCAGTAAATCAGTTTAGATCAAAGTAAGAGAACCTCTATTATCTTGCGCTGTCTTTGTGAGGTCCTATGAGAGTTTAAGACAGAAATTGAGGATTTTTTGTAGGCAACATAGTATGAAAGACCTCACAAAGATGGAAGTGCAGATGTATGTGTGTTTGTTGATGTGAGGAATGACGTTTGGTTGTCCAGGGTTCAAATGTAGCTCCATCCACCGGCCAAATGCTGGTGAAGTATAGATTAGCTTCACTCACCAGCCCCAAAAAACAACGGTGATCATTTAAACATTCATTGTGTGTGTGTGTGTGTGTGTCTGTTTGTGTGTGTGTGTTTGTGTCTGTGTGCGCGCGCGCGTGTCTCTGTGTAAGAGTGTGTGTGTATGTGCGTGTGTGTGCGCGTGTCTGTGTGTGCGTGTGTATCTGTTTCTTTGTGTGTGTGTGTGCGTGTGTGTGCGTGCGTCAGTGCATGTGTGTGCGTGTCGTCTGTGTGTGTGCGCGTTTGTCTGCGCGTGCGTGTGTCCGTTGTCTGTATATATGTGTGTGTGTGTGTGTGTGTGTGTGTGTGTGTGTGCGAACGCGCGAACGCGTGTGTGCATGTGTGTGTCTGTGCATGTGTGTGCGTCAGTGCATGTGGGTGCGTGTGTGTTGTCTGTGTGTGTGTGTGTGTGTGAGTGCATGTGTCCGTTGTCTGTGTGTGTTTTTGGAACAGGAAGTGTTTGGTTTTCCACATTTGTATTGAAAAGAACAACAATCACCAGAGAGGTTTCTGATAGGCTGGGTGATACGGAGAAAATCAAATATCACAATTTTTTTTTTTTTTTGGGTAAATGGATTACAAACGGTTTCTCTCCCTGTTGCAGGCGTGGACCAACATGGTTTTGACTCTCCTGAACCAGGTCCTCCTGCTGTCAGACTCCTCCTTCCTGGCGCTCCAGCCGGCCCTCTACCCCTGCCTCAGCCAACTGTCCTGCCACGTGACCGACGCTCGCGTCCGCCAGGCGCTGCGTGAGTGGCTGGGCCGCGTCGGCAGGCTCTACGACATCATCGCGTGACATCGCAGCGGAGAAACGCAAAAAAAAAAAAACACCGGGCGGAAGAGCGGCAGTCTGTCGTGTCAGTGAAGGACGTAAAACAGATGAAGAAGACGAAGAAGAAGAAGAAGGTTTGATGCCGTCTGTGTGACGGCGCCGCTGCGCGGTAGATTGTAAAAGGGTTTGATTGGCTGATGATGATAACGCAAAGGCAGACTGTGACATCATAATCCCAATTCAACTGGTGGAACGAGATTGATGGAGTGATGATAAAAAAAAAAAAAAAATGGATTCGTGGCATTTTTGACTTAACACTGGCAAACGTGGTTCTTTGTCTATAATAGAAATGCGTTTGAGAAGTGAATGTGCCCAGCTCTGCCTCTTGTTCTTCAGTTGAAGTTGTTCATTTTCCACGCACACACACACGTAAAGCTTTTAATATTATTTGCTTATTAGTTTGAAAAACTGATTTGCAGAATTGCTCCTAATCTTGTCACAGTATTGTCATATCGCCACAATATGCTTCCACTAAGCTCATAAATACGTAATTACATTAATGTGGATGCAGACACAAAGCTTGATTTATGGTTTTGCGTTGAATCTACGCCTCGGTACGTACGTACATACGTAGGCGTATTAGGGATGTCACATGAACCGGTACTTCGGTACCAAGTCGGTACCCCTCCTCTCCTCTCCACGACAAAACAGAGACAGAAATTTAAGAGAGAAAAAGAACCCCCTAAGTGTTATCCTTGTTATCCTAAAATACGAGTTACCTGTATAAAGGAGGACGTGGGACTTATTGTTTTGGATTTTAACGTGGTATCGAATTGGAAATTAAAAATCATGAAATTTCACTGGTATTGGTATCAATGACTTTTTTTTTTCTTTTTCTCTTTTTACACACCGTGGCATGGACTTTGTTATCGAGTATCGTGTACTTTTGGTGGCAACGGTACAGACTACTACATTTTTGGTAGTCTATATCCACGACGTTCCACTTCTGGGATTGCTCCGGTGCCGCAGGAAATTCCGCCGGATGCACGTCTTTTTCGCCGATGTCCGTTTCTTTCCTCTTTCTTTGTGTTGGCGTCCTGAACTCTGTTAGATTTGTGAGGACTCTGGTTAACTGCTCCTCAGATCTCTGCAGGGTAAATCCAGACAGCTAGCTAGACTATCCGTCCAATCTGAGTTTTCTGTCGCAACTTTTGAACGTACACGTTCCACCAAAACAAGTTCCTTCCCGAGGCTATTTTGCAGGGGCTCCGTGTGGAGCTTAGCGCCGCCCGTGACGATTGTGATTGGTTTAAAGAAATGCCAATAAACCAGAGCAGCTTTTTCTCCCATCCCAGAATGCTGTGTGGACTAGCCAGGCCCTCCTCCGCAGCGCTGTGGAGGAAGGTCCGGCAAAGTGAGACTAGATTGTTGGTATCATGACATCCCTAATACGTAGAGACCGACCCTACACCGTAGCCCGACGTGCACCTTCCCCAGATATATAACTAAACGACGCGGCGATGCAGACCGGACTGTGATTGGTCCGTTTGGCCGTGGCTTGGTAGCAACGCATTTCCCTCTACTCGTTTCCGGTTTCTCCGTCTCCACCTTTCGTAATACATCCATGCGCCAGAGTCGGTACTCGCTCCGAAGATAACCGCCATCACTCCTTCACTCGCTCCACCACACACTCGCCATGCGCACACACACACACACACACACATACCAGCTCTGCTATTCTTTTAAAGATATACGCTAGAACGACGCAAACACACCAGCGCACAAGTGTAGAGCAAAGAAAAACTGAGACTGGCTCATTGAAACCAAAACTCTACAGGATACCTTTAAGGAAAATGTTCGTTGTTTTTTTTTAACCCCGGGGCGTATTTTCATTCTGAAGCGCGGCTGGCCTGCCAATTCACTTTCTCAACATGTGATGCATGATGATGCAAGGAGGAAAAGAAAAACCACGTCTCAGTCCGGCCTCACTATCTGTGTCTGAGAAATATTGTGCGTAAACGCCACGGCGACAGATCGCTAAAATTAGGTAATCCGTGTTCAAAGTTGAAAACGCAAACTTGAAATACTTTTCACTTTCATTTCCTCAGACTCAGAGAGCGTGGACACATTACATCCGGCGGAGACGGTTAGGGCTACACTTTACTTGAAGGTATCTACATAAGAGTGACATGTCACACTGTCATGAACGTGTCATAAACATTATAAACAGTCATAAACGTTGATGACATAACATTTCTTTTAATAAGTGTCATTCGGTTTTTGTCATGACAAGTTATGGTTAGGTTTAAGGTTATGGTTCGAGTTAGAGTTAGGGTACATGTGTCATGACTGTGTCATGTGTTCATGACAGTGTCATGTCACTCTTACGTAGGTACCTTCAAGTAAAGTGTTACCGACGGTTGTATAGGAACATTTGTCGCTGCCGTGCATTCTGTATAGCCAGCTTTAAATACTGTGCAGTCTCATTGACTTCCATCTAAATGTCTTTGTTTATTATTCACTCGTAAAATCCTTCTGGAAAAAGTATTTATTTTAACCAAAAAACACACATAAAGTACGTGTATTTTAACGTTGAATGCCTATAATATATTACATGTTGTTTTTCCTGGTTATGTCTGTTACGTGTATTTCTGTAAATGCTTCATTATTTAAGATATTTAATGTGTCATATTATGCATTTTCTATTTTATTTTTTGAGAGTTGGTTTTCGTATTTTATTGATGCTGTATGTGCCTATACTAACTGACAGCAAGACAATATCAGGTCGGGGGTTAGACTCCAGGGTTTCTGCGGGATCTTAAAAAGTCTAAAAAAAAGTCTAAAATTTGAAAATCAAAATGTTAGGCCTTAAAAAGGCTTAAATTAGCTGAAGTATTGAGTCCTAAATCTTAAAGGTCTTAAATGTCCTCCGTCCATGTAACGCTACCTCTAATTCATTGAAATGTTTTTTTTGTTTTTTTTTATTCTGTGGTGTTGTAGTTCTTTCTTAAGGTGGTCCAAATACAGATCATTATTACTCTGTGTCGCTTTTCTTCAATTTGAATACATATATTTACTTTGCAAGTAATTTTGTGGCTCTGCATTTCGTTGTACTTTTATGTCGTGATATAGGTCTTAAATATTAATTCATAAAAGTCTTAAAAAGATCTTTTAAAAAGTCTTCAATTTGACTTGTTGAAACCTGCAGAAACCCTGGATTCCTACAGAAGCTGTTAGTGCTAAATATGCATCAGCTTTAGCTAGTTAGATTGGTCTGTTAGTATTTACAAGGTTTCACATCAGAGCCACTAACTATCGTCAGAATGCCAATGGTCTTCATAGAGACCACCAGAGCACCAAGTTTCCAATGTTTGGGTTGATTAAGCTTCAAGAAATGCGTCATGTCATGTTCACAACACAACATTATCATCCATTTTCCATCCTCCATTCAGTGACCAAATACATCTTTTACACACTAGGCTCCAATTAATGGTTATATTATTATTGATTTCCATTTTTTTGCATCAATTGATTTCAATTTAGTCTATGGAATGGCCGAAAAATCCCCATTCCAAATGTCTCAGCGCCCGAGACAATGTCTTCAAATATCTTCTTTTGTCTGACCAGAATGCAAAGATATTAAAAAGGTATAGTAAGTTGTATGTTAATCTAATACACTTTTTGTCAAATTCAGCGAATATCTCCTCACGTGTCACCTAGCTCTTTATTTTCTGTGTGCGCAGCAAAAAGACGGAGTTAATACACAGCCCTGGTTGTGTAGATGGAAAACAAACAGGAGGGCACGATACCTGGCGGATAAAAATATTGTTTAATGTGCCACCCCACTTTAAAAAATCCTGGAATCGCCCCCTGGAAAGAAGTCATTTTCCGACTGTCCAGTAACTGACAAGACAGCATTAGAACGTCTCGTAGCCTGTGCCCTGTCCCGTCTCTGCTGTCTCTCGGCCCCTCCCAGTGTCCCTGACCTGTCCCCGTTTGTCCCCATTCCCCTGCCATTCCCGGGCGGGCAGCGAGCGGACAGATGTTGTTGGCCGTCAGTGTGATTAACAGTGCAGGGAAGGATTTAGTTGGTGTTAAGTCCATGCCAGCGTTTCCATCTAAAAAAAAAAAAAATTAACAGTCGTTAATGTATCGGTGTCACGCGACAGTTTGTGCCGATTTCTGTCAGCTTTCAGTCTGGAATATTGTTTGTGTTTCTTATGTTTCTTTGTTTGAGTTTTGTACGTTTGACATTAGCGCAGGGATTAAGATCGAATCATGAATGTGGCACGCTCAAGATCATCACGAGCGCAAACTTCATCTCCGCTCTAAGCAGATTGTATATGCACTTGGGGATGCGGTTCAATATGGAAGAGATGTTCCAAATCCCTCCATTGTCATAGCATCACCAGAAAGCTTTTTTAGAACAAAGTCTGCTGGATTTTTAAAGCTCTGATTGCTTTCTGATTCGCCAATGTAAAAGCTCCTTCTTCTGCCCGTGGGCTGGGAAACTGTAATCGCATTTTAACTATAATAATTTACTGTAAAAATCATCTACAGTTTAGTGTCTTATGGTGGAGTCGAGGGATTACTGAGACTCTGAACAGATTGAAGGCAGTGACCTAGTATGCTTGCCTTGCTCAGAGCTCAGACTGATTGCTAGTGTATCTTAAAAAAAAAAGACCAAGAACTTGCTGAAAAAAATATGGAAAACAAAACTTGACCAAATTAGTTCTCCGCGTTAACCCTTGTGTTGTCTTCCCGTCGACCATGCACTTGTCTGTCCTCCCAGGTCAAAACTGAAAATAAAAACTTTTGTCGCTATTTCTTAAAAAAATCTTCAAATTAATGGTCAATAAACCTAATTTATAAGATTTTTTTTACCCAATTTTCGAGTTAAAAAGCATAAATTGTGAATTATTTTAACTAATTGGTTCAAGGGTAACAACCCTCTTTTTTTTCAACCTGGACCCTGTAGATGTTTTTGTGTCTAAGTGACTGATGAGAACAACAATCTTTCACATTGGTCCAGTATTAAGCGAGATCACATGCAGTCGGCAGCGGAGAAACAAGCTACAGTGTAAGTTAATAGCTAGGCAGTTGTCCAGCTTTTATTTACCTTCACAGAAGTGCTTGTTTTGCCGCTGACAGACTCCAAAATCCTTTCCATAATGTTTTCAGACACTTAGAATATTAAAATGAGGAGGTCGACCTTTCCGTTAAAGAGTAGGATCCTTTGTTTTGACGATCAGTCAACAATGGGCAAGACTTTACAATTCAGATTTGACTATGAAAATTCTTAGTTGGGCACACCCCTTACTTATTGGCTTGGATAACATTGGACTAGAGGTTATTGTAGCATGTTTCGCTGTAAATGGACTTTTTTTTATATAGCGCTTTTCTTAGTGACTGTTCAAAGCGCTTTAACATAGTACAGGAACCATTCACCATTCACACACATTCATACAGGGACAAGGGATCGAACCACCAACCATCCGATTGGAAGGCGACCGCTCTACCACTGAGCCACAGTCGCCACCCAATGTACCATGTACAGGCCAACAATATTTATTCTCTCTGACTGCTAACACAACTTAACTTAACACAACTTTACGATTACAAACCGTGCACCTCCAACAGCCCGGCTACTGGTAGGCACACGGCCCGTTGCTCAATCAAACCCGTTTACAGCCCGACATTATTCAAATGTGCGCACGCACACAACTCTTTTGCCTTTTGTCAAGAATGAGTCATTTATACATGTTTTAACATCATTTATCCATGACTAACGTCGGCTATCGGCCACTTGGAAGTTGGAACAAAGAAATAAATTGAGTCCTCCATTAAGTCCTCCGTTCCACCTCCACAGCATCCATTTTCGCGCTAATCGAAACTCATCACCTGACCACTCATTTACCGCGCAACCGTGAGCGCAAGCCCAAGCCCAAGCCCGTGTAAAAAAAATTACAGAAATTAAGACCGAACCGGGTTCTGTTGTGTTAGGGCAAAGATCTTCAGCTCTAACCGTGGGTTACCCTCAGAACACAGCAGACAGTACAATGTACAGGCCAACAATATTTATTCTCTCCGACTGCTCACGCTTAACACGACTTTACGATTACGATCCGTGCACCTCCGACAGCCCGGCTACTGAAAGGCGCACGGCCCGTTGCTCAATGTTTAACATGAAGGAACACAACCATCTCCAACGGCATATAAAGGGAGAGCTTTAATTAGCACAACAGGGAACAACTGAGACAATCAACTCACCTGGCACTGCTCTCCTGCTCTAACCCCCTCCCCCCACCCTCAAAGTCATGTTTCCATATTGCTGAGCTCCATAACTCTGTCTTCTTAAGCCAGGGCTCTCAAGTGTCACGCACTGAGCGTGACAGTCACTCATTTCGGTCTTTTGTCACGCACTCCCGCCACACATTGTATTTCTCACGCGTAAAAACTATTTATAATAAATTGAATATGCCGCAGCGCCCAAAATTTCTCCGGCTGCGCCGCTCTCACTATGGAACCGGCAGGAATCAAGCGCGTCTGGCCGTTTTACAGTTGTGCGGAGGCTCCACGCAGAGCTCTTGCAGTAGTCTACATAAGTGGCCTGATGTTTATGCTTGTGCGCTGGTGTGTGCGTCGAGCCACATGTGTGTGTGTGTGTGTGGTAGAAGGAGAAGTGAGAGAGTGACGGCGATTATCTTTGGAGAGAGTACCGACTCTAGAGTCATAGTGAGAGAAACAAAGCGTCTCCCCTGTGCTTTCTGACCACGGCGGGAAATCTGTAGCAGGACAAGTTAACCCTCTCCTTGATTTCATGTTGTTTAGGGAGAAGGAGAACCAGGAAACGAGTCAGGGGAAATGCAACGCTACCAAGCCCATAGACAGTGACCTAGCCACGGCTTGTAGCTTACATTTTTAATGTCTAAATCGAGCCTGCCACTTATCAGCCAAACACAAAAAAGAAAGGGGCTACACAATAGCCAATCAGAAAATAGCACTATTTTATCTGGGTAAGATTTAATGCAGCAACCAATGAAAAAAAAGCAAAGCATACAGACACTTCCCTAAACATTCGCTCATTCAGAGACCAGAGACCCAAACGGGCTCTGTGTCTGTCAGGAGGTCTGATATCTACCGTCTCAGCAGAGCAATCACGTAATGCACAGCAGACTATGGTGCAGGTAGATTATTTTCTGAAATATATTGACTATTATAACTTTATTTTTCTCAAAGTATCACGACTCCTCCAAAACTCAGATAAAAGAGATATTTTGAATGTGCACAAAGTTTTGAACATGAGCAGAAATCTTGCTCTAACAAATGTTATATTACAGTCCAGGGGGTTATTAATTCATTAAAATGAATTAATGTATCATTGACGTGAATAATTGTCATATGCACATTTAAGGAGGTTACTTCCTCAACAAAAGATGCAAAAGGGAAGAGTAAATGATGCCTCTAGGCTACATGTGTGATGACTCACATATAATTAGAAAAGTCAATCTACAGGAGAATAAATGAAAGCAATACAGAATGCCTGAGCCTAACTGCCATATATTCCATTATGATTTTATATTTGGATTTTAATCTATGTTTACCTTTACATAAAGATTTCCAGCATAAATTGATCCAGAAAAAGGTATAAATAGGTGCATACAAATTCACCAGAATGCAGGAAATGAAGAGTTTAATGCTCAAAATGTTCTGGGGGAGGACCCCCAGACCCCCCCATTATCATAAGTAACAATGCATAAATTGAATAAATACTTTGTATTTGGTTGAATTGTCAGTGCCATGTGTCAAATCTTTTCTTGTGTAAATCTGATTAATTATTATTGATAACAAAAAAAAACACTAATAATAAAAATATTAATGAAACACCCCTATTCCTGCGACTTGTCCAACCCGCCAACAATCTATGGTCTTTTTTGGGGGGGGGAGGTGTCACTCTTGCCTGTCTTCAAAACTTGAGAGCCCTGTTAAGCCTCTTTCTTTTTTTAACTGCACCTTAGTTTAAATGCTGCACTTAGACTTGAACCCCTGACAATGACAAGATTGTTTACCTGCATACAGTAAAGTGTAACTACTTTCTTCGCTCCAAAGACAAGGTGTTGATGTGTGTGTGTGCGTGTGTGTGTTCGTGTGGGTGACCACAGAGCGTGTAAACTGGATGACTCGGACAAAGTGGACTATTTAATTACATTCAAACTGTCTGTGTCCCTTTGAATGATACAAACTCACACGTAGAAAGACACCGCGAATGGTTTGTGTGTGATTTTTAGGCTGTTTTGGAAATTGAATTGTAAAGATGTATGATGTGCCCATCCGTATTCCTGCTGGTGAATGTGCAGAGGGTTCCTGATTATGGGGGTTAGTTTGAACGTTTGCTTCCTTCGCTGACCGTGAACGCTCCGCTGCTGGACCGGCATCGGCAGGTCAGCTAAATGTATGTCGTGACTGTGATTTCTAAAAGTGTAACTTTTTTCTGCTTTTGATATCTTTAAAAAAAAAAAAAGAAAAAAAGAAAAGCACCTGTGATCTCTCCCCCTGAACTTTCTAACCTGATCTGGCTTTGCCTGTCTGCTCTGTGTGTTGTACAATAAAAGCAGTTTATCTCATGTGTTTAAAGCTGTGATGAACTGTTTCACATCGTCACATCTACGATAGTCTGGCATTGCCAGACCTTCCTCCACCGCGCTGCTGAGGAGGGTCTGTCTAGTCCACACACCGCTCCTGTATTTTCTTTTCATTCTTTAACAAAAACAAAAGTTGAATGATTCACTTCTAGAGACAATATATCATGAGACATTTCTAAAAACTAATTATTTTCTAAGAAGAACGCCACATGGATTTTCTGCATTTTTTTGCTGGAAACAGATATGGTGTAGTGTACATCAGTGGTACCATATAAACAGAAAATATTAAAGTGAATAATTGGTAAAAAATAAAAGATATTGATTCTAGGGAAAATAATTGATTCTAAAAGGTTGTTCTCACCCCTATTATTTACCCTTAATTCCTTTTAAAAGAGTTCAATTGATATAGACATCTGAAGTTGTCACAACAAATCTGTATGAATATCTAATCTTTTTTCAACCAATCAAATGGCCATCAAAATAGAGTTGGATTAATCGGTTTTCTTGATCTGCTGAGCAATCACATACTCCCTTCATCCCTGTCTCTTTTTACACACACACACACACACACACACACACACACACACACACATATGAGAAATAGCTGGGCAATCACAGAGCTGGGCAATATGGAGAAAATCCAATATCATGATATTTTTGACCCAATACATCAATTTCGATATTGTTGGGTTGACTATTGGTGCTTTCACAAAGTATTAACATAACCTTAATGACTGTGGGTAAAGGCAAATAAAGTCTGGTAAGTTCAGAAAATGACATCACTTTAAAACCAGCAAAAGACAAAAAGACTTATGTCATATCACGATATTATGATATCCAAAATCTAAGACGATATTTAGCCTCATATATCGATGTCGAAATAATATCAATATATTTCCCAGTCCTACACACACACACACACACACACACACACACACACACACGTCTATTTCACTATCTTTGTGGGGACCTGTCATTGACATAATGCATTCCCTAGCCCCTTACCCTAACCTTAACCATCACAACTAAATGCCTAACCTTAACCCTTACCCTCACCCCAACCATAACCTAATTCTAACCCTAATCCTAAAACCAAGTCTTAACCCTCAAACAGCCCTTTAAACTCGTGGGGACCAGCATTTTGGGCCCCACAAGGCTGTGCAGACCCCACAAGGATACTGTAGTCCCTGGTTTTTGGACCCCACGAATATAGTAAAACAGGTACACACATACACACACACACAGAAATGTTTGCCAGCTCCCAGTAGCTGTAAATCCTCCCATCAGGACCGGTGACGTGTCTCCTCTCAGCTGGACTCACAGACTGTCTGCTGCCCTCGTTTCTTCCTCCCTCCTCCCCCTCACGGTTATCATTTCAGGCTGATCTCTTCAGCTCGGCAGCCAGTGTCCCTCTGCGCTCCCAGCCGACTAGTCGTCCTCGTCTCTCCGTCCACCGTCCGGAGCACCCCTGTCGGAGCTCTCTCGGCCCCTGTAGCCCTCTGGCTTCGGCTGGGCTTCACGTCCTCCACTCTTCCACCATGCGGTCTCTGCTGGAGAGCAGCTGGATGAAGTTTGGACCGGCCGGCCGGGACTCTCTGGACTGGTCGCCTGGACCCTCGGCTCTGCCCTCCACTGACAGACAGGCACCGGTGAGTTCATCCCAAATCTGACGGGTGTGTTGGGACTGATGAGCACCGTCATTTAGTCAATTAGTGTTTTGTATTTTTTTTCTCAGTAAAATCTTTTTAAATGTAAAAAACAAAACAAAAAGGAACAATTTTAAATAATTATGCATTAATTTTAGGACTGGGCAATATATCAATATTATATCGACATACATCTATGATGCTAGATACTGTCTTAAATTTCGGATATCGTAATATAGTAATATGACAAATGTTTTAAAGGCTGCATTTAAGTAATGTCATTTTCTAAACATACCAGACTTACTATAGCTGTTCTATTACTGGCCTTTACCCACTTAGTCAACATATCCACATTATTTATCCAAACTCTCATTGTGTAAATATTTTGTGAATGCACCAATACTCAACCCTACAATATCCATATGAAGGTATTTAGTCAAAAATATTCTGATATTTGATATTCTCCATATCGCCCAGATCTAATTAATTTTATATAACGCTTTTAGATGCGATGCTCACGCTCAAAAGTCTACAGCAAAATCGAACACTTGTTGATTTTGCTTCATCAGATCTTAAATTTGCATTCGCAGTTTATTCTGTAACCATATGCTCACACTAACACTCAGCAGTGTTGATGGTACAGATGGTAAGCTACTGATTAATTTGTGTAAAGAGGTCAAATAGATGTTGGTGTCCTATAGCTCCCTCTGTTGGCCAGATGTTATCTGAATACCATCTGACTTCAGTCTTCCCTTTATTACTGAATGTGACTTTTCTATTATTGTAAGTTTCTCTGTTACCAATTTCAGTTACTTTTTTTAATGACAAATAGGCATTTTATCACCTCACTTTAACAGCAGAGCCCAGTGTAGTACATCAAACATGTTTTCTATTCCAAATAATATAGTCAAACATGAAAACCTACTATTTGCATTCAAACAACTAATAGGGACATATGTCAATATTATTTATTTCCCTCACTTTCCTAACTTCATGTGTGAAGGTTATTTGTGATATTGAATTCATTAATGCACGAAAAAAAAGGACGAATATTGTCGCTGTCGGGCAGAAACCTATCTCCATATGTCATTGTATTACATTTTTTTTTCATAAATCAATGCTGTTGATCACCTTTTATGTCTGTCTGTGGGTTTTGCAAATATTTAAATGGTCACAATGCATTTTCATCTAACTTTGTTGATGGTAAATAATTGCTCTATACATTTGTTTCAAATTTAAGGTTTTCGTTTTGTGTGCAAGTTGTGATGCACTGATCAAATGAGCAAAGTCAAACATCAAAATCTGCATTAAAACTAGATACATACTAAAATATGAACATTGAATTATTTTCCTCACTTTCCTAACTTCAAGTGAATTGTAAAATTGAATTTTTAGTTAACAATTAAAAAAGGAAAACAATAAAAATCGTGATACAGTGATCACATATGAATCTGTTCTCAGGTGATCCAGTCTAACCTTTTTGTGTCTGACTCCCCGGGCCAGAGCTCAGGTGAGGCCATCATCAGCGCCCGATCCATTGCCTACATCACCATAGCGACCGTCTCCTTCCTCCTCCTCCTCTTCAGTGTTCTGGGCTTCCTGATGTGGCGGCGCCGCCACGGCTTCGGCCTCGGCGGCAAGCTGGGATTGGCCAATGTGATCGCCCTGGAGGACCTGCAGGATCCCGAGAGGAACTGCGAGCTGCTGTCGTCCATCCGGCGCAGCAGGGGGCAGCACCGGCTGCCCAGCTCCAGCTCTGAGCAGGACGTGACGGACGGCGTGTTCCTCATAGTCTACCTGCCCTCACCGTACGAACAGACGCTCACCAGGATTGCCAGAGCCGCCAGCACGAGCAGCTCCCATATGGAGCTGCTACCGCCGAGTCCCGGGCCAGAGACAGGCAGGGAAGAAGGGGACGGGACGAGGCTGAACGATGGGGCAATCGTAGAGGGAGAAATTCAGCAAAGGCCGAATACAAAGGAGAGTAGAGAATAGAGGATTCACCACATACTAGGGCCGTTGGAACGAATTCCGAAAGTCGAATATAATTCAAATAGTAAAAAGATCAATACTATTCGTTAGCTAATCGCCCTCTTCTCATGTCACGTCTGATGAACAATAAGTTACGGGAGTGAGAAACACAAGGCATTGTGAGCTAACGTTACATACCGAGTAATGTTAGTACAGGGGGGAGTGACAGGCTGTGGCTGGAAATCGGAAGAAGGACGGGAAATAGTTTTAACATGACTTTAAAATCAACATCCACCGAGCTAAAGTGCTGATGTTATAATTAGTTAGCTCGTTCAGGTTTCGAGTTATACAGCTAAAGTTAATGTTAGCTGCCCTACAGCTATCAGAGTTAGCTTTGACTTCATATAATACCTTCTAACAGCTGTATTCTCAGTAACTAGACATCTGCAAGAAACAGGTTGCTTATAAATCACTAAAATAGTAGTAGTAGTAGTTTGGCTTAGTTATCAATGCCGTTAGCATTGTGGCTAGCACTATTGTTACTTAGTTTATGACCAATCGTTTTGGCTGAGCTTTCTAACATGATTTCATTGTGCTAACCAGGCAACGTTAGCCTTTAAAACAGAGCCGCTTCACTAGCTAAACTTTTAGGAAACTGTTTCATTACAGAGTTCTCTGTTGATTTGTCTTTGTCGCTGTGTGCTCGTGGTGAAATATAATGTAAACCGAGAGCGGCGTGTCGGAAATGCAATGCGCCGTGACGTAGATCCCCTTCAAGACCAGGCTGATGTTAGAAGTCCCTCTAGTGGACAGAACGTGTAACAACAACCACATGCTTATAGTGGCATTGACAGTGCATAAGCCTGAGTTGTGTAGTACAAATTTAACAGGCTGCATTTGAGCATTAAATATTTGAATATTATTCGAATATTAAAAAAAAAAAGAATTTGGAATGGTATTATAGAGGACGATTGACAGCTATATAACATACCCAATGTTTTCCTGTTGAGGAAAACTTATTTAAAACTTTCTAGACATCGATGTAGATCTTGAGATGAAAAAACAACCGGCTCTACGGAAGCCGTGAAAGGAAAGTTGGAGAAAATATTGCGGGCATTGTTGGCCAGAGTGTATCTCCTACGTAGGAGATAGTGTCTTAAAGTGTACTCTCTAATTAGGGGATACTATCTCGATATGATTCCATCAGACGTCCTATCTACGCTGTTTAACCCTGTTTGAAGAGAGGATTCATAAAAGATCCAAAGATTTCCTGTTGAGGAAAACTTAATTAAAACCTTCTAGACATCAATCTAGATCTTGAGATGAAAAAAACACAAGCCCCACAGAAAACCCTAAAAGGCCTTGCCTTATTTATTACAAATTACTAGAGGTCCCCAGGTAATACTAGTCCCGTGTGAATAGGGCTTAAGAAGGTAAAACCTTTTGTTATGCTGGATTTGGCTGAACTTTTAATTCCCTTTGGATTGTGCACTTAGCGCTTAATTCTGCACTTAAGCGAGATAATATCTCCTATATAGGAGTTAAACTTTTCAGCAATTTTATTTTTTTTACCTTGCCTTTCAGGGCTTCCGTAGAGTCCTGTCCTGCTGCACCAACATCTCTTTGTAGGTCTGTGTGGATTTTTTGGATGTGCTTTGGTTGACTGGGATCCAGAGCATATTATCTGTCTTTAAACCTCTCATTGGATGTTACCCTCAGTGATTGTCGCTGCAGAGCGCTCATGACAATGAAACAGAATGACTGTTTTTGGTTTTTAGGTGTCCTTCTCTTGCCGACGATGTTTTTTTTACAGGGATGTAACCACGAAGACCCCCCTCTGTACCATCTTGCAGCATGTACAATACAGAATAAAAATGACTGAAAAAGGTGCAGCATGGAGTGTTTCAGCTTACCTTTTTTACACAAGAGTACATTCCTCATACATAACCTGGAAAGGCATTTGTCAGTCTATTTTCTACTCTTACAATGTATTATGTTTACACATTGTAAGAGTAGAAAATTTTTCCACCAACTTTCTTAACCCCAAAAGTCCCAAATGGCCGTGATCCAATGTATACTGTACTGAGTACAGATTGGATTGTGGCCATAGATCTTATTTATCAATGTTAAAGGCCCAGGTCAGGGTTACCCTACCGTAACCCTAACCCATGTCAGTATTTTATTTGAAGGGCCACAAACATGATGAAGTATTGAAGAAGTAATGTTTACTTAATCATGATTACAACCCTACAATTCAGTGTATATTTTTAAGAGACAGCTGAAGACATGAAAGGAGAGAGAGAGAAAGAGAGAGAGAGAGAGAGAGAAGGGGAATGACATGCAGCTGCAGGTTGGAGTCCAACCCGCGGCCGCTGCATCGAGGAATAAACCTCGGTATATGGGCGCCAATCTACCAGGTGAGCTACCCGTGCGCGCAGTTTTTCAGTCACTTTAACTACAGATTTACCAATGAAGAAATAAACATCATTAATAAATCCGAAATTGTAATGTTGAATTGACATATTATTCCTGCATCAAGTCATGCATGAGATCCTATTAATCCTTGTACATTAGTGGTAGTTCATGAACATGAATGAATTCATGCTTTTTCATGAATGAAGTCATGCATGATTCATGTACTCTTTTTATAAAGTATTACCGACTATTTAAGTGTTCGGACTGGTAAGTGTACCCCAAAAAAAAATGAAACGCTGATATACGGACGTGTACAGGCTATGGGAAAAGTCTTTCTGGCCCACAGGGTTGCCAGACGTTGCAATTCCACCGTTAGTTGCAAAGCCCACGGTTGCGTCAAAGCCTGGCACTGTTCCTGGGGGCTTGGTTTTATTTGCGTAGCAGTGAGGCGGAACGTTCGTGTTTTCACGCTAGTTGCTGCAGACAACATGACATCATGACTTTGCGTAAACATACACAGCCCCTTTCTTTAAGCCAAGTGGCGTGTTATCTGTACACAAATGTACGACTGAAAATAGTTAACTGAATGTTGGTTTTAGTAATACACAAGTCTGTTTTTTTGTTAAATATGAGGTTAATTATGTAACATAAGCACTTTCTCTAACTTTTCCATTTCAGGAACCTATAGTCATTGCAGAAGGTCTGTGTCAATGTTGACATATTAAAGGGGCAGTGTAGACTACTTCCTAATGACACTACATGTGAATAGTAGTGTTAAACAGTGCCATATTGTAAGAAAAGAGATTTAGTTTTGTTAATAAACATGTTAGGTGAATGTGAAACTCAATACTAATGTTTTGTTATCACCAGAACAGCAACTGACCAGAAAAAGTGTGTTTTTAAATGAAAACTGTGAAAATACTCAATAAAAAAAAGAACTGTTATGTTAACATAATTTAACTGAAGAGCCTAAAGCATATATGTTATGTTTACAAGATTTAATTGAAGTGCGTAGAATAGAAAGGTTATGTCAACATGATTTAACTAAAGTGCTTAAAGCAGAGATGAGTTATGGTTACATGATTTTGAGTTATTTAATAACTCAACCAGAGAAGCAATATGAAAACACACACTCCAATTCACAAGGGCTTGATTCGATTTGCTTTTTAGATTCAATATCAGGTCAGAGACATTCCAGTTACAAGGAAAAAAGCATGCCTTGTAGAACTTGTTTTGCAGGCACACAATGACAAACATTGCTTTAGAGAAAGACAGTACATTCAGGCTAGAGGGCTGTTTCTGCTCTAAGGCTCCAATTTCATTTCATTCAAAGTAGGATTACCACAATAAATCTGTACAGAACCCACCTTGATAATGGTGGATGTGTCTATTTCCTTTCAATCTTATTCGCAGTGGGAAAGCAAAAAACATTTATATAATTATCAGGTAACACTTTACAATGAGGTACACAAAAAAATAGGTAGTTAATGATTAGTTACTGTTTTTGAAAGGGTAGTTACCCTTTTTCAGAAGGGTAGTTACCCTTTTGAAAAAGGGTAACTAACCATTCGTTACCCTTTTGAAAAAAAGGTAACTACCCTTCTGAAAAAGGGTAACTACCCTTTTCAAAAAGGGTAACTACCCTTCCAAAAACAGTAACTAATCATTAACTACCTATTTTTTTGTGTACCTTATTGTAAAGTGTTACCAATTATCATATGTTCAACCTTAATCTATTTAGTCTGGAAAACTAGCCAATTTATTTATTTATTAGCTTTAACAAATATAAATAAAAACAGGATTTATATTTGGCTTTATATGTTTAATATTTTAATATACAGGCCCTGATTTTGAAGCTATTCCATTTCTCAAAATGTACCCAAGAGCCCCCATTTTAATTTCTTTTTTTTGAATTATAACAAGCAATACATTTTAGGGGTGTGATGAATAAATGTATTGTATATACCAATTTTGAGGATCTTGGGGAAATGTAACACGATTAATGTGTGTAACAAATACATACAAATACAATACAAAACTTTGTAATTTAGAGAAGTGCAAATTCAATTTGCTCGGGATTGGCATCTGGGCTTCCATCAAATCCAAAAGGGATGGAAACAGGACGCAAGCAACCATGCGGACATGGCCCTGCTGGGGAACAGAGACATCAGCTTGGTGGTGGGAATCTTCACCACAACCGGTGAGTTTCTTCCTGTGCATCAGCAGCAGCAACCTGCAGGTTCATATAGCCGGTTATACGAACTGCATTTTAAGTGCATAATCGCAGGATGGTTTGGATGAAGTTGCTCAAAGTTTATTTCCTTAAAACAGAACATTTTCTTCTGTATTGTGTTTTTTGTTTGTTCTTTTGTGATGATGTGTGTATATATGTATTTTGAATCCATCATATCCTCCTCTGTATATGTAGGCTTTTCAAATGTGTATGAGGTCAGCATATATTGTACTGTACATATTGATGTCAGGGAATGGCACGGGAGCTTGGACCCAAATGCAGAGAGCAGGCAGGCAGGCAGGAGTAAGTTCGAGTAGTGGATTTATTAGACCAACAAAACAAAAATACTTAACAACAAAGGGAGTCCTGAGATGATCAGGCAAAAACTAATCCAGTGTAGAAATGGCAAAAGGAATCCAAACCAAACAAGGTAGAACAAAAGAACAGGGAAATCCAGGAAGCACAGAGCTAGACATGAACTGACACAGGGCGGACCGACAGGAACAAAGACACACCAACCAGAAACGAAACATAATAATCCCACAAAACACCAAGGAAACACAGAAACTAAATACACAGGATAACAAGGACTAACAAGGGACAGGTGGCCACAAGGCAGGGAAACAGGTGAAACACATTAGGGCAATCACAAGGGAGGGAAAACACAGGAAGTAAATCAGACAAGACAAGACAGAAACCCAGACCATCAAAATAAAACAGGAAACGAGAAAACCAACAGAAACATGAAACCACATAAAACAAAAGAAACTTGACACAAGGACTGGTGAAAGACATCAGACAATAACAAAGGCGGGAAAACCAAAAGACAGGAAGCAACAACACAAGAAACACTAAGGGAACAGAAAAACACCTAAATAAAACAGGTCCAAACACACAAAAAACACCACAAGAGCAGGGCAGGCGTGACAATTGAAAATTTTGGAGTTGTCTGAATAAACACATTAGGCATGGGTCATGTAAATGACTAAAGACGAGAATAAAAGGATTCATTAGACGGCCTGAACATTTCTCATGAATCTCCTTACGAATCTTTTTAAAAAAAAATTTACAGTAGGCTACAGTTAACATGTTTATAGTCTTGCATTGCCAGACCTATCTCCACAACACTGCAGAGGAAGGTCTGGCAACGGGAGAATACACTTCTGGATAGGAGAAAAAAATGCTCTGAGATGTTTGCATTTCTTTAAACCAATCACAACGGTCTTGGGCGGCGCTACACTCTGGACACAGAGATGGCGGCTCTGCCGAATAGTCTCAGAAGGAACTTGTTTTGTTGGAACATTTGCACCCCGCAAAAACACCACATACAATATTAAATTAAGTGAACAGTTGACACAATACATTAACGTGAGCTATGTAAATTAGCTAATACATGGTTAAACATCATTGGCTCTTTCCACGTATCGCTGTGTGTACTTCATCCACAGCAATCCCGCCAATCAGTCCCAAAACTTCCCAGTTAGAGAATATATATATAAAATATACACATCCATTTTAACAGGAAACAGAATTAAAACAATGCATTATGATGAAAAACTTAAAAAATCATATTGTTTGTCACTTACAATTTGTACATTTGAAAAATGTGGACCTCAACTGTGTGTTTTGTGTGTGTGCACCATGCAGCTACCTGGGTTGGCGGGACCTTCATCATCGGCACAGCTGAGACGTTGTATGATCCAAAGTTGGGGCTGATTTGGGCTGTGATGCCATTGGCAGCAACGTTGGCCTTCACTCTTGGTGAATTTCTTTTTTTTTTTTAAGTTTTCAAGACACTACAGATCAGGGGCGATTCTAGGGTCAGAGCTTTAGGGGTGCTGAGCACCCAATGAGCCCCACTGCCACCACCCACCCTCTTTTCACACAAAAACCAAAAATATGTCTATTGAAAAATAACTTTATCATTTTAACATTGGTTTAACTAACTCCAACATCCAGATTTTTTTTCTTTTTTTTTAGACCTTTTCAGAGCACCAGCTTAATTGTGAGAGTTCACACAGACAGCCCCCTGTAACAAACACAAAACCTTCTTCACTCAGCTGGTTTTCCTGGTCGCCGCACTTTATTATGAAGAAATGTGGTGAAAAATAATGTTACAAAAAGTAAATGTAATATAGGCTACTTAATGCCAATAAGTTAGTATAGGAGTATGAGTAGTTACTGTTTTGCTTGCCACTATTCTCTATATGTCAATTTATTGTTGTTGTTTCCTCACCTGGTTCTTCCTGCATGCTCTCCCTCTCCCCCTTCTCCATCTCCCTCTCTTTCCCTTGGCACTGACAATCATACACAAATATATTTTAAGCAGGAGAGTTGAGGTCAGTTTGTCATGTCACAAAAATGTTATGGAGACCATTTACAGATTCTAAGGATATGATCAAAAGGCACACAGAGGAGTGTCATTTTAAATGTCTTTATTATTATTATTATTATTGGGCTTAGAAACTTTTTTTAAATCACAAATTCCTTTCACAAGAGAAGCTGTATTCTCCATTGTGGGTTTGAAATAAATAAAAAAAAATAAAAGCAGGGGACCATTGCCTAGATAAGTAATTTGATACAACAGATAGCTGGTTTGCATTATCTGTTACTTTAGCTTGACACTTTTCAGAAGAACAAAAAAAACAAAAAACAAGACAGAGGTCATTATGGACTGTCCCTAGTCTCTCTCCTGAATCTGTCTTTTTTCTTTTAAAGAACTGTTGTATGTCCATTGCTCCCTGGCAGGCCACACACACACACACACACACACATAGAGAGAGAGAGAGAGAGTAATGCTATGAGTTCAGGAGTTAAGCCTGGTTCAGGTTAAATCCTCTGTGTGTGAGGAATGAATAAATACAGCAAAAGAAAAACATTAAACTTTCTTTTTATTGTCTAGTTTGATAGTCAGCCACAACTGAAAAAATAAGGCCGGTTCCTATCCGACGGAAGTTAGCGTTGCTATGGTACTGATAAACAAACCTGCTAATTGGTTAGCTAGCAACAGACAACTATTGACATTATACCGCTATATCACATTTAACCGACGTGACATGTCAACGTCCTGGGCTACTTTACTCCACCCAGCAGGCTTTCTATTTCTATCTGTATAAGAGAGGTCAGAGAGAATCGGACATTCAGACGCTTATCACTCGTTCTAGTCTCTCCGCCATTTTTGTGAGTCGCTTCCGAAGCTTTTCAACGGTGTAGTACGACGTCCGCTGGGGGGCGTATTGTGTATTACGGAGCTGATTTCAACTGCCAGTGTGAAGGCGGCATTATTATAGGTGTACACGTGATTCAGGTACTCACCGATATGGTGTGTGAGACACAGCTTTGAATCAACTTAGTTGATTCACAACACTACATAACGGGTTGTCACTCTGCGTGTGTTTCGCGCTGGATGACGGTGGTGCTGAGCGGTGCAGGTACCGGCAGGTACAGAGGAGAAGTAGAAGAAGAGAAGAGGATCATACCATTTGCTGAGCGGGGATGTTTTCATTTTCATCCTTAACACATACATTTTAAACCACAAACTACGGAGTATGTTTTGGACATTATTTAACCTTGTCAAAGACGAACAAAAATGTTAGAATAACAACATTTCTTACTCCAAGTTTTAGGGGTGCTGAGCTCCTTTTTAGGGGTGCTTTAGCACCCCTAAAAAGGGGCTAGCCTCGCCCTTGCTACAGATGCTTTCAGGACTTTCACTTCAACCATCACTGAGTGATTTCATAACTCACAACTCAACTGACACTTCCAACTCCTCCCAGTGACTCTTAAACTGAAATCCATCCTATCTACGGTTCCACTAAAATTACGTCCCATACAACATAGTATTGCATTCTCAATAGGGCTGGTTTAAAATAATCGATTCTCCAATTAAAATATATCCTTGTTTGAGTGATCTGATATCGATTGATAAAATCCAGAAATCAATCTTTTAATATATGCCTTTTTACCATGGATGTATAAGTAAAAAATACTTTTTTATGCAAACTTTTTGGGGGTCATTTCTTAATGTAAACATTAACCTGGCGCATTATAAAACCTATTGATTGTACAATTTACAGCAGAAGTTCTCTGAGAATCTCTTTTTTTACCAAGCAAAATTGGTATTGTAACTGAAATTTCGAAAATGTAATCGAATAGAGACCTTGATAATCCTAATAGAATAGATTCGGGAAATCTTCAAGAGAAAAACATTTTCAGCAACAGGGTTGCGTGGGTTAAATTGAGTGTGTTTGTTACTTGCCTTGTTTAAAAGCAGCTCCATGTAGTGCAGAGCTGGTGGGGGCAGAGGGCCTGCTAAACATGTCCATCTGTCTGATGGTGCAGTTGAATCAGAATAGCAACTCTCCTACTTTTGTTTTTAAGGTGGTCTTTTCTTTGCTGAGCCGATGAGAGACAGGAAGTATGTGACCATGATGGACCCTTTCCAGATCAAGTACGGAAATGCACTGAGTGCACTTCTGTCTGTGGCACCACTAATGTCAGACATTATCTGGGTGACATCAACACTGATTAGCTTGGGTAACAATTTATCTTAATCTGTATCTGTGTATCTCTGTGTGCATACTGTGCATTTACTCTACTATGTACCATTAATTAAGTAACAAAGATAAAAAGTATAAAACATAAATTTAAAAAAAACAAGCAATTTTAGTGCAGGAGAGGAAAGAAGCCTAGAGGCGTATTCAGAGTCCTCCATTTATTCAAAATAGAAAAAAAAACAGACAACTAAAATATAATAATTCCTTTACAAAAGTAAAACAAGCAATACCACAAACAAACAAGCAAACACAACATGTACATCTTTAAAAAAATAGAGACAGACAAAAAATACTCAACAGAATTATCCCAACATAATATTTAAGATGAAATTAGAAACTTATTTAAGTGTGACCTGAAGGCTGGCAAAGACGTTAATGTTTTAGTGACTTGAGTGGGCAAATGCTCACATTCGGTGGCGTCTGTCACTTTGGAGAGGTGCTCTCTTCATGGATGAACCCTAACCCTAACACCAGATCCTGACTGGTTTTTGGACCCCCCCGGATCCCTCCCAATACAGTAAAACTGGACATTTTAGAGTGGCCTTTTATTGTGGCGAGCCTAAGGGACACCTGTGCAATAATCCTGCTGTCTAATCAACATCTTGATATGCCACACCTGTGAGGTGGATGGATTATCTCGGCAAAGGAGAAGTGCTCACTGACACAGATTAAGACAGATTTGTGAACAATATTTGATAGAAATAGGCCTTTTGTGTACGTAGAAGAAGTCTTAGATCTTTGAGTTCAGCCCATGAAAAATGGGGGCAAAAACAAAAGTGTTGTAATTTTGTTGTTATACTGTATATGTGTATCTATGGTTTATCTCTCTCTCTCTTTCTTAAGTGGGTGTATGTCCCCTTCCTCCTCATGAGTCCCACCTCCGTTGACATCACCACCACATCTTTCAACCACAACTTCCAGGCTCCCTGGGTCGGCACTCTGACTGCGGACAGAGCCTGAAGGTGGATCGCTATCTTCTTGCTACTGGTGTGGTATCTAAAAAATAAAAACAATTGTACAAAAAGCATTTGATGCTTTGAGACGTATCAAGAGTGATACAAAGGCACATAAAAGAGCAGATTTCAAGTGAAACTAAGTATATTTTGGGAAATGAGGCATCTGGTGGATAGATGGAAAGTCTGGAGAGTTTCTCAGAAATGCATGAGCCCAGGGGAAGGAGGCAGGGACATAAAGGGCAGACTGAGAAAAAGAAAAACAACTGAGGCTGACGTCATGACTGAAACCACTGTAAAAGCCACGATAGTTGATGTGGTCTTGTTTAATGTGTGTTTGGGGAACGTTGTATGTACGAGTTGTGAGTTGTATGTTCAAAGGATGACGTTTGAATTTCAATGCAGAAAAAGATCAGGTTAGACCAGGTTTCACTTTTTGCCAGAAGATCATGCTTTTATAAAAGTAGGCTACTTTTGGATTTTAAATCATTTTATTTATGTATATATAAGGACAAGGCACCACTGAGCAAAACAGTGCTTTTTGATTGTCAATGGAGTATTTTTAGATACTGGAAAGCTTGACTGTATTTATTAAAAGACTTGGCACACAAGTAACTGTGGAGTAACTGGAGGAAAATGTTTTTGCTGCTCATCTGAGTTTGTTGACTCACTCACTGGGGCAGTTCATGCAAATGTATTTTTATATTTTCATGTTTTTTTGTCTGTGGCAGAATACAATATCTGCCAGTTTCCTGCTTGGACGTGTCAAAATGTCTACTATGAAAGCATTTTTGATATTCCCCCAAAGGCCTTTTTTCTTCCTTTTAAAAAACTATTAATAAAAACACAGTGGCGTTGTTTTTAACTAAAAAAGGGGATGACTAAATGGTGACTAATTACTGACTTCTATTTTCAATATTGTTACCCTCATGAATTTGTATGTGTATTTATTTCTCTTTCCCTCCTAGAGTGTAGGAGACCTTGGTTTCCAGGACTCAACCAGAGAACTTTATCAGCGTCATCCTCATCCACAGCTAAGTTGCGATGTTACGCTGCAGCATTTCTCATCCCCACGTTTGGAATTCCTCCAGTTCTCTTTGGGGCAGTCGCCTCATCAACGCCGCGTAAAGCAGTTGTGTTAAACACCATTCGATCTGAAATTTAAATGCAATACTTGCTGCATTGTGGCTCTTTCAACACAGTATTATTTTAAAAACATCACAGTAGCTACTCCTGACACACCAAATGTATCAGTTTGTCTGATTCATCCTGTCCCTCTTCTGTTTCGTAGACTGGAACCTGACCTCATACGGTTCTCCGCCTCTGTTTGAACGAGGCCGGACAGGTTTGATTTTACCCCTCTCCCTGCAGCACCGAACCCCACCCTACATCTCCGTCATCGGCATCGGAGCTGCGGCTGCCGCCGTGATGTCATCGACTGACTCTGGCTTGCTGTCTCCTGCCTCCATCTTCTCCTCAAATATGTACAAGAAGATCCTGAGGACCAAGGTAAAGGTGGAGAGAAGAGGGAGGAAGATCACACATTGAAGCAATAGGAGGAACTAGAAGATGAACTTCACGTCTTGTGGAGAATAATATTTATTTTTATTTTTATTTTATTATTTATCTCGAACAATCAACAATGTTGCAAAAGAAAAAAAATTAAAACCACAAAATTAAAACACAAACAATCTGAATTTACCAAAGACCAAAAACAAATAATAAAAAAGGATAAGTTCGAGAAGGAGCAGGCGGAAGCAAATAGCTTATTACAGTAGGTCCTGCCCCTACGTGAATATCGTATTATTACAAAGCGAATAGATATGCAAATACAGCATACAATCTTTCAGGTCTTACAATAACTTACAACAATACTACAAACATATACAACAATACCTTTACTTTACAATTCCATTCCTATGTCTCGGTCTATTCCTTTCTGTATTGGTCAAGTATTGATTTATTTAATCTATTTTTGAACTGAATGATATTATGGCTCTTTTTGATGTCATTGTACAGTCCATTCCATAAGGTCACCCCACAAATTGAATCACACGTGCTTTTAACAGCAGTTCACAGTTTCTCTTTCTTTAAACATTGCGCGTATGTTACATGGTAAATTATTTTCTTTAACTTTAAACATAAATTGTGCAGTTTTGAATGTAACAATGTCCATCAATTTCAGCAAATGTGAATTCCAAAATAGATGATTAGTGTGCTCATAATACCCGGTGTGATTTATTATCCTGATTGCTCTTTTTGCAATGTGCAAATATTTTGTAATAACGTTATAAACAAAAATATTTAACACAATTATATTTAACACGATTTTGTCTGCATTCTGAATCCACACCCTTTGTATTTACATATCTGGGTTAGGCCTGTCCCACTCAAGCTTTTGTGGCAGGAGATTACAAACTTTTCAATAGTAGTTTATGTTTCTATCTACAGGAAGGATGTTGTATACTCCATAAATATTTTATCAATAATTCAAGACGCAACCAAATTCACAGCCACAGCACCTGCGTTTGTTTTCTCGTGTTCAGTTTGGGCTCTAAACTCGTAGTTTTAGCCTGTGCGAGTCACTTTTAGCACAATAAAATCAACTGAAGCAAAGTGGAAAATAGGAAATTGATCTAAAACTGATTTGATGATGATGCTACCAGTGTGAGGTTTAAACACAGTGAGGCACTATGACTGTTTACTATTAAATCATTAGATCATTACTCATGCAAGTATGGACCAAGTATGGAGCGGGGAAGTGCCAGTTTCCCTCATGCAGTCTATCGAGGGTCCCTTGAGCAAGGCACCAAACCCCCAACTTCTCTGGGCGCCTGTCCATGGGCAGCCCCCTCACTCTCTGACATCTCTCCATTTAATGCATGTGTATGGGTCCTGTTTGCATGTGTTTCAAATCTCTATATTAACAGAGTAAACACAAAAATATAATTTCCCCTTGGGATTACTAAAGTATGTCCTTGATCTGGCTCCCAGGACCTTGTCTCTCTCTCTATGTCTGTCTCTCTCTATGTCTGTCTCCCAAAAAGCTTTCTTGGTATGGTGTAGTTACGCTTGGGCTCACTTTGTACAAAGCTACGTTAAAGACAATAGACAACAGAAACCTTTCCAGTTACGAAAATCATGTCAAGAGGATTCTGCCTTATACTGGACTGATATTGAATATTGGAAGATTTTAAGGTACAGTGTTATTGGAAGTGTGTCAGAATTTCTTGATGTTTATGTCCGTGTTTTTGATGTATTATGCCTACATGTTGTAAATGCCTGTCTATTTTTGTTCCTTCTTTAATTGTTGCCTGTTGTATTCAGGGCATTTTTAAGAAAAGAAGCTTTGCATTTTGCGTACAAATGTTAGATAAGGACATGGTTAAACCAAATATGAACAAAGCTATTTCTTTAAAGCAGGAAATGTATGTGGTATTTTAAAAGCACAATTTGAAATTTGCTCATGAGAAACTGTAAATTAACAGGCAATACTGTGTAACTTTAAGTCACTTTGTGGAAACGGCGAAAGCAACAGACTTCGGCAAAGAGCCCTTTTGTGTCTTCTGTTCATTCCTATGAGATTTGTTCACTGACTCATGAAGCTAAAAAAATTCACCATCTCGTATAAAATTACCTAGATGATCAGCACTTTTTCAGCACTATGGGGCCCATAGAGCAGGGGCACTAGAGACCTCCACTGGCCGAGATGGCTACTTCCGGTTTAAATGATTTGATTGTGCAGCTCTTCTAGACTTTCCAAATGTTATCAAACCGAAATGATCAAATTCTGATAGTGTAAGTCTGTGGAAATACTTAGGCCCCATCATGTGACGGACATGAGAGTGTTAATTCCACTGTTTGGCCACTATGTCAAATTGGCTTCAAAGCCCTGCACACTTCCTGGGGAACTGCTACCCTCAGTCATAATATCACGTTACATGAATTCTTGCTTTGCTGCCGTAAAAATTACTACAACCACTAGAGGGCACCAACTAACAATAAAATGTAAATATGGGTCGTAATTGCTGCTTGTACAAAACGACCTATGGGGTCGTTTTTCAGAAAGGTAGAGGAGAGTGGAGGACACTCCTTATCAGGGGCGTTGGACTGGGGGGAAAGGGGGACTAAGTGTAGAGGGCCTTCATCAAAGATGCAGAGAGGGGTTCATAGAGAATACCTTTGTACAAAGTCTTTTTTTGGCTACACCCCAACTCCTTATGAATGCAAAACTGTATTAACGGGTAGGGTCTCTGAAGACACAAATAATTTCACTGTAACTGAGTGTAGCTGTTAGCACTGATCTTTGTGAATTGGACTGTTTTTGCAATGACGCTCTTTTGCATTGAAAATTTGGGCAAAGGAGCACCAAGATGCTATTTTCTTGGCAGCACAGTTAGGGCTGCATATTCTATGGAATGTAATTTTATTCAACATGAAATCATGTTATACTCTATGGTCTTACAAAGCTAACGTTTTTGACCGATTACAATTTAATCATTTGTTGTGAGCTGGAGAGCTCTCGTTATGAAAAGCTAGCTATAGCTCTGTTTGCCATTCATTCCAATGGGGAAACATCGCGGCTAGACTTTCAACATACATTGCATATATTAACACTTTGAATTTCGTCATGTCATTTATATAACACATACTCTATGGTCTTACAAAGCTAACGTTTTTGACCAATTACTATTTAATCATTTATCGGTTTTTAATTTTGCAGTGTTACTGTGATATATATGTCACACAACTTTTGTATTCATGAAAAGAGCAACATTTCAAAGTGGCGTGTTTGGTGTAGTGGTCTCGGCCCTCCATCAGCACCCTAGCAGATGGGTCTGACCGCATACGTAGAGTTTACAGGGGACAAGAGGAGCACTGCCCCCCTGGTGGCTGAAATGGGTAATTACATTGTTTAAAAAATGAGTGGAATAATTATTTGGCATGATGACCAAATATTTTATTAATATTTTAAATAACATTTTAGATAACACAAAACAACTAAATGGTGGTAGGTAATACATCTGATTTCATATACTGCTTTAGTAAAAAAAATATTACCTGGCTGACGATGGGAGCAGCAGAACCCAAAAAACGAAAATGACTGTTGCACTGGACATCTTGCCATGGCAACGTTGCCATACAGGTTTCCTAAATGCCATGTATATAAATTTGATGTCACCTTGATTGCGCTTTTGTGTAGATTTGGACTTTTATACGTTTTATTCCACTTTGTTTAAACGGCGAAGTGGAGAGGCCTCGTTCACTTGTTTGGAGCTGGCTGGTGAATGTGACGCTCGTATAGGCCTTGCTGGATACACCGTGACTCTATTTTGGATCTACTAATCGCTGTGGATTACTTTTTTTTCTGTGTCATTGGATTACGGCAAAATACGGATTTTTTTTCTCAATGTGTAGGCTATTAACGTTTTATGGTGTGATTGTGCTGCGTTTGGAGAGGCATCTCAACAGACTGTAGGTCAAACACTGATTGTTCACTGTTAGTTGAATTATTCCACCACCGTCTGTCTATTGCGTTCCAAGACGGCCGTCCCGCGATTGCCGATTGATTATTACCCATGTGTGCTTTGTTGAATGGTCTCAATGTTCTATTGTTTTATTTCATGTGAATACTAGTTTACTAGAGGATTAACTTAGTATTTGAAGTAATGCAGTAATGCAGGAAGTGTGCATTTAGTTTCCATGCTTATTGTAAAAAAAGCAATGGGAATCTGTATATATGTGCCAAGTGCAAACCAGTAGAGAAGGAATTGATAAGTTGTTGGGGGTGGGTCATGCCTCTTTTCCAAATCATTTTGGAGGGTCATAGAAAAATTATTACTGGTGAGAGGCGGGTCATGTCTATTTTGACTAACTCCTAAACTCCTCCGGTGGCCCCTTAAATAAATAACGAACAGTCCCTAAATATATAAATAAATAAAAACTTTTCATAACCTGATCTCTTACACAGGTTTCACTCTGAAGAATGGAAGAATTTAACAACATTTCACAGGACATGGGCTGTGGTCCCTACAGCAACCAAGCAGAATGCATCATATATGTGGTGACATGCATAATCATCTGTCTCGGACTTCCTTTGGCCCTCATGGCCATCTATGGTCTTTATTCTCTGGTACGTACATTATGACTGAGATCTATTTGTGTAAAGTCTCTGTCTGTAAAGGATCTTGATCTGGAGGCCACATGTCAGGTCGCTGGGATTTAGTCTTGAAATGACCTATACATTTACAGGAATAATTTTCTCCATAATAAAATATATATGAAGCTGATTCAGAACATGTTTACAACTGCTTTCTTTACTTTAACCAATGTTTTCCTGCAGGTGGGAAAGGATCATGTTGCTCCGATCTACGTCATCAACCTTCTCATTTCCGACCTCATTCAGTTCTGCTGGATGATTGATTGGGTGGCAAAACCTGACCAGAAAATAGATAAAATAGGCTTTCTTTTTTATGGCTCTAGTGTGATGGTCAGTGTTTGCTTCATGGTGTGCATCGCCCTGGAAAGGTATCTGTCTATCCAGAATGTGTGTATCTACTTCTGTGTCTGACCATTGTATTACTATATCATTCTGAAGCTGTGTCTTACATCTTGTATTACAGGTATTTGGTCATCGCCTGCCCACTGTGGTACCGCTTCGGACGAACCATCAAGAGCTCCGTGGTGGTCTGTGTCCTGATCTGGATCATTTCTCTTGCCCTTGGCTTCATTGTTGTATTTTTGTATATTCCAGAACATTCAGAAACCATTTTAGCCAGCTTTTTCTTTCTTCCCCTCCCACTGCTCATATTCTTCCTGGGTGGGACCCTCAAAGCCCTGTCTGCTTCCATCTCAGTTCCTGCTGACATGAAACAACGATTTGTGGGAATGTTGGTCGTGGTGCTGCTTATTTACTCGCTGCTGTTCCTGCCCATAATCATCACGCTTCTGAAAAAACATGATGACCGGGCCCTCAACAGCCTGTCTTTTTTATTTCTTAAAGTTGAGTCCTCTTGCAGACTTAGTTCTGTATGTTTTCATGAGGAAAGGGGCCATAGACAAGTTTTTGGCCTCTGTGTGTTGTTGCAGAATGGACAGCAATGATGAAAGCAGTTCAACAGTATGAATGATGACAACATGAATGCAGCATCGTTCAGAGTCCCAGATATCAGATTATTTTCACGAGCACATGATTTGTTAAATCCCAGGTTGTTTTATTTACTGATGTTTAACATCTCATATCTCATCATAATCATTCTACCATAAACACTACAACCCACTGGTCTCTCTAATGTGTGGACTCTCTTGTGTTTCAGCGTATAGCTCCCATAGCTAAATCTTTTCTCACAATCACGGCAACCCACTGCTTTCTCTTGTGTATAGACTCTCATGTATACCTGCAGATCTCTCCTTTGGCTACTTTTTTCCTCACAAATATTAATTGAAATAGTGTTTAATCATTGAAAAACTAGCATGATCCAGCAGTTAAGAGCTAACATCATGCTAACTCTATAGACTCATTGTGTAGCCTGCTAAAACACTAAAACATATGTGAAATGTTTTTAAAATTGTCTATAAATGTTCAGACACTACAATCAAAAAACCTTTATCGTAGAAATTTTACAAAATATGAGTAAAATGGATGGCTTTTCAAAATTATGTGGTCACATGACCAATTTCTTCTATGGTTTTCCAGAAACAAGGGGTGGATCTACTCCCCCCCGGCACAAATCACCCCACTCTCCCCTACCCCTATTTTTACAGTCCTGTACCCTGCATCTCCCAAACTTGTCCTTTGTCTCTGTGATGCTGTAATTATTGTTCCTTGTTGATATAAACCTGCAACCAGTCAAAATCTATTGAGCAGTCAGTACTGTTACGTAACAAATGGAAATCACAATTTGTTCATTGTACAGTATACAGCCTACAATGCACTGTACTACAGTATACAATACTAAAAATGGGCAAAAATCAAAGGAGTAAACATGTGACCAATGTGCTTCTTCTTGTCTTTGGGCTGGGTCAGTATGTAGCAGAATGTGTTTTGAGAATGAGAATGTGTTTAGAGATTTGCTGAAAAGTCTAAGTGAGATCTGCAAATATGTGTTTTACCATGGGAAATGGTTTAAGGAATTGACAACAGACTGCACAAAGAGCTAAATGAGTTCAGGCCACTGAGAACGTTCTTCAGCCAATGGGTTTTAGCAATTGAGAAAAACTGTAATGTAAAAGTAGGAGCAACAAAACGAGCAACGTCTCAGGCTGCTGGGAATCTGAATGGCAGGGGACCTAGTCAAATGAAACATGGATCCTGCATCCTGTTCCCCTGTGTGTCTGTGTAATAACAGAGTAAACAAAAATTAAATTTGCCCTTGGGATTAGGGAAAGTATGTCCTCTTCTGCTTCAGATTCATTGATGTACCATATGTATCATATGCTTACACATTGTAAACGCCTGTCTATTTTTGTTCCTTCTATAACTGTTGTTGTATTTAGGGCATATTTTAGAAAAGGAGCCTTGCATTTTGAGTACAAATGTTAGATAAGGACATGATTAAACCAAATATCAACCATGCTATATCTTTAAAGCAGGAAAATGGTATTTTAAAAGCATGTGATATCTGCTCAGAAAGAGATACTGATTTACAGGCAGTACTGTGTGACGTTGCTCACTGTGTGGATACGGCGAAAACAACAGACAACAGACAACCCTTGTTTGAGGCATAGCCCTGTTCATTCCTATGACAGTTGATCACTGGTGCATGAAGCTGAAAAAGTTCTACTTCCTCGAATTAAATTACCTGCATGATTGGCCCTGATCGGTCTTTGCGGCCCATAGAGGAGGGGGAGACATCCACCGCTGAGATGGCTACATCCGTTTTTAGTGCTCTCCTAACTTGAATGGGGATTAAATTATTTGATCATTCAGCTCTTCTAGACTTTCGAAATGTTGTCGAACTGAATGGATCAAATTCCGATAGTAAAATGAATCATGTCACGGGGCTTGTGACGCCCAAAGAAATGTATCCACTTATTTACAGAATTATAAGTGTATGGGAAAAATTGGGCGCCATCACATGATAGACTCTGAAGTTGTACCTAATTCTGCTGTGTGACCACTATGTCAAATTGGCTTCAGAGCCCAGCATACTTCATGGGGGACTGCTACCCAACCTTAACAGACTTTATCACTCATAATACCACGTTACATGAATTCCTGCTTTGCTCCCCTCAAAATTACTATGGCCACTAGATGGCACCTAACAAAAAAAGGTAAATTTGGGTCGTAATTGTTGCTTGTTCTATGGGAGGTGGAGGGGAGTGGAAGACACTCCTTATCAGGGCCGTCAGACTGGGGGGAAACGGGGACTGAGAATACAGGGCCTTCATCAAAGGTACTAAACTTAGCACAAAAAGTAAGGAAATTTGTGTTTGGTAGATTATTTCTCTGTGGTAACAATGCTTTTTGTCAATAAATCTTATACTGTTGGAAAGCCTGTTTAGTTCCCTTTCAAATGGTGCCCCATTTGTAAGGAACATGCATTTGTGGGATGAGCAGCAGCGCTGAGTATGTGGACGCCCATGAAAGATTTGCCAAATCTTCTCTGCCATTGCCAAACAGTCACTTTACCGGATATTTCTTATTACTAGGCTACTATAACAAAGAAGCTGAATTCATCATAGATGTAGTGACGTGCATAATCATTTGTATTGATCTTCCTTTGACCCTCGTGGCCATCTATGCTCTTTATTCTCTGGTACGTACATTATGACTCTGTCTATAACTTTAACCAATATTTTCCTGCGGGTGCGAAAGCATAATGTTGCTCGATCTACGTCATCATCCTTCTCATTTCTGACCTCATGATCGGTTTTGTGGAACAATCCGAGGAGCAGAACACAGCTAAAATTATCTTTCATTCTGAAGCTGTGTCTTACATCTTGTATTACAGGTATTTGGTCATGGCCTGCCCACTGTGGTACTGCTTCAGACGAACCATCAAGATCTCCGTGGTGGTCTGTGTCCTGGTCTGGACCCTTCCACCATTGCCCCTCAGACTCTGTGCTGCAACTGCTAGCCCTAGATGAGCTGCAGCTCCACACGTTGCTGTTGGGGGGTAGACCCAATACAGGTGTACAAGGGAATACATGCAGGGCAGGGCTAAAGATACACATGAAGTACACACAGAAAACTCACACAATGAATAAAACAGAAAACCTAACCTAGAAACAAATACTGTCACAGATCTTAAATAATGTTCCATTGACAACAAGAAGTACAATGGCATCTCCCTCATAGTTAAGGCTAAATTTTCAGACAGTTACTGTTACACAACTTAATCCTCATTATCTGCTGTACTTACCACTTCTTTTCTCATCATCCTCCTTTTTTCTCGTTCTTTGTTCACTCCCAGAAGCATGACTCCTCTTCATTTTTCTTTTGACTTTCAATTCAAAATTTGGACTATCATGTTTCTACAGGAATGGCATGTGGCCCCTTCAGGGAGGTTTCCTACTGAGATGTCATTCCAAAAAGTCATTTGTCTGTTTAAGGGGGAGGGGGAGTTTTGGTCACTTTGGTTGCCACATTTTGAGACATTGCTGTGGAGTAAAGTTCGATTTATGCTTCTGCGTTAAATCTACGCTGTGGGTAGGTAATTGGAGTCACAACCCGACGCCGGACCCTACGCCGTAGCCTGATGTGCACCTCTCAAAACATTTAACTACACGTCATGGCTCGCCAGCACTCGGCCGTGGCTTGGTAGCATTGCATTTCCCCCCGACAGAACCATGAATCAAGCTTAAAGTTTGTCTTTGGAGGCCCCAACCAGTTGCCTGGCTTGGCTGTTGACAAGCTACGGCCCTGAGCCATAGGTATACTAGGTTCCCACCCAGTCTTGTTTCTCTCTTTCTAAGAGAAAGGTAACAGGAACCTACTGCATGTCACTTAGCCTACTTATTGTAGACTGTTTGGTGGCAGAGAACAAAACATCAGACATTGGAGTAAGGAACTGATTCAGGGTGGGTCCGGCAGCTTTTAAAGGTAAGTTTAGCGACATTGCTTTTTTGATATATGTAGAGATTATTCAAACGATAAAAGACAAAGTCAATAAATTAATTAAGAATTAATGTGCAAATTGTAACAAGCAGACAGCTTTGGAGTGTTTGTGTACAGAACACTGTTTAAACCAACTGTGTTTTATTTCATTTGGTGTTTTTTTCACTCTCTTGTCTCTTCCCTTATGTCTATCCTGTCAGATAGTTTTCTTCCCGTACAGGCTGAATTTCAGATGTTGCCATCTGGATCACGCTTTAAACTCCCCAAATTCAGAACCAACAGATATAAACACTCTTTTGTACCTGCAGCCCTTGTACTTCTTTATTCTATGAAGAACCATAGATAACTTATTGACTAACTATTTATTTATTGCAAGGTACGCAATCTAGGTAAAGTGTGTGTGATTGTGTGTGATTTGTACTATACTTTCTGTTGCACAACAAATTGCCCGATTTGGGAACAATAAAGTAACCTGAACTTGAACTTGAACTACAAGAATGTGATTTTGACAAAAAAAAAAGCAGTTTGACAAAAAAGCTTTAGCTTGTTCAAAACTAGCTTGTTTAAAAGATTAAACATGCAAAAAAGATGCAGAGTTATGAATGAAATACAAACAGATTAAGACGGTAAAGAAAGAATATAGGAGTACTGTTTTGATTTTTCAGGATTTGAGCCCATAAATTTAGAACGGTTGTCTGTTTTGTATTTAATTGCAATACGACGATTGATATGTTATGTAACCAAAAACAGGTTACAGTCAGTTCATGATTCAGTTAAGATTTTTTAAGAAAAAATAAAATGATTCTGTACACAAAATCAGAGTATAGAGGGGCATTCAACAAGTAGTGAGACAGCGAGAACAGAAGAATGTCCTAAACAAATGTATCATCGCATTAAACATTATATTAAATTTCTGAAACAACTGGACGATCTTCTGTGGCTGTAGTAAAGACCTCACATCAGCACAAAATATTCCTCTACATCACCAGAACGTTTTCTGAAACTGTATTATTTGATTTGATATATTATTAGCAGATCGGGTAAAAAAAATATTAAGGAATGCCAAAAGAAACTATGAGCAATGAGCATTTTTATTGCTAGGTTTTATTTGTGGTTATGTAGGTATACTGTAAGTAGATATTAAACATGTTTCATGCCTCTTTTTACAGCCTCTTAAACAGGTTTCACACTGAAGAATGGAAGACTTCTACGTTAACGAAACTTCACAAGACATGAGCAATGGTTACAACAGCACCTTCAACTATTATGACACAGATGATGAAAAAGCAGAATTGATCACACAAGTGGTGACATGGATAATCATCTGTATTGGACTTCCTTTGACCCTGGTGGCCATCTATGCTCTTTATTCTCTGGTACGCACATTATGACTGAGATCTATTTGTGTAAAGTCTCTGTCTGTAAAGGATCTTGATCTGGGTTGGAGGCCACATGTCAGGGGGCTGGGGTGATAATGACCTAAACATTTACAGGAATAATGAACCGCGTAGTTAAAATGTGCATAAAGCTGATTGGACCCTGCAGACATATTTGGGAGATGTTCAGAACATGTTTACAACTGCTTTCTTTATTTTAAAGGAGTGATAGAATACAAAACCGATTTTACCTTGTCATAGTTGAATAATGACAGTTCAGTGGGTAAATATGACATACACAGAAGCTCAAAATCCCATTGACACCCCTTTACTATGAAAATCTCATACTTTGAAACTGCTGCTGAAAACGGGCGAATCTCAACAAAGCTAGATGTTGACGTCAGCATCCAAGGACCTGTACCTTTGTCATGCCCATGGATGTATTAAGAGAACGGTCAAGCCCCAACATTTACATAGGCTACACAACTGACCTGAGATCAGGTAGTCTTCTGAATCTAGATCGCGCAGAACTCTGCTATTCCATTACAAAATTCACTTCTGAAACTTTTTTCACTCAAGCTGGAGTCCAAGACCCCTGACGTTCACAAAAATGCCTTAAATTGAAATATAGCTTTATAAGACCTTGGGGTAGATGTTATATAAGTGGCGTGACGAAATTCAAACTGTAAATATACTATAGTTATGCCGAAAGTGTAGCTAGGTAGCCGCGATATTTTCCCATTGTATTGAATGGGACACATAGCTAGCTAGCTGCTCCTCCTAACAAGACCCCTCACGTTCATAAAAATGCCTTATATTCAAATCGGACTGTTAGCTTTTGTTAGATTTGTAAGACCTTGGGATAGCTGTGATATAAGTGCCGTGACGAAATTCAAACTGTAAATATGTCGTAAATGGGAAGGGGGATTTTAATAAAATACAAATATTCTAGATAAAAAGGGTCGACAACGCCACCTAGGTTTGGTTGAGGCCTAGGACCTCTTTAAAACTACCACAGATAAAAGAGTAAAACACAGGTTCTTTGTTCTAGGGGAGAGCAGTAGAAATGGTGTATTTTAAAACAACGGATAAACAAGAAGATAAAAATATAATTTATTTTTACAAGAGTAAAGCAATAAAATGTACTAAAAAAAAAAAAGGATTAAAAAACTAAAATCAACTAATTAAAAATCAAGTAAAACAGTCCAAACAAAGTGGGCGTCTTGATTTTTACAAAGTCCACAGGGTTCTGCTGGCAACTCGTTTCTCTCCTTATGCGGCCTCTCTCGGGTATGACCTGTAACAGAAAGCACTCTGGCCAGTAACACGTCCTCAATAACCGTTATCACCTCATCACTTGATCCCCAGCTAACACCGGTCTTAAAACAGGACTTACGCGGAAGGGAGAGCTCCAAACTCTCCCACTTTCTCCACTAACGTTCGGTGTTTGGCTCGCTTCAATGTCGCTTCAGACCGCTCTAAGGTTGTTCCCTTGTGTCCTTGTTGAATCTCCCATTTACTTCGCCACTCGTTCGAATGTCCTGTCACACTCCAGTATCTCCCCTCCTGTGCAGCTCTCCAAGGCCTCCTCCTTCTCCCATGTGCCTCTCCATGGCCTCCTCCTTCTCCCATGTGCTCCCCATGGCCTCCTCCTTCTCCCATGTGCTCGCTCTTGTTACTGCTGTTCTGTCCTTTATATCCAACAACCAGCCAGTCCACTCTCTGGCTCCCAGGTGCGAGTAGTTTACCCTAATTAGTGCATGTCCGTTGGTGGAAGTAACATTAAAACACAACACACATTTCACAATAAAAGCATGCACTACAAAAGATAAAAACACAGCAAATAAAACCACAGCACATCTAATAAAAGCATGCCCAAATAAGAATTAACTTCCGCCTCTTTACAAATATATTATAGTTATGCCGGCAGCCGGCCGCGGAGCCCCGGTAGTGCAGTAGCTAGCTAATCCACAAAGGGTGACTGTGTGGAGCTCCTAAAGTCCGACACGTCTTACCAAATTTGCAATTGGCCATCAATTTTCGTAAAACGGCCCATATTTGAGCTTTATATAGTTGATTTCTCGCATAAAAAAGTCTCACAAGTGAATTTGGTAACAAAACATTGCAGTGTCTGGAATATGAGATTCTGTCGCATCTCTAATGTGTGTGTATAGGGATTTGCTCAACCAATCAGCGCTCAGCTCATCTACATATTCTTGAGCATACTATATTTGGAAGAAAAGCTCTTATTACAAATAGGGCCAAAACACAGGGATGCATAAGGGCCAATAAAATATCAACCAGGCCATTTTCAGCCCAACCAATGTTACATACCCCATTAGGAGACCTTAAGGAACAGTGTGAAATACCCTATATAATCATTCTATCACCCATTTAACCAATGTTTTCCTGCAGGTGGGAAAGGATCATGTCGCTCCGATCTATGTCATCAACCTTCTCATTTCCGACATCATTGAGTTCTGCTGCATGATCGGTTTTGTGGTATCACAAAAGAACAAGAACAAAGAAACAATTTTCAAAATGATTTACTACTCTGGTCTGATGGCCAGTGTTGGCTTCATGGTGTGCATCGCCCTGGAAAGGTATCTGTCTATCCAGAATGTGTGTAGCTACTTCTGTGTCTGACCATTGTATTACTATATCATTCTGAAGCTGTGTCTTACATCTTGTATTACAGGTATTTGGTCATCGCCTGCCCACTGTGGTACCGCTTCAGACGAACAATCATGATCTCCGTGGTGGTCTGTGTCCTGGTCTGGATCCTTTCTATCGTCTATCTCATCGCTCTGGTTTTCTGTGGTTTTTCAGAGTTCACAGGCACCATCTTAGCCGTATTTTTCCTCCTTCCCCTCCCACTGCTCATATTCTTCCTGGTTGGGACCCTTAAAGCTCTGTCTGCTTCAATCTCAGTTCCAGCTGACGAAAAACGACGAATTGTGGGAATGTTGGTCCTGGTGCTGCTTATTTACATGCTGTTGTTCCTGCCCAGAATCATATTGTTTCTGAAAGAGGGAAAGAGATATGACATTATCCTCACTGACCTGTCGTCTGTGTTTGTAAGGGTATTTCCTTTTGCAGACTTAGTTCTGTATGTTTTCATGAGGAAAGGGGCCATAGACAAGCTTTTGGCCTCCGTGTGTTGTTGCAGAATGGACAGCAATGATTCCAGCAGTTCAAAAGTATGAATGAGTCAACTTCATGCGGAGAAAGAGGGATAGAGAGAGAAAGGGGAGAAAACAGAAGGAGACATGTAGGCCAATGAAAAAGGATAGAGACAAGAAAGATTCTCTCTTCTACAGATATGGTTTTTAATAAGACACCTAATTGTTGATACAAGGAAGTATTGTCTTTATGCTGTGGGAGTTCTGCTCGCTGGGAAATGTTTTTGTAAACTTGCTCAGCTTCACTGTGATTTCTTTAACAAATGTCAATCAAATATGCTGTTATTAGGTTGCTAGTCTAGTTAATGTCTATCATTATTATACTTGGTGAACGGTTGTGACTATGTGAGACAATTAAAAGATAAAGAGTTTCAAAATGGTCAGATCATCTAAGGAACAGTGATGTCGTCACAGTGATATAAACACACACCTCTAAAAGCCTGAATGTTTTTGATATGTAAGATTTATTATTTGGTGACCCCCAGTGTTAGAATAAAAAATGCACTGGAAGCAGTCCAATCTGAATCATTTGAAAGATAATTACATACAAACAAATAAATGTAATAACTTTAATTGCAAAGAAACCTCTGTACACTGTCTAACATGCAAAGTTAACTAGCAATGTTTGGTACTTCACCTTCATCAGGCAAATGGTATTACATACTGAGAAGCCATCTTTTGTAGGAGGTGACTGTGGGTTTGCAACAATCAACTTTTTTTTGCAACGTATGACTTGCTCGTCCCTCTCCAATGCATCTGTCTCATGATATATATGTGCAGTGCAAGCATTTTGCTGTTTATATAAATGTGTCCTACCCACAAAACAGATAAAAGTAGTGCTTACTATCAATTTGTTAAACTCTTCATATGTTTTGTTTGTGCAAATCTTAATTTGTGAAGTAACCCATATTTTCAGATAAATAGTGGAGTAGAGGTAGAAAGTAGCATGAAAAGAAAATAGTCAAGTAAAGATCTTGAGTATATGTACTTAGTTACATTCCCCCACTGACTAAAGGCCCCAGAGATGTTGTACCGTAACTGTGTGACTGCTGCATCTTACAGGTCAACGTATCAACTTAAAATGTGGTGATGTGTCAGCGTTGTTATCACTTCTTGTTTCTGCTAAAAAAATACAAGTGGCCAAGGCTACATGTTTAAAGCAGGAAATGTACGTGATATTAAGCTCAGAAGAAGATGTAGATTAATAGTGAATGGGTTTCACGGCTTAGTGTTTGTTAAGACATGGTGAATGTGTCAGGACACATTTTGTTCCAGATGTCAGTGTGTCAAAGTCAGGAACTGAGATCCTGATTTAAAACAAGGCCCTTTTTCCCAAAAGCACACCAAAGCTATCAGGTGATGCTAAAATCCTTCTTACAAACCTTAAGAAAGTCCATCTCATCTTTTCAGCAGCCCTTGATTCGTGAAACAGTTTACGTGCAAAATGCGTATTAATGTTTAGAATAAACTTGCATAAAGATATTACAAAATGATAGAGGATATTTAAAACCCTCAACAAGCTCATCAAAACAGCAAGCAGACTTAACATGCATGTGCTGTTTGTGGTGTTTTATTATCTCATACTCATTTAATCTCTCTTCCTTTGAAGAGGAGGCATGGATTATTATCAACCTACTACATGTTATGTAACTTTACCATATTTATTGTAGACTGTTTGGATGCAGAGGACAAAACATCAGACATTGGTGTAGGGAACTCAGTGTCTTGCAGCTGTCAAAGGTAAATCTTGTGACATTTTATTATATAGATTGTTTAAAAAGGTAAAGACATTGTAAATAGTCATGAAAATGATTATGTAACCTTTAACAAGCAGACAGCTGTGGACTGTACTGTGTTTAAACCAACTATATTTCATTTGGGTTTTTCCCTGTCTTACCTTAAATTGTAAGACGTATGGATATTTGATTGTGTAACAAAGACAGAAAATATAGTTTAAGAAACTTTAAAAATTAAATAGAGCATGCACAATTAATGGGAAATTAAACAACAAGAAGTAGAACTATTGTGTAAACATTTCAGGAATTTGGTCCATATATCGAAAACGTGCTTACAAATAATTTTTCTTACAAATGTATGTATGTATCTATGTATGTATGTATGTACATATTTACGTAGGTATGTATGTATGTATGTAAGTATGTATGTTCTGAACCAACATTCATTCACAAAAATATATATTGCAGTTCTTTAAGAAATGATAACAGCTGAGATATGCATTGTTTTGTGTGTTGTCACAATATGATGAATGATGTTATGTTATGTAACGCTAGACAGGTAATAGGTCGGTTAATGATTCAGTTAGAGATGTTTAGTGAAATAAAAAAATGAATCTTTACACAAAAGATAATGCAGATGGTTTAGCAAGTGGATGAATCAGTCTCATCAAAACCAGAGGGCAGAGGGGCATTCAACAGGTGGACATCAGCACAGAATGTCCTAAACAAATGGACATTAACATTAATCATTATATTAAATTATTGAGACACGGACGAGGTTCTGTGGCTGCAGTAATGATATGACATCAGCATATTAAACATATCTATCACCAGAACTTCTTGTGCTATCTGAAACTTGATTAAGTATTAATTACGGTGGCCCTGAAGTGCAAACCAGGACAGCAACTCAACACAACTCCCCGTCATGCTGTAGTATTTGCTGTTGTGGTTTGCACTTCAGGGCCACCGTAATAAGCAGATAGTGTTTCAAAAATTGTCAATAGAAAATGAAAGCAATTGATTTGTTTTGTGGGTATCATATATATGAATCCTGTATTTGTGTGAACTTGCTCCTCACAGCTTTAGTGATATCACTGAACAATGTTAGGTAGATATAAAACAACATGTTTCATGCCTCGTTTTATAACCTGATCTCTTAGACAGGTTTCACTCTGAAGAATCGAAGATGTCTACATTAACGCCACATCACATCAATATCTTCTATGACGACTATATACGTGAAATATTCATCATAAATGTGGTGACATGCATAATCATTAGTATCGGACTTCCTTTGACCCTTGTGGCCATCTATGCTCTTTATTCTCTGGTACGTACATTATGACTGAGATCTATTTGTGTAAAGTCTCTGTCTGTAAAAGATCTTGATCTGAGTTGTCAGAGGGCTGGGATTGAGTCTTGAAATGACCTATACATATACGGGAATAATTAACTCTAGAGATGCACCGATTACAACTTTCTAGGCCGATTCCGATTTTAGCCGATTCCGATTTCATTTTTTCTAACCATTTTACAGCACACACAAATATTCATTTTCTATCTTTTCTTTAATAGAACATTTTGCACAGAACATAGAAAATTTTTTGAACAGATAATGGATCACTATAAAATAGAACTATATAAATTACTCCTGGTGTGGGAAATTCATACACATCTAAAGTGCAATGTTAGAACCATTTCCTTCTTTTCACATCAAATATCCAACTAAAAAAATGTGATTTAGGTTTTTGGTGTTGTCCCTCCACGCCCTACTTTTTCCTTGCAGGTGTTGCATATTGCAAACTTGTTATCTTTTTCCAAACCGAATTTCCAAACAGCTGACATGTTGCAGGTTAATTCACGAGGTTCCTTACATATACAGATCCTGACCTGCCGGTCACGTGCATGGCCGAGCATGTGAAAACCGGCCAATTCCGGTCACCGGCCGGTCTGTATAAAGGGCCCTACCTTGCACTCAGCGCAATTGCCTTTCTACACTGACTCATGTATCATTCCTATTTTGCACCCGACGCACAGCGGACTTTTCCCTCCACAGATACACGTCGGTAAATTAGGGAATGTATTTGCGCTCCCGGGGGCGGTTCAGCAAAAAGAGGAGGCGTGTTCAGGCCCAAACATTCCCTGGTGCTATTTTGCAGTTTCACAAAACAATTCCACTACTGACCAGGAAAAACCTGGTCTAAAGTCAGTGGCGCTAGTCTAAAGTAAGTGGCGCGTTATTCAGATGCTATTTTAGGGGCGCATGCTTGGCCATAATGTAGTGTGTGCACAACGTGCATACACTTTGCTTCTCTCATCTACACTGACGCAGCAGTTCCCGTTTTTGCAAACCATACATAATTACAAAGAAAAATATTACTGAAAATGCGCTTCAGGTGTTTGGATAGATCAGGAGGCACTTTACAGTACAGTCCTCAAAAAGTCGCAGCATTCTTTGTGGCTTGTTGTGTTTTACACAACATTTCCATGACTCATGGATGTGTTGATGACATAAATGAGGAAATATTAGAGGACTTAAGGAGACGTGATGTTGAACTACGGCGGGATCGGACACTCCGGCGGGATCTGGTCCGAGAGTAATGCGCGATGCGCTCCTGGTGGAGCGGGTGGACGGAGATGGAGTGGGGGGAGGAGGAAGGGGCACAACAGGAGCAGGTGGTGCGTTTGGAGTCCCACGCTCCATGGCTGCAGCAATCCTCTCCAGACTTGAGGAGATGCGCCCGAGAGGCGGCAGCAACATCGCCACCCGGTCAAGACGTGCATTTATTACTTTGCTGCATCCCGGACAGCTCCCGTTGGCGTGCGCCAGGCAAATCCACCGTCATAATAGCAATCCGCCATGGAACAAGCGCGCCTGCTCTTAAAGGGAATGTGAGATGACGTTCTGATTGGTTTATTGCACGTTACACCCAAACCACACCTAGATACTTCAGACCAACCCATTTTAGATTTGCATCGGGCAGATCCGTCCACAAAGCTACTTGCGTTTCACGTTTGATACTTGCGTTTCAGATCGTTAAAAAAGGTCCCAAAATGTACATGAAGCTGATTGGACCCTGCAGACATATTTTGGAGGAGGAGTTCAGAAAATGTTTACAACTGCTTTCTTTACTTTAACCAATGTTTTCCTGCAGGTGCGAAAGGATCATGTTGCTCCGATCTACGTCATCAACCTTCTCATTTCTGACCTCATTCAGTTCTGCTGCATGATCGGTTTTGTGGCACAACCCGAGGACTATCACAAAACTAACATTGTGTATAGTATTTACTACTCCAGTCTGGTGGCCAGTGTTTGCTTCATGGTGTGCATCGCCCTGGAAAGGTATCTGTCTATCCAGAATGTGTGTATCTACTTCTGTGTCTGACCATTGTATTACTATATCATTCTGAAGCTGTGTCTTACATCTTGTATTACAGGTATTTGGTCATCGCCTGCCCACTGTGGTACCGCTTCAGACGATCCATCAAAATCTCCGTGGTGGTCTGTGTCCTGGTCTGGACTCTTCCTCTTGTCTATTGCTTCTCTTCTTTATTTTCGGATATTCCAAATCTTTCAGTAATTATTTATTGCATATTTTTCTTCCTTCCCCTCCCACTGCTCATATTCTTCCTGGTTGGGACCCTTAAAGCCCTGTCTGCTTCCATCTCAGTTCACGCTGACGAAAAACGTCGAATTGTGGCAATGTTGGTCCTGGTGCTGCTTATTTACATGCTGCTGTTCCTGCCCCCAATGATTTTCTGTCTGAAAGAGGGAGAGAGATGTGATACTACCATGAACAGCCTGCCTTATTTTTCTATTAGGGTGAGTCCTCTTGCAGACTTAGTTCTGTATGTTTTCATGAGGAAAGGGGCCATAGACAAGCTTTTGGCCTCTGTGTGTTGTTGCAGAATGGACAGCAATGATGTCAGCAGTTCAACAGTATGAATGATGACAACATGTCCACAGTCAGCTTCATGTAGGCAGAGAAAGAGGGAGGGAGAGAGAGAGAAAGGGGAGAAAACAGAAGGAGACATGTAGGCCAATGAAAAAGGATAGAGACAAGAAAGATTCTCTCTTCTACAGATATGGTTTTTAATAAGAGACCTAATTGTTGAAACAAGGAAGTATTGTCTTTATGCTGTGGGAGTTCTGCTCGCTGGGAAATGTTTTTGTAAACTTGCTCAGCTTCACTGTGATTTCTTTAACTAGACTAGCAACCTAATAACAGCATATTTGATTGACATTTGTTAAAGGTTCAGTAGGTAAGACAAGGGTCATATTTGCTGAAACTGACCCTGTGTTCCAGTAGAACTACATGAAGCAGGTCATTTAAAAAACAAATCTGGCTCCTCTGTCACCACCTACAGCCTGTAGTACGATTTGCAAAAATCCACCGCTCCCTGTTCAGATGCACCAATAAGGGCCAGGGGGGGGTGTCTAACTGTGTGTCAATCACTGCTCATTCACACACATTCATTCTCCCTTGTGGGGGGAGGGTCTTAGGAGACCATTTTGGGCTTTAGCAGAAAAGGGTGGAGGGGCTGAGAAGTTGTCGATGTTCAAATGTTTTGGCTAAGTCCTGGATCTTCACAATCCTACCTACAGCACCTTTAAAGTCTATCATTATTATACTTGGTGACCGGTTGTGACTATGTGAGACAGTTAAAAGATAAAGAGTTTAAAGATGGGCAGATCAAGTAAGAAATAATCCTCACAGTGAAACCCCTATCACTGGTAAAGCTGTAACACCCCCCCCCCAAAACACACACCTCTAAAGCCTGAAGGTCTTTGATATGTAAGATTTATTATTTGGTGCCCCCCAGTGTTAGAATAAAAAAGGCCCTGTAACCCCCGGTTACCAGAACCCTGTGAAATAGTTGACTAAACTGTAAGTTAATGTAGTGGGAAAAGTTGATATAAAATATGAATATATAAATAACAAAACAAATTTTATTTAATAACTGTACTGATCTCATTCACTGGGCAAAACCAACTCACTGGGCTAAACCAATCCTACTTTGTCTGTAAAAGGTGCTATATAAAATATTTTTATTATAATTATTATTATTATTATTATTATTAATAAAAATAGCAGTTTCTGCAGGCTTGTGGCCTACTACTGTGAGTTGACTCAGCCATTGTTTTGCTAGCACACTGTAGTGAGGCAGCTTCTGGGTGAAAGTAATGTTTTAGGGAAGCTACCTTTTAGATAGATAGATAGATAGATAGATAGATAGATAGATAGATAGATAGATAGATAGATAGATAGATAGATAGATAGATAGATAGATAGATAGATAGATAGATAGATACAGGCAGAAACAGTATGCCTTAAAGATACATAATCACATGTGCAAGGTACCATGAATATAGTTAGTCAAAGGTAGAGTTAAATAATGTAACATAAAATAATGGAACAACGTTTGTAAATACAAAATACGAAAAAGATAAGTTCAGTTCATCGCAATGATGATAGAAAGATAAAAAAAGTGACAGTGTCGGCAACAATAAATAGATAAATATGGAGTAAAAAAAATAGTATTAAAACCAGAATAAGGAAACCAGTGCATTATCAACACAGTATGGTTCCAGTCCAGCTTAGCTTAGCCTTTCAGCCTTTCAGCCTTTCAGCAGCTCAGTTATGGCCCAGGGAAAAAATCTATTTCTCATGTGGTTTGTCTGCGCCCTCATGACCCTAAGCCTGCCTGAGGGTAGGGTGTCAAAAAGGATATGGCCAGTGTTTTATGCGAGGTAATGGTTGAATGTTTTATTATTTACACTGTAATTAAAGAAACAATTGAACTATATAGTGATTATTTTCTTGGCTTTGTGCATACAAGGCCAGGTCTTCCTCTTCCTCTTTGTCTTCATGGAGTGTGAGATTGCATGAGATCCTATGAGAGTCTTCAGCCAGCGTTTCTTCTGTTGGAGAGAGGTGCAGGAGTGCAGGAGGAGAGAAAGTTGAGTTACTGAAGTCCAGTAAAGAGTGGTAGGACAAACCTTTTTTAACTTTCCCCCCACACAAGGACTTTTTCCTTTTTTTTCCCCCCGAACACAGTCGATTGAGAGAACATTGTCTGAGAGGGACTTACACACTGATTGAACGGAGCTCTTTGATCAACCTCTTTATATACTTATTATTTACAGCATAAGTTGGTTTGTTATAGAGTGTATGGTCATGTTATGCATCACAGTTTGGTAAATGACTGAGTGATATTAGTGGATTTCTGACGCAAAGAAACTTTTCATTTGTTTTTATATTTTGGTTGGTATTTTAATTGATTTGAAGGAGGAAAAATTAAAGAAGCTACTTGTTAAATTAGGGGCACTATAAAATAGGATTTATAAATGGGTGACGCTATTTGCACCCCTGGTACAATTAGCAGTGAATGCTATTCTTACCCCGCCGGTGCACACAGCAATGTGTTCTATTAATACCCTGTCTGGTACAAATATCAATTTATGCTATTTGCACCCCTGTGCATTTACCCTGGGATATTGATCACACAATATAATTAAAAAAATGGAAATCTCTCAACATTTTTCCTTATGACATAATACTGCGCTAATGTTCTAATCACATATTTGTGACTGTACTCCCAGGGCGCCCAGCAGCAGCTGATCACATATTTGTGACCGTACTCCTCAACAGGTTAAAGAAGCATTATAAAACGCACAGATTTAAAATCTCACACTTGTCCTGTTCTGATGATCAAAGTGTATCAAAATGAAAGAAATAAGATCTCTTCACTGGGGAATCAAACGCTAGACCCCTGGGCCAAAGCTCACTGTTCTAACCACTAATGTAGCAGTTCTTATGCAACGTAGTACAACCGTTGACCCCTTGTTGTACCATATAAATAACTGTATAAAAAAAATAGGTACTAACTAACTGTTATATGCTTTCACTGAAGACAGAAAGCGCAACTGTAGTATCCATTTTCCGCTAGAAATTCAATTGTTATAAACTTTAGAGACAAAACTTTCTTAATATGCCAGTATCTTCTGTCAAGGAAGATGAATTTTGGCCATATTTTCGGTGCACGCGAACGTGTTTTTGTTGTTACATCACAGGGTGTGAATAGCTCAGCTGTGTGGCCGAGGCTATTCGTACCAGGGGTGCAAATAGACACTGTTTATAAATTCGTAAAAGACAAAATAAGGGGGAAAAAAACAAGTTTATGAGTGCCTGAGAAAAATTGATTTAAAAAAAAACATTCAAATCTGAAATATAATAAGGTAATGGACATACACTAGGCACTTACCTGACAGGTGGATTCCAGGATAAACCATAGAGGAAAGGATATTTTATTTATTATTGCATGTGTTGTGTGGTTTTATTTGTATATTGTTGTTATTCTGTGTTAAATTGTATTTTAAGAACAAGACAAATTAAATAGAAAAAGAAGATAAGTGCAAGATGAAATAATAAATGTTTTCTCACCTTTTTAAATATAACCCCTTGAGTCTGTGTCTTGTTTCACCTTTTCTGCCTGATATCCATTTCTCCTGAGAGAACTACATCTTCTGAGAAACTGGTCCATATTAAAGATGCTCTAAGCGATGTAATGCGTTTTTTAGGCTACAAAATCTTTGGCATTACAGAGGTAACTTCAGGTTCAACCAGGGTTTTCTGTATCACGAAGGTGGATCACTTGTTACTGGATTCAATCGCCGTGATAACTTATGCTGAACGCCTAACCTGGTCGGGAGCAGGTTACGTTGGAGATCACAGATCAACCGGTGTTAAAACACCGCCTACCGACCAATCAAAACTCATAACAGAGTCTCCGTTCTTACAAGATCAGGCGGAGCTCGGTGCGCAGAGAGAGAGAGAGAGAGAGAGAGAGAGGGAGAGAGGGAGAGAGAGAGAGAGAGAGAGAGAGGAGAGAGAGAGAGAGAGAGAGAGAGGGGGGAGAGAGAGAGAGATGCACTCATAAAAGTTAAAACATTTAGAGACTGACAACCCCGTTAACATTCCCTGATGGGTATTTTTATGAGATATATAGCTTTTAATGGGAGGGAATTACATATTGGCTATTTGTCGGCTTCTTGAGCCATGTGTCGCCAATGTTGACGATCGCTTCCACTGCCAAGGTTGCAACTGAAATAACTGGCTAAAGCAACGACAGTTTATGGAAAGCACAAGTGTAAATATGGTCAGATCTTGTGCCTGACTGATAAGGAAGTGATATTGATAAGCATTGTGATTTACACATTTACAGTGTTGCCTATTTTTTTGCCAGCTTTCCTTCCTGTTTTAGGAAGCAGCGACTGTATTGCGTTTTGCCTGCAAAACCGTGTCTGTGTTCTTCATATTTATGTAGAATTATAGTTTGCTCTTCTTATCTTATCTTCTTATGCGGCTCTGGTAGATGTTTGCGATTGGTCGTGCTGTGCAAAAACACAGCCTCTTTTATGTGAATGCGCGCGCCGCTGGATTGGGAAACCCTGGGTTGATTGAACTAGTTGTTAACCACCGTCGTGACACAGCTTATGCAGGACCGTGGTTTTTAAGGTTAGCGAAGCCGGGTCACTTAAAGAAATCCAGGGCATGTTGATGTTGCTTCGTAGTACAGGCCTCAGCACCACGAACCATAACAAACAGCGTTCCAGCCAATAACCGACAATAAGGAGTCGGTTGAGTCATGAACGTGCATTGTGGAAGTAGCCTACGTGCTAATGCTGCTGCGGTGATGGCTCAACCAGCTCCTTATTGTCGGTAATTGTCTGGAACACTGTTTGTTATGGTTCATGGTGCAGGTTTTTTTACAGTGTGTTCAGGGGACAGGCAGCTAGCAGATAGTGAGGAGATGGTTGCTGTATGTGACAAAAAAAGTTGTAGCCTAAAAAACGTGTGACATTGCTTAGAGCACCTTTAATTGTTTGTCTTTTTCTATTTCCTGTACTGGGTGGCTAATTAATATTTACTTCTGGGCGATGTTGGTTTATAAGCAGGAAAGAAATGGCGGCCTTGTAACAAACTTATAACAAAGCAAATTACAGCTAAACAGTACAGTACAATGTTTCTGAAAACTTTTAGGAAAGCAGTATGCAATGCAATAACATCATCCTGATTCATATTTGATCAGCACCGCCCAGTTTGTGCTATTAGCCATTGCCTTAAACCCGGCCCATATTAGATAAAAGGTTGCGATTGGCCGGCATGTCTCAGGCCGCTGGGAATCTGAATGGGAGGGGGACCAGACGTATCTGCCAGAGCAAATTAAACATGGGCACGCAGATAAGGCAGCAGCAGCTCAGTCAGACGGACCAAGTATGGAGCGGGGACTGGTATCTGGAGATTTTAAGGTACAGTATTATTGGAAGTATGTCAAAATTACATATATTTCTTTATGATTATGTCCGTCTTTTTGATGTAGAATGCCTACACGTTGGAAATGCCTGTCTGTTTTTGTTCTTTCTATAACTGTTGCATGTTGTATTCAGGGTATTTCTAAGCAAATAAGCTTAGCATTTTCAGTACAAATGTTAGACAAGAGCGTGATGAAACCAAATACATATGTGATGATGTTATCAACCAGGTTATATCTTTAAAGCAGGAAATGAGCGTAGTATTTTAAAAGCACAATTTAATGTCTGCTCAGAAAAAACTGCAGATTAACAGGCAGTACTGGTCGACTCTTGTGGAAACAGGAAGTGGTACAACATTTTCATTGCACCATTTCCACACACTTCACGCAGGAAATAAAGTAACTCGTCTGCACATATTTTTGATCTGATTTGTTTTGTGGGTATCGTATATGTGCATCCTGTATTTGTGTGAACTTGCTCCTCACAGCTTTAGTGATGTCACTGAACAATGTTAGGGTAGATATTAAACAACATGTTTCATCCCTCGATTTATAATCTGATCTCTAAACAGGTTTCACTCTGAAGAATGGGAGAGGTCTACAATAACGACACATCACTGGACATGAGCCATGATTACGGCAAACTTTATAATATAGCACAATTCATCATATGCATAATCATTTGTATTGGACTTCCTTTGACCCTCATGGCCATCTATGCTCTTTATTCTCTGGTACGTACATTATGACTGAGATCTATTTGTGTAATGTGTCTGTCTGTAAAGGATCTTGATCTGAGTTGTCAGGGGGCTGGGATTGAGTCTTTTAATGTCCTATGAATTTACAAAAATAATCTAGTCCATAGTTAAAATGTAGGAAGAGCAGTTCAGATTATGTTCACAACTGCTTTCTTTACTTTAACCAATGTTTTCCTGCAGGTGGGAAAGGATCATGTTGCTCCGATCTACGTCATCAACCTTCTCATTACCGACCTCATTCAGTTCTGCTGCATGATCGGTTGGGTGGCAAAACCTGAGAACCAGGAAAAAAAAATAAATAAGTCATCCCATACTTGTCCTAATAAGGTCCATGTCAATCAATCAATGAATATAGCAGCCTTGTAAAGAAGCCCTTGATGACCAATCATGAAACGGAAAAATGATGATTGTGAGATCGATGTGCTCCTAACACAGGTAGAACATCGAAAACAAAATCCTGTTTGGGAGGCCTTAACCCTTGTGTGGTGTTCATATTTTTGTTACACAGCCACTGTTCCTGGGTCTGGTGAAAAATACTTAACAGATTTAGCTCAATTACCAATGATATATACATCAATTATGGTTGATATTTGCCATTTACCTCTGTGAGATCACATTTACGATCAAATGATAATTTTCGTTTTTTGCGAGAAAACAGGGAAATTCAATTATTAAAAAAAAGTAAAAAATAGAAACAAGATCTTTGATCATTATTGGTGCTTATTTCTGATGTGAAATGTAACAATTTTGTAACTTTGTGTGGGAATAGCAGGTGCAGAAAGACAACATTCCCACACAGTCGCCTACAATCAGACACGCCCACATAGAGACGCACAGACACACACAGAGACGCACAGACACAGACACACACACACACACACACACACACACACACACACACAGCAGGGGGGTTGTACCGTGTGCAGTCATTGAAAATAAGTTATTTGTTATGTTCTTCACAGAAAATGAGCCAAGGCCAATGAGTTTGAATTAGAAGAAATAATAATAGCATAATCTTTCTTTTAGCAAACATTGAAAATGGGTCCCACAGACCCAAACACCACACAAGGGTTAAATAGATTTATTTGGGTTTTTTTTATAATTCATAGATAGACCTAAATTTTAGAGTGTGCTCACATGCAGGCTGTGTGCTATGCATCCAGAGTACTTCATCCACTTAAAATGCCACAGCCCATACTGTTTTTCTTTTAATTATTATAATATAGACAAGAGAATAATCGTTATGCAAGTATTTTTACTTTTAATACTTAAAAATCAGGTACTTTTTACTTTAACTTACAGTTTTTTTCGATTGCTAAACGACAGTGGGCACAACTGGAGTCACATGTGTAAAACTCTAACTACAGTCTGCACAGCAGCAGTTCATGTGGACCAAACTCTAGTTCGTTTTTCATTGCTTGAACACAGTTTTCAAAACTCTACACACTTATCCCATGACTTTAACCACAACGTGCACAACACTGTAGATTTACAGCACTTTGTTCAAATGCTAACACACTGCTGTCAAAACTGTGAACCACACATTCAAAACAGAATAGATTTCAGTCTGGTGCCTATCAAACACTGCTGATTGCAATTTTAGCTGAAAGCTTGAGCAGGTGTCTTGTTTTAGACTAGTTAGTGAACATATATGGTATTTATACAGAGAAAGCTCAGAAAGCCTTTTTTTGTATACAAACACCAAATAAGAATGAAACAATTATACACTCTACCGTTTTTAGAGAAACAGGTAAAATATCAAAGATACCAACATGTCCAGGTAAGATGTCTGAGGTTATATACACAGCTATAAAAAAAGTGAAAAACACTATATCTTTAAAATAGTAAAACTGTGTTCTCACTGTTTTTCAGAAAGTAATGGAGGTGAAAGCAATAGAAACACCACATTCATTTTTATTTAGAGATGATGCAGACATCCAATGTGATGAAGAAAACTTTCCACATGATGCTGGAGAGAGGCAGGATTAGTCACACTATTCTTTGGTACTGTTACGTATGTACCTTTAGTTTTTTTCCCCCAGTAATTCCATAAATTACTAGAGACAAAATACTTTATTGAAGAAAACTGCTGATTTTCATTCCTTCTTTTTTACCTTATGTAAAAATTGGTATGCTATACAATCGATATTTTTTCCTTAAATAAACTATTGAGTAGTGTCAAGTCACTCAAATTGTTCAAACTGTAAAGATGAAAAAGTTTGTAATTTGTGTATTGGTGTTTGACGCTAGTGTTTTTACCCTCAGTGTGTTCTGAGTGACAGTGTGTGTTATCTCAGTGAGGCTTGTGCATAGTGTTTGGCACAACAACACTGTTGTTTAGCAATCGGAAAAAACTGTAAGTAGGGTTGTCATTGTGGTACTTCTACTTTTACTAAAGTAAATATGTCTATGGTTGCAGAAAACTGGGCACATTTTAACGCATGAAAATTCTTTATAAATCCCAACTTTTGCAAGGAATGTTGCGATGGCAAATTTCACCCTGCCTCACGCAACATTTTCTTACGTAACAGGCCCCTGGTCTGGGTTTTTCCTCTTCTCTTTTTCTTCTTTTGGCATGTTTCAGGTTTTTCAATAACTATCACTTGCATATTTTTCCTCATTCCCCTCCCAACGCTCATATTCTTCCTGGTTGGGACCCTTAAAGCCCTGTCTGCTTCCATCTCAGTTCCTGCTGATGAAAAATGACGAATTGTGGCAATGTTGGTCCTGGTGCTGCTTATTTACACGCTGCTGTTCCTGCCCGTAATCATCACGTTTTGAAAGAATATGACAGATATGACGTGACCCTCTACATCCTGTCTGGTGTATTTCTTAAGTTAAGTCCTCTTGCAGACTTAGTTCTGTATTTTTTCATGAGGAAAGGGGCCATAGACAAGCTTTTGGCCTCTGTCTGTTGTTGCAGAATGGACAGCAATGACGTCAACAGTTCAACAGTATGAATGATGACAACATGTCCACAGTCAGCTTCATGTAGGCAGAGAAAGAGGGAGGGAGAGAGAGAAAGGGGAGAAACAGAAGAAGACATGTAGGTAAATAGAAAGCATAGAGACAACACAGATTCTATCTTCTACTGATATGGTTTCCAATAAGACACCTAACTGTTGATGTAAGCCATCTTTTGTAGGAGTTGGGTCTGCACCAATCACTCTTCTCTTTGCAACTTTGGATCTATCACCCTCTCCAACACACCTGTGTCATGCTATAGATGTTTTAAGTAAATATACTTAGTTACATTCCACCACTGAGTAAAACCCCAGAGATATTGTACCACAGGGCTTAAAGTACTCCGACGTGGTGCCACATGGGATTTCAGATGCAAAGTAGGGCATTTTATTTGGTATTATTTTTGCATAATGTCATCTACATTGACTCTTAATTTAAAATATGGTTGGAAGAAGTAAAAATGTATCCAAAGACTTTTTACTTTTTATAAATGTGACTGTTATTGTGTAATAAGGAGGTAAGCACTTTAAAATTAATAATAATGTCAAACTGGCTTCTAGAACTAGAGCTCCACCAGCAGATCCACTATAATTTAGTCCATAGGATTTATTTGACCCCTCGTAGGCTGTGCCTGATAAAAATTATTGCTGATGCTTCATGCACACAGTGTTCGCTTAAGACCATGGGCACATTTCTTCATATGTTTTAGGAGTGTCCCCCTTTTATACGGTTCTGGCAAAATGTTGCCTCAGAACTGACGACATTCGTCTCTGTGACGGTTTCCAATACCAGTTTTGCTGCTGAATGACACTTCTTCACTCTAAATTTCTAAATGTCAGAAAAGGATAGTCCTTGCCTGGCTCACGGCTGCAAAGAAAATGGTGGTGGTGCGCTGGAAGCCCCCACACACCTTGAGCATTAAGTGCTCAATGGTGACAACCAAGGCACCATTGGGATTAAGCAATGGCTTCTGACCTTTCTTGACATAATTTATATGAAACTTTCAACAGCCCGCATCAGTGGCGCTAGAACTAATTTAGTTTGTTTTACTAAATTTGTGTACAGATAAACTACACTCCATACTATTTGTTTATCTTTATTTTTTTTGGTGTTTTAGTGGGGAGCATGCTAGCTTGTAGGATGTGATGTGAAGCAGTTATTTAGGCATTTTCTTGAAATTAAATTAAAAGTCTGTTTCTTAACAAAAATGGGAATGTCTGCCTTTGATTAAACTCACTGCATTGTAGCAAGTCATGGCAGCTATGTTTGGACAGCACATCTCAAACACAGAGGGAATTCAAAGTGTTTTAAAACAATAAGGGAGAGTAAAATAAATGAAGATAGAATAATCATTTGGGAATTATATTAAATAACATTCTAGTTTGTAATGTTTCAAGTCAGGATGCTTTCTATTGCTCCTCTGTAAAAAAGAATAACTTGGCAGGGGACTTTTTGTCAGTTTGAAGGCTTTGACCCAAGTGCATGACGAGAGAGGAGTAAGCAGCAGTTAGAACAAACTAATTCAATGAAACACAGAGACTTACAAATGTTTAAGCAGGAGACAATAATCCAAAAGAAACTTGGAAGGAACATGTAAAAACTCCAGGAGCAGAAAAACACAGTAACACACAGGACAGAACTCTTCACAAAAGAAAGACGATGAACGACGAATGACAATCAACCAACAACAGACACAGAAAACACAGAGCCTGAATACACAAGTAAACAAGGGTTAAGAAGGGGCAGGTGACACAAAGGCTGGTGAACAGGTGAAAGACATCCGGGCGGAGCAGATAATCACAAAGAAAATGTTTTTTGAAAAGCAAAAAGACAGGAAGATCAACAAGACAACACATAAGAGAACAGATAGACCACAAAATAAAACAAAAAATGGAAAACCAACAGAAAACATGAACCCAACTAAACACAGAAACTTGACACAGGGATGAGACGTGACACTTTTGCTTAACTCTCACTTAACTATCTGTTTCCAAACTTTGAACACTGACAATGAGATTGAAGAATCATCCTTGTAATGCTGAATAACAGCAATACTAGTTACCTAGTCATAGAGATGATATGAGGAAGTAAAAACCATTTGGTGAGCATGTGTCGAAAGAGTTCTCGGTGTGCATGTGTCGACACAGTTCTAAAAAAAACAAAGAAAGTAAAATAGAGTGTGGCTTATCTTGGTGCCCGCTAGTCAACTTCATGTTTTTTGTGGTGTCTAACCAGCCTGGTATCACAGAATTCCGTGAAACGATCAGGAACTTTTAACACCGCATTACGTGGTGGTGGCACGGAATGTGTGAAAATTCTGTGTGGACACCACGCAAAATAATGCCAATGTAAAGTCAATGAGAATATGATGTAGCATTAAGAGCGACTACTGTAGCGAGTAGTATGAAAGCCTGAAAATCTGCATAGGGGGTTGGTTGGGGTAGTGGATCGGTCAAACAACACAAGACTTTGACCCAGAAAACTGCCACAGATTTTGAGTTAAGGGGCTGTGTTCACTTCACGGAATTCTGTGAGATCAGGTTGGTCTGACATATCTGGCGCAGATCGCTGTTTGTCACATTCACTGAGTCAGTTTGTGACAGAGTCAAGAAGTCTATTAATGTTCACAAGGCCAAGAAGATTTGTGTTTTGTGCTTGTATTGTATACATAGGTTTTGGTCTTTTTGAAGCACTGCTATATCAATGAAATCAACTTGAACTTTATGGTCTGGTCTTTCATTTTTGAGAGTTACATGAAAATGTTTGATTTGATGTTTTTTTTATTGCTTTATGTCCTTTGAACAGTTTCTTTCCCCAGCTTTTTTTGATACAATTGCAATAGGCATACCCATTCTACTACTGTTTGTTTACCAGCATGTGCAGCCTTTGTAGTCAAACACTGGATAATTGAAATATATAGATTTAATTTAGTTTCATCGTAATAGACCAACACACCTATCGTAAATGTAACTGTGCATTAACTTCTACAATTATACAGTTTATAACAGAAAATCCTTTTACATACTTGCGTGATGTAACACTCATAAGAGTGCTTACTTGCTGGAAACAGGCAGGGAACGTCTGATTGATAACCAAGTACCCACATTGAACGTGAAAGTGTTCAATGTGGTTATTTGTTCTTTGCCAACCCAGTAGCATGGCAGTTCATGAAATTTACACATAATTTAATCTATTGATTTGTGTACATGGACACATTTATTTCGGGTTTTTTTCGTGGTGGCCAGCACGTTATTTAAACTTTAAGCATCTTTCGTGATCACAGCATGACTATGGTAGCGAGTAGTATGAAAGATCCTCGTAGGGAAGCTGGTTTGGGTAGTGGATGGGTCAAACAACACAGGACTTTCACCCCGGAGACTAGGGGATCGTTTCCTGCTTGTCACGTTTCCTTCCCCCGTTCTTCTTTTCCTAAACCCAAGCGTCCTGTTGTTGTCCCGCACAGGGGCGTCGGACTGTAGGTAAAACCAATACTGATTACCAGGGCCCAAGGGGAGAGAGGGCCCTTGAAAAGTCTGGAATATATTTAATTTCACCTGGATATTTTCATTTCCTAATTCAATTTCATAATGCATGTCAGATGAAATGTAAAGTTAGTGTATTGGATGTATAACTGAATGACTATGACTGCCAAATGGTTTAGTCCATCTGCACGCATTTTGTTTATGTTCGTTCATCTGGTGGAGCGCAAACTTCTGCTGTAGAAATGTCTTTCTCAAGGAAAGCCAAATCAGGCTACCCTAAAGAAAGGAAAGACAGGAGAAGAAGAGAAAACAAAATGAGTGAAAACAATTAGTAACTGACTTCTTTTCAAAGAAAGGTGAGCACAAACTAGAAAACAAAATCCATGGTGCTAAAGTTAAATGCTTGAATATCTCCGCGACTGTTAGCGCTAAAAATGGACTGACACAACCAATTCAAAGAGCAGAACATACACTTTCAAATGATAATTTGGTTATACATCTGAGGTAAAGGCTAAATAAATAAACTACACTAGAAATGCTGTTTGCATATAACACACCATTGTAATAGCCTAATTTAAATTAAATTTAAAACATGTTTAATTTTAAATTAATAGGCTATAATGTCTATAATTAGCAATAATAGGCTAATCAGTGTCATAGGTAGCTTGGTAGCTCATCGGTAGATACATATAATGTCAACATTATAGTTATGTCGGATTCAGTAGAAGCAGATGTTAACATTTTGAAACACATGGTCACAGCAGGGAGTGGAGTCGCAACAGACCCCTCATCCTCCTCTTTGGATTTGAGACAAGGGAAGCTTATATCAAAATTAACGCAAACCATGTTAAGCCATTTTGACTGAAAGGTGTTAAGTAACACTAACATCTTAGTGTGTTTTATTATATTAGGTTACAATTAGGATAAGAGGTTAACATCAAATGTATCCTTCATAGAGAAAGATGATGAGAGATGTGATTGAGGAGGATGGGAGTGAAGACAACAGGGAGCATGAGTGTTGTTCTGAGCACAGTGTGGAAATGAGAGATGAGGAACTGGAAAGTAGGCAGAGCAGTGCAGACCAGTTTTTGCTGGTCAGAGAGACGTCATAGTACATAGGCTGGCAAGTAAAGGTACAGAGAAAACAAACAAAATGTAGTAGTAACCACAGTAAAGTAGGCTAGAGAATGTTGAGAAAGGAGGTTTGAAATGTGTGTTATCAGGCTACTCTAAGCATTACAGTTAATAGTTATTACCCTATAAACATCTAGGCCTACAGATTCATGTGTACAGAGGCCCAATTATTATTATTATTATTATTATTATTTCTTTTGCCCGGGGGGTTGAGGAACATGGGAGCCCATCAGGACTGCCTATGCATAGGGCCCAGGGTCTTGTGCTAGAGACCGCGGATTGTGTCCGGCGTGTCACGTTTCCTTTCCCGGTTCTTCTTTTCCTAAACCCAACCTCCGAGATAAATGTGTCTATGTACACGAATAAATAGATTAAGAATTATGTGACCATTTCACAAACAACTGTGAGACCGTGATATCTTTGCACATATAAACATACTTCCTTTTTGTCTTAGTCTATTTTTATTTTTTGCTTTTTTAATTTCAGATTTTATTCTTTTTATTCCACATTCCTATTTAGTAACATGTTTATTATTCATTTTATCACTTAATACTACCTCATTTCTGTCTTTTTCTTTTTCTTTTTCTAATCTTTTATTTTAGCTGCGTTTATATTTTGAATTGTCATTTAATGTTAAAGGATATTTAAACCTTCAATAAGCTCATCAAAACAATCAAAACAGCAACATGTTAAACAGACTCAACATGTGTGTGCTGATTACTACTTGAGGTGTTTTTCAACTACAACCCCCCCCACCTCACCCTTCCGCAATACTTCATGTTCGCACTCATTTCATCACTCTTCCTTTCAAGAGGAGGCGTAGATTATTATCATCCTACTGCATGTTACGTAACTTTACCATATTTATTGAAGACTGTTTGGAGGCAGAGGGCAAAACATCAGACATTGGTGTAGGGGACTCATTCAGTGTCTTCAGCGGTCAAAGGTACATTTTGTGACATTTTATTATATAGATTGTTTAAAAAGGTAAATACACTGTAAATAGTCATGAAAATGATTATGTAACCTTTAACAAGCAGACAGCTGTGGACTGTACTGTGTTTAAACCAACTATATTTCATTTGGGTTTTTCCCTGTCTTACCTTAAATTGTAAGACTTATGGATATGTGATTGTGTAACAAAGACAGAAAAGGTAGTTTAAGAAACCAGCTAAAAGATGAAAGCTTGCAAAATCAAGTACAGTTAGCTAAAGGAAAATGAGAGAAGAAACATGGGATAGAGCATGCAGAATTAATGGAAAATTAAACAACAAGAAGTAGAACTACTGTGTAAAACATTTCAGAAATGTAGAAAATGTGCTTACAAAGGCTGTTTCTAACACATGGTGTATAAATGTATGTATGTATGTATGTATGTATGAATGTTCTGAAACATCATTAATTTACAGAAAGATATTTGGGAAATAATAAGAATGATAATAAGAATGAGCTTAGATATGCAAAATAGTTTTGTGTGTCGTGAAAATACGATGATTGAGGTTATGTTATGTAACCCAAGACATGTTACAGTCATTTCAGGGGCATTCAACAAGTAGTCGGGCATCAGACAGGCAAAATGTCCTAAACAAATTACATTAACATTAATCATTATATTAAATTACTGAAACACGGACAAGGTTCTCTGGCTGCAGTAATGACCTCACATCAGCACGTTAAATATTTCTGTTCATCACCATAACTTGTGTTATCTGAAACTGTAGTATTTGATTAAATATCATCAGCAGATAGGGTAACAAATATTAAGGAAGTTTAATACTGAAAGCAATACACATTTTGTTTTAAATTATTTGATTTGTGAGTATTCTATATATGTATACTAGCCTGATAAGCCAGACCCACATCAAGATGTTGGGTCTGGGAACTCACCATTGGCAGCGCTCAGTCCGAGGGGTGGGATAAATGGTTGTCTTTCAAATTCCCTCTGCACGCAATATAGCGCTACAACCAACCAGAGCAACGAAGAAGGTAGCGAAGCTAGTTGATAGATTAAACTTTGGCCGTATCCGGTTGGCAAAACTCCGAACACATCTTTTTTCTTTGCCGTTCTTTGTTCTTTTCTCAAAGAAAGTTAACTCCAAGTCTTCCAGAAGACCGCTGTTCCCAGCAGCAGCAGCAGCCATAAGCCCCGCCCACCGACTCTATACACAATGTGATTGGCCTGACTAGAGTTTGGTTTTTCCAGCTCGCAAGTAAACTAAGAGTGCCTAAATTAAATTTGCTGCCGCTGGGGTGTGTCTAGATTTCTAGGCTATATGTATACAGCATTTGCGTGAACTGAACAATGTTAGGTAGATATTAAACAACATGTTTCATGTCTCTTTTTATAACCTGATCTCCTAAACAGGTTTCACTCTGAAGAATGGAAGATTTTTTCATTAACGACACATCACAGGACACGAGCCATGTCACCACAGTATTCATCATAGATGTTGGGACAGGCATAATCATTTGTATCGGACTTCCTTTGACCCTCATGGCCATCTATGCTCTTTATTCTCTGGTACGTAAATTTTGACTGAGATCTATTTGTATAAAGTGTCTGTCTGTAAAAGATCTCGATCTGAGTTGGGGGCCACATGTCAGGGGGCTGGGGTGAAATATTTTAAAGACCTAAACATTTACAGGAATAATGAACTGCTTAGTTAAAATGTAAATTAAGCTGATTGGACCCTGGAGACATATTTGGGAGGAGTTCAGAACATGTTTACAACTGCTTTCTTTACTTTAACCAATGTTTTCCTGCAGGTGGGAAAGGATAACGTTGCTCCGATCTACGTCATCAACCTTCTCATTTCCGACCTCATTCAGTTCTGCTGCATGATCGGTTTTTTGGCACAACCTGGGTACCAGGACATTTATCAAATAGGTGGTCGCATTTACTTCTCTAGTCTGGTGGCCAGTGTTTACTTCATGGTGTGCATCGCCCTGGAAAGGTATCTGTCTATCCAGAATGTGTGTATCTACTTCTGTGTCTGACCATTGTATTACTATATCATTCTGAAGCTGTGTCTTACATCTTGTATTACAGGTATTTGGTCATCGCCTGCCCACTGTGGTATCGCTTCAGACGAACAATCAAGATCTCCGTGGTGGTCTGTGTCCTGGTCTGGGTTTTTCCTCTTATCTTTGTCTTCAGTCATGTATTTTGGCCTGTTCCAGCTTCTTTAATGCCTATCACTTTAGCCATATTGTTCCTCCTTCCCTTCCCACTGCTCATATTCTTCCTGGTTGGGACCCTTAAAAGTCTGTCTGCTTCCATCTCAGTTCAAGCTGATGAAAAACGACGAATTGTGGCAATGTTGGTCATGGTGCTGGTTATTTACACGCTGCTGTTCCTGCCCAGAATCATCATGTTTCTGATACAATATGACATGGCCCTCAACATTTTGTCTGATGTGTTTATTATGTTGAGTCCTCTTGCAGACTTAGTTCTGTATATTTTCATGAGGAAAGGGGCCATAGACAAGCTTTTGGCCTCTGTGTGTTGTTGCAGAATGGACAGGAATGATGCCAGCATTTCAACAACAATCACTATAGATGATGAAAAATAAAACTCTTTTCAAGATCACTTATTTGATCTCAATTTGTTCAACTCCATCTTTGAACTCTTATCAATCAGAGCCCAGACTTAAAATTCACATTTTTTCTAGTTAATGATAAGCAACACACTTGCATTTAAATTTCTTCATATGGTTTATGCAGCTTATGGTGTCTGTCCATGTATGAGCCTCATATGTCTCTTCATATTGTTCATATTGTGGCTAAATCTTCTTCTACAAACATTGTGACCAAATGGTTTCTCTCCTGTGTGGACTCTCATGTTCTCCTGCATTGTGTTCTTGGAACTAAATTGACTAATTGATGAATGGTCTAATGGTTTCAGCTGTACTTGTATAAACTGTTGGGTAGTTTAATATGTAACAAATGATTTGATAAAATCTTTATTTGTTTTGTTTGTACCAATTTTATTTATCTAATTTATAAAGTCACTACATTTTTTTAGAATTTTTTTTGTCAATGTAGAAAGTGGGATGAAAATAAAAAACAAAAAAGTAAAGTGCAAGTATTTCACATTTGTAATTAAGTACAGATGTTAAGTAAATGTACTTATTTACATTCCATCACTGACTAAAACCCCAGAGATGTTGTACTGTAGGGCTTAAAGTACTCCGACCTGGTGCCGGATTTCCAGCGTATGACTATTTTAGAAAAAAATAAATAATTAAAAAGTCCACACGGGATTTATATTTGATGTGCTGGGTTTAACCAATCATTGTACTTCCACCTACCAATGAAATGAGTTCTAGCCAATCAGATGCAAAGTAGGCGGTTCATTGCCGAAAAGCGAGTCTGCGGTTCAATGAGCCAGTTTGTGACAGAGTCATGAAGTCTATTAATATTCACAAGGCCAGGACGATTGGTGTTTTATGCTTGTATTGTATACATATATTTTTCTCTTTTTGAAGCACATTGTGCACCAAAAAAGTGCTATATAAATGAAATCAACTTGAAACTTGTGGTCTGGTCTTTAATTTTTAAGTGCTACATAAAAAATGTTTGGTTTGATGTTTTTGTTATTGCTTTATGTTCTTTGAACTATTCCCCCGCACCTTTTTGATACAATTGTATTAGGCATACCCATTCTACTATTGTTTGTTTCCAGCAGGTGCAGCCTTTATAGTCAAACACTGGATAATTAAAGCAAAACTGCATCATTGACATGCTGTTGAAATAACGTGAAATATACATAGATTTAATTTATTTTTATTGTAATAGACCAAAACACCTAGCTTAAATATAACTGTGCATTAACTTCTACAATTATACATTTTATAATTGAAAACCTCTGTCAATTCACCTGTTTTAAAACCCCAATAAAACCCCAATAATCTTGCACACCACTGTTTCCCAAAAACATACAAATCATGTGTTCAAAGATGACTCAGATCTTACATGTCTTGTGTAATGTAAGACTCATGAGAGTGATGCTGTGTACTTGCTGGAAACAGGCAGGAAACGTCTGATTAATAACCAAAGTACCCACATTGCACAAGAGTTCAATGTGTTTATTTGTTCTTTGCACATTGAAACATACTTCCTTTGCTCTGGTAAATGGCAAAATCTTTATTTACATTTGGGTTTCCGCTTCTGGCATGGCGGCTGGTTGCTCGTCCCGACTCGTTTTGTTTGTTTCCTGTGCTATATTGCCACTAAGTTTGTCAACAATTTTTTGCTTTCCATAAACTGTCATTGCTTTAGCCTTTTATTTCACTGGCAACCCTGGTAGTGGGAAGCGATCATGAGAGAAAATAAATAAATATGAAAACATGATTAAAATCGATGTGTCTCATTGGCAACACACGGCTCAAGAAGCCGACAAATACGCAATTCCCTCCCCTGAAAATCTATATCTTTCATAAAAATACCCATCAGGGAATGTTAACAGGGTTGTCGGTCTCTAATTGTTTGAACTTTTATTAGCGCACCTCTCTCTCTCTCTCTCTCTCTCTCTCTCTCTCTCTCTCTCTCTCCGCGCACCAAGCTCCACCGGATCTTCTAAGAATGGTGACGCATTTTTGTCATTTTCCTTAGTAAAAATATATATTTTTGCTTTCTTCTTGCGTCTCGGGGAGTGAAGTCACATATGCGACAAGTCACGTTTTCAGCCTAAGGACAGGCCACGTTTTCAGCATGAGGACAGTTCACGTTTTCAGCAAGAGGACAGGTCACGTTTTCAGCATGAGGACAGTTGACGTGTACCACGCAGCGACATAAACGTAAACAACAATGGAGGGAGGAGAGAGATGCGCGTTTTCTAGCTGGAAATACAGTCACTATTTTGAGTTTGTGTCAGCTAAAGACGACAATATTAAGGTTGGTTGTACACTCTGTGCTGGTGGCGACCAAGTGCTGTCTAGCTACAAAAACACTACGTCAGATTTGAAGAACCATTTGGAGTCAAAGCGCTGCAGTCAAACTTACAGAGCAAGTCCCAGCAGGTGGAGCGAAGCAGAGCGCAGGAGGTCCCCGACCACCCAAACAACAAAAGCTGGACTTTGGTGCAAAACCAGTAAGTGGGGGAGAGTTGAAGAAGTTGGTCGGGCAGTATGTTCTAGAGGAAATGATGTCCATAAACACCGTTAACTCACTCTCTTTCGTGCCATAATAAACCAGATCCTACTACTGGCCACGCTGAGCTGCCTCACAGTAAACCGGTTGTCATGTTTATGTTGAGGCTGTAGGGGTGTTGTCGGCAGTTGCTGAATGTAACTAATAAAGTAACTTGTAATCTAACTTTGTTACTTTTAAAATCAAGTAATCTGTAAAGTAACTAAGTTACTTTTTCAAAGTAACTGTTGCAACACTGGCCAAGACTCACGGGCCAATATTGGAGGTCTTGCTCTGGTTTAAAAAACTTTTTGTATCTGCCTATCAATGAGCGCTGGCACGTACTCTTCGTTTGAACTACAGATCACTAAAGTTGGTCGTTCAAATTCATTTTATTATATTTTAGTTTACCGGCCACCTGGGCCAGCTGCCTCTTTTCTTACTGATTTTTCTGATTTCTTATCATCCATCATTAAGCTAGACAGAGTGATCATTGTTGGCGATTTTAATATTCATGTGGATGATGATACTTGCAAAAATACTTTTGATTTTGTAAATATCATGAATACCATTTACCACAGCAAAGGAAGTATGTTTATATGTGCAAAGAACAAATAACTAAATTGAACACTTCTTGATGTGCAATGTGAGTACTTTGGTTATTAACCAGACGTTTCCTGCCTGTTTCCAGCAAGTATACAGTGTCACTCTTATTACGTCAGACATGTTCATGTCGTGTCCTAGGCACCCCTAGCCTGACGTGGTCATACTCAGATTCTAGTCAGAATGTGAACTTCCCGACCACGAATGTTGTGGGCGGGGCTAAGCTCGGCTAGCATCCAGGCTAAGGCACCCCTAGACTGAGGCCTAACACCAAATACATTAGTTTAAAATTCATGCTGAGACACACGAAAAAAATGAGATGAACGTGTCCATGTACACAAATCAATAGATTAAATTACATGACCATATCACACACTGCCGTGAGACTGGGTTGGTTGTTAGCAATGAAATGGTACCAAAATAACGTCAAACTATTATTCACTCATAACTCAGTCATATTTCTTGGAATAATATGGTCACCGTAGGAGTTAGAACGCACTCGGAATGGCAAGTGCTAGAAATTCTTACACAAAGTAGCTTTTAACATGCATTTGCTGATTACTACTTGTGGTGTTGTTCAACTACAACCCTCCCCTCACTTCTGCACTACTTTATATATTACTTTTATGTTCATACTCATTTCATCTCTCTACCTTTGAAGAGGAGATGCCGATCATTATCAACCTACTTTACCATATTTATTGTAGACTGTTTGCATGCAGAGGACAAAACATCAGACATTGGTGTAGGGAACTCATTCCGTGTCTTGCAGCTGTTGTGGAAAATGTGTGTAAGTGCTAGTTGCAAAAGAGCTGTGTCATTGAGGAAGTGGTTCAAACCCATAGAAGGTTTAGCTCAGTGCTTGAAGTGGAAAATAAAAGGTGCCGGTACTCTCTTGCATTGGCAAATCATTATAACAGTTGAGATTTCGTCAGTGAAAAACCAAAGTTGGAGATATTGCTGGTACAACAGTTATTACCAACATAAGTATTTATTTAAAGAAGTTGCGTGTATGTGTGTGTGTGTGTGTGTGTGTGTGTGTGTGTGTGTGTGTGTTTATGTTTGTGTGCGTGTGTGTGTGTGTGTGTGTGTTGTGGGCTTGTGTTACTATATTCGTGGGGTCTAAAAACTGGGGAGTCCAGTATACTTGTGGGGTCTGCACAGTCTTGTGGGCCCCAAAATGCTGGACCCCACAAGGTTAAAGGGCTGTTTGAGGGTTAAGACTTGGTTTTAGGATTAGGGATAGAATTAGGTTATGGTTGGGTTTGGGTTAAAACGCATGGTTAGGGTGAGGGTAAGGGTTAAGGTTAGGCATTTAGTTGTGATGGTTAAGGTTAGGGTAAGGGGCTGGGGAATGCATTATTAGGACGTCAATGACGGTCCCCACAAATAAGTGAAACAAACCGTGTGTGTGCAGCAGTGATGAGATTGGAACTGTACAATCCCTAGGGACACACAGACTTTCATGTGTTTCGTTATTTGCATTATTGTTGACGTCGGTGTCAGGTAACGTTAAGGTTGGTGGCTGCAGACTCATTAAAGCTAGCGGTTCCGCTCACATCAACGTTAGCGTTAGTTTGACGGTCATGAATTGTAGCTACCTGATGTTTCTCGTTGGACTTGGACCTCTGTTAACGTGGCCCTGGCACACGCGTTCTTTTAGTACCTTCCTGAAGCCAGGCTAACATAACGACTTACAAACTCGACACACTTCTTTTTAGTTTCTAGGTTTTCAGCAGTGAAAAATCTGTTACGGTCCGGCCGCAGGCATTACATGTCATTTAGCTGACGCTTTTATCCAAAGCGACTTACAATTGCTATATATGTCAGAGAGCATCTATGGGTTAAGTGTCAGGGACACGTTGGTTGATGTATCGCAGTGCGAATTGAACCCAGATCTCCCACACCAAAGGCATGTGTCATAGATCTGAGGTAATTGACATAGTGCCCTCTGGGTAGTGTAGTTTATGTAACATCAGGGTCATTACCAATAACTCAGTGGTAGAGTACCATGCGAGAAGTAGCGGTGCACAAGAAAAAGTGCAGGTACGCTTAAGAGTCAAATGTACAAGTGTCGGTACTTTGTACCGGTGAGTACCGGCCCACTTCGAACACTGGTTTAGTTTGAGCCTTTAACAATAGTTTAAGCCTTTATGGCATAAGAGTGCATGGTGTAGTATACAGATGAGCAGAAACACAGCAAAGCTAATTCAAGTTACAGAACAGACAAGGAAGTTGGACCAGGTCCAGGCTTAACTCAACTCTTCATCTCAAATTGATCCATGTGTTCTGGTAAACTTAAGTCCGATGAAAGAAGGCTGTTGCGTTGTTGTTGTATTGTTTATGTTCTGTTTTCTGTATCCTCTACGTCTTCATTGTTGTTGGATGTTTAGTGTGGTTGTTATGGTTTTTATTGTTTATTGTTATTTACTGTTGTATGTGCTTAATGTTTAATGGGGCTCGCCCTGGAAAGGTATCTGTCTATCCAGAATGTGTGTAGCTACTTCTGTGTCTGACCATTGTATTACTATATCATTCTGAAGCTGTCTTACATCTTGTATTACAGGTATTTGGTCATCGCCTGCCCACTGTGGTACCCAACGGGGTAAGCTTCGCTTCAGAACTCAAACCTCCTATGGCGCCATTTTGATGCTACAAAGAGATCACCTCCTGTTAGCATTCCACTGACTAGCATTCATTTTGGCATCACTTTTACAGTGAATAACTTTACATCTGAAGCGTTTAAAGACTCTATTTGTCCATTGTTTATTTCCAAAGAAACACGACAATGTATAAAAGGCTCCATTACCTTGTTCCTCACGTTCTGTCACACAGTAGAGGAATTACCGGATATTACAGGAGAAGCTCGCAGGCAGTTTGGACTTACGTTAGCTGTTTAGGTTTAATTACTAATGTTAACTAGCATGTTAGTGATCAATAATTAGCCTGTGCCTATGTTATCTCCTTACATATACCTACGCTCTCCGCCTCTGTAAGATTGGAAATGATTGAGATTTCTCTTGGCACAGCTACCAGAAGACTTACAACTTTCAGACACGTCACGTTGACGTCATGTGACGTTGCTCACATCACATCTACGTTGTCTCTCTCAGTTGGAGGCTGCTCAGTAAAGCAAGTGATCACCGGAAAAGTGCTTCTAATATCCTTCACTGGTATCCGTCCAGAGAAACGGGCTATGTTGGTCCATTTTGTATATGTCAATGGTGGTACCGATTCAGACGAACCATCAAGATCTCCGTGGTGGTCTGTGCCCTGGTCTGGATCATTTCTCTTGCCAATGACTTCAATTTTGTATTTTTGTATGATTCAGAAATCATACAAAAGTGAAAATGATTAAGTAATCATCATTTTTTTCCTCCTTCCTTGCCCATATCTCCCTGGGTGGGACCCTCAAAGCCCTGTCTGCTTCCATCTCAGTTCCAGGTGACGAAAAACGACGAATTGTGGGAATGTTGGTCCTGGTGCTGCTTATTTACACGCTGCTGTTCCTGCCCTTGTACCTCATGTTTCTGAAAAAACCTGACAGATATGGCATCCTGTTTTGTGTGTTTCTTATGTTGATTCCTCTTGCAGACTTAGTTCTGTATGTTTTCATGAGGAAAGGGGCTATAGACAAGCTTTTGGCCTCTGTGTGTTGTTGCAGAATGGACAGCAATGATGACTGCAGTGCAACAGTATGAATGATGACAACATGTCCACAGTCAGCTTCATGTTGGCAGAGAAAGAGGGAGAGAAAGAGAGATAGAGAGAGAGAAAGGGGAGAAACAGAAGAAGACATGTAGGTAAATAGAAAGGATAGAAACAATACAGATTCTGTCTTCTACTGATATGGTTTTCAATAAGGCACCTAACTGTTGATGTAAGCCATCTTTTGTAGGAGTTGGGTCTGCACCAATCACTCTTCTCTTTGCAACTTTGGATCTATCACCCTCTCCGACACACCTGTGTCATGTTATAGATGTGCAAAGTATTTTGCCGTTCATAACGACTTTAATCATCATCAAGACCCACGGTAGAGTGAACCAAGTTAATGGAATTTTGTCAAGAGAAAACTGATTTGTGTTTTAAGACCAGTTGGTGTTTACCTTCATAATTTAATACAACTCAAATATGAACAATCACTGTTTGTGCCGTATAAACAGGGCATCACTGTACATGATGAAAAATAAAACTCTTTTCAAGATCACTTATTTGATCTCAATTTTTTAAACTGCCTTTTTGAACTCTTATAAATCAGAGCCCAGACATAACATGTATATTTTTTCTATTTAATGAATGAATTTTAAATGATAACTGTATTGATCTTATTCACTGGGAAAAACCACTCCAGTTTTGTCATATGTAGCACTTTGTGAGTTTGTCTGTAAAATGTGCTATATCATATTATTATTATTATTATTATTATTATTATTATTATTATTATTATTATTATTATTATTATTATTATTATTATTAAAAAATAGCAGTTGCTGCAGGCTTGTGGCCTACTACTGTGTGTTGACTCAGCTATTGTTTTGCTAGAGTCAGCTTCTGGGTGAAAGTAATGTGTTCTAGGGAAGTTAGTTATCTTTTATGGCAGCGGTTCTCAAAGTGTGGGGCGCGACCCACTGGTGGGGAATGGAGACGTGACAGTTGGGGCGCGCCAAACGGGAGGAAATGTTCCTTTTTATGCCTTTATATCTTTATCCAGACTGTCCCGGAAGTTCCGGGAATCTCCCGCATATTGATAGCGGCTCCTTGACGCCCGCAAATGAGATCAAATCTCCCGGAATCTGGAGCAAGAACGCGCACTAGACTAGAGAGTGACTGCGCGCGTGTGTGTGTGTGTGTGTGTGTGTGTGCATGTGTGTGTGTGTGTCAGGGTACCCGCGGGGTCTTAAAAGCATTGAAAAAGTCTTAAATTTGATCGTCTCAAATTAAGGCCTTAAAAGCCTTGAATTTGGTATACAAAGTCTTGGATTTCGTTGTCTTATATTGTTTGCCTTTCCTAGGATTAAGTTCATACCGTAACAAAATTAACTGTTACTAATGTAGGCAAGGGCGTAAATCCCAGGGGGGTCGGGGGGGTCACGACCCCCCCCATCTAAGGGTTGTCCCCCCCTAGAAATATCATTAAAACAATGCTGAGTATTGTAAATAACATAATGATGTACACTTAACTATCTGTGTAAGCAGTAAAACAATACAAACCCCCAAAAGTGCTTTTTAAGTTTAGAAACATTTTGAGTCCCCCCTCCCTTGCCTCAGAGTGGTTTGGTCCACTGCATGCTTTAGGATCTGCGCTACACTCACGGTGACAGTCACATCGGTAGTGACAGGAATGTAGTAAGTAGACGGTTCAAAGCTGTCTTATTCACATTAAACATCAGATTAAGTTTTTCTTTTCTCATATAGAAATGATGCTGAGTAATTAATGAATTAGTCATGACAAAAAAGTTTGCTATGTTAGTGTAATATAGTGTAACGTTACCTAGCTTGTTGGATAGAAATGCACCCACTACAACTAACGTTACCACGGCGATAAGCCTTACGTTATGTGTGTGAACTTATATTAGGGTTAATTTTGGAGATCTACAGTTGTTTTTTGCTCAATATGAAATTAAGTGGCTGATCAGTTAAGTATATATCCTCTGTCCCAGACATAACCTAATATTTATGTGGAGGACGCAAGATCTTTTTTATTGAATCACGAGAAACACTGAAAAGAAGGATAATGGTACAGTCTCCATGCTACACTAATGATAGTATTAAGGCTTTCCTCTGTGGACGCATGTCTTCTACGAGTATAATTGTGGCTGTATTATTTGTGTCCCCTTCAAAAATTGCTCTTCAGAAATTTTATGTTTATTGTCCCCCCCTACTGTTAGATCAGATTTACGCCCTTGAATGTAGGCTTATTAAAAACTGACCGGAGCCCGTCGCTGGACGCACCGGAGGACCGAGACACAAAACACGCCTCTCTGACCGGTACGGGGGGGGGCTTTCAGACAAAGCTCAAGATAACAGGCCAACGGCTTATTAAACACCGAGCGGCTTCACATTAATCTGCTCGGTGCGTCTTAACAAACAGAGCGAGCAGCCGCCGGACTCTTAACATCTGTTGATCCGTGCAGGACTTCACTGTGAGCGGACTGTTTAGAGACGATGTGACCGGCAGGTAACGTTAAAGGTTCGCTGCTACTGTAGCAGAGCTGCAAGGAAACCAGGGCTCTCAAGTGTCACACATTGAGCGTGACTGTCACGCAATCCCGCCACACATTGTATTTCTCACGCGGAAAAACTATTTATAACATATTTAATATTCTGCAGCGCCCAGAAGTTTTCTGGTGCGCCGCTCTCACTATGGAACTGACAGGAATCAAGCGTGTCTTCCCCAGGTCTTCCCTGGAATTCTTAGTCAAGCCTGCCACTTATCAGCCAATCAATAAAAAAAAGAAAGGGGCTATACAAGCCAATCAGAAAATAGCACTATTGTATCTGGGTAAGATTTTTTCTCAACCAATGAGAAAAAAGCATAGAGCAGCGTACAGACACTTCCCTAAACGTTCCCAAACAGGGCTCTGTGTCTGTCAGAAGGTCTGAGATCTACCGTATCAACACAGCAATCACGTAATGCACAGCAGACTATGGTGCAGGTAGATTATTTTATAGGTTTTTTTTAGGTACTTTATTTTTCTCAAAATATCATGACTCCTCCAAATCTCATAGAACACAGATATATTTTGAATGTGCACAAAGTTTTGAACATGAGCAGAAATCTTGCTCAAAACACATCTGAAATATTACAGTCCAGGGGTGTATTAATTCATTAAAATTAATGAATTTATCATTGAGGTGAATAATTGTCATATGCGCATTTAGGAGGTTACTTCCTCAACAAAAGTTGTCACTGCCTGTCCTCAAAACTTAAGAGCCCTGAGTAAATGCTGTAGTGAGCTGTGTGTTTTCAGTGTTAAACACAGCTGCAGCTATTCATGCACGACTGTTGTTGGTGATCTCCAGAGATGGAAGACTTACTCAGATCATGTATTTCAGTAAAAGTAGAAAAAAACAGTGTTTTAGAGTTACAAAATGTCAGTTACAAGTCCTGCATTCAACATTGTCCTTAAGTAAAATATACTGTACTTAAAGTTCCAAAAAGTAAAAGTGCTCATTATGCAGTGTAATATATCTTATATTATTGGATTATATTATATTATTATGCCACATCATATCTCTGTGAGATGGGCTTTTCAGCTGTTGCTTCACTGAAAACAAAGTACAGATCTCAGCTGAACATTGAGCATGACTTGAGAGTGGCAGTATCAAGCCTGCAACCCCAGTTTGAGAAATTGTGCAATGCAAAACTCATTGCAGCCACTAATGCAGGGATAAATAGACCTGTCTTGCCAAATTGATTTCTTTTTTTCTTTTTTTAACAGATTGCAAAGTGGCGCTTTTATTCATTTTCTATTTTTGAACTTGATACAAATTTTGACACAGCTGTACTTTTATTTTCTTTATTTTTGAACTTGGTGTTATTGGATTTAGATTGTTAGTTTGTATTTAGATACAACTTGTTACTATACTGATACTAGTTGTTCAATAAATTGGAACAGTTTAAGCTTGTTGCGTATTTCACTAGCATTGTGTTGGGCCGATGGGGGCAGGTGGGGCTTGAAAATTCCGCCTTGTCCAAAGTGGGGAATGACCGAAAAAGTTTGAGAACCACTGTTTTATGGTAACTTCCCTAGAACACATTACTTTCACCCAGTGAGGAAAATGTTTTATTATTTACACTGTAATTAAAGAAACATTAATATCAATGCTGTAGTAACTTTAATTAAATACATACATATACAACGGACCTTTTTCACAGCCGACATTTTGACTTGTCATGGTAGGAAAAGCACAGCTGAAATTGATAACCTTAACGATGGCTCAGTTCCATCAAGTGTCCCAGTAAGATATTTCAGTGAGTCAGCATGCACAATACCAGGACCTCTCCTAAGTGGAATGCAGCCATCAGTACTGGTTTAATAACAGGGCCTCTCCTAAGTGGAATGCAGCCATCAGTAATGGTTTAATACCAGGACCTCTCCTAAGTGGAATGCAGCCATCATTAATGGTTTTGAATACACCTGTGCTTTTCCTACTATCACATGTCAACATGTCCGCTGTGAAAAAGGTCTATTGAACTATATAGTAATTATTTTCTTGGCTTTGTGCATACAAGGCCTGGGGTCTCATTTATAAAACTGTGCGTAGGATCCTTACTATAAGTGTACGTGCGCCCAAAAGCCCAAATTGGCGTACCCCGAAAAAAAGTCAGATTTATAAAACCGTGTGTACGCACACCTGTAAGCAATGTTCCCTTTTTAAATCACAGATTGACTTCAAGTGTGCGTACGTGGATCAGCCTCTTATCCCGCCTTGTACACGCCCATTTTTAACCATAAATAGTCAATGCAAAGCATCTTGTGAATGCTGATCAGTATGTTAATGACCCTGGCAGTTGTTCTTCGTTACACCGAAACATGCCGAATCATGACGACTGGCGGAGAAAACAAACAAACAAAAAAAGACGCTCGGGAATTGCTGCCAATTGAATTATAATTTCGTTGTCGCACAGCATATGGAAACCGGATCTATAGCCTACCTTTATTCATAAAATCTTCCAAAACAGCAGGCATTACGGTACTCGGGGACAGCTTCGATATACCAGACGTATATAATAAGATTTAACAGAACTATATATTATATCCAAACAAGACTTAGTGATGAAGTTGAAGATTATATATAATGTTTATTTTAAAAAACACTGACTAGCTGTCAGCCATTTCCCTCTGGACACAGCCGGTTTCACCCAGAGTGGCGAGGACCTGTATTTGGACCGGGATGGCACGGTTCCGGGTCCTCTCTACTGGACCCAATTCAGTACATAGATCCAAGAGCGAAGCTATATTACTATTACAGCTACATTAGGGAGTCATGGTCCCTGAAGTCTCTTTTTCGCCTGATTCTTCCATTGCTGTCCTCCTGCAGGGCCAGCAGTGCCATCATGCAGCATTACGCACGGGTTCACCGCAGTATTTATATGTTTAGCCTACAACAATTTGTGATTGTTAACACCTTGCTAAAATCACAGCAACAACTAGTGGTATCCCCCACCCCGAGATACAATTTGAAATCGAAATGTAATAGGCAAACACAATTTTCTTCATGCAGGGTTTGTTATAAACAGTATTAAATTTTAGACTGATAACGAGGACATAGAGCGTAACGATTGCGCGAGAGCTTAACGGCTGTATTTCCAGACTTTGACATTTGATGATATACGCACAGTTTTAAAGACAGATATTTAGTTATTTACACTGTGTTGTGCAGTTATCTAATGGTAGGGTATTTTATGTTATCCTGTATTGCATGTAGTCGGGCCATCTCCTACTCCTGCGCTCCGTAGTGGACTATGTGACGGCGAGACAGCTCTGATTAAATATTAAGAATGAGTTTTTATTTAAGATTTGAGTTTGAGGTGTTTATGGAACAATTATCACTCAGTACAAGCGCAAATAACACTGCTGGATTTAATCTTCATATGGTGTGAAGAAATGTGCGTGAGGCATTATTTTTTAATACTTAAACATATTACGTGTAATATTCCCACATGTAGGCCTACTTTCTGCAGTCTGACTTCAGTTCACCACCTCACCATCTGCGTCGCCAATTCCTATTTTGTCTCCATAATATGCGTACGCATGGGTCAGAGTTTGCGTGGAGGACACCACATTCTCCCGTCAAGTTTGTTTTTTATAAATCACAACCTTTGCGTGGGAAGTGGCGTACGCACGTTTATAAAGGAGACCCCAGGGGCCTCATGTATAAAAGACTGCGCAGCTTTCATACCAGAAGATGGCGTACGGCCAAAACTTGAAAAGTACCTACGCACAGAAATATTCACATGTAGAAAACTGGTCGTACGCCAGGTCCTGGGCACCTTTCCTTTATAAATCACAATCAACGTGAGATTGACCGCACGTGAACAAGCCACTCACCCCGCCTTGCCTCCTCCCATAAATGAATATGCAGATTGCCTATAAATGCGAACTTCACAGACTGTGAGATCGAGGTTCTAATTACAGAGGTGGAGGCGAGGAAAGATGTCCTGTTTGGCGGCCTGTCATCAGGTATTAGTAACAAAAAAAAGTAGGCGGAGTGGAACACTGTCACTAGGGCCGTAAATGCTGTAGGTTCGGAGAACTGGACCATGGCAGAAGTTAAGAAAAAATCGTCTGAAAAAACAAATTGTGGCGCATCGTAAAAGCGTGGAAGCTACAGGTGGGGGGTCGGGAGCACCTGCATTGACTCCACAGGAGGAAAGGGTGGCGTCAATTATCGGCGAGGAACTTATAGCTGGAGTTCTGCCAGCATGTGAGGGAGACTCAAACATCCATCCTGGTAAGTATGAAATACACCATGACTCAGACACATAAAGACCAGTAACAAAAAAAAACAACACAAATTTCCATCCAAATTACGCACAAGAAGCAGTCTGAACCTATGGATTTAATTTAGTTTATTTTAGAAAATGAGGAAATTGAGGAGTCCGGCACAAGGGAGACTCAGGAGGAGAGGGGGGACCCATATGTGGCCAGCACCTCCACGGCAGGAGATGGAGCGCGCACCGAATCAGCTGCACCGCGTGCCTCCGCTGCCGAGGGACGCCAGACCGGCCGTGTCCTCACCGATGCTGTGCTGCAGTCACAAAATGAAATTGTGAACACAATGAGGGACATAGTGACAGAATTGAGACGAATAAACGATGGTCTGACAAACTTATGTGACGCAATAAAAGACCTCAAAAAGTAAATGCATATTGTCTTTCCTTTTCACATTCTTTGTATGACCTCCATACCGAAGCTGCAAGGCTGCTGCATTGGGCCTAATGTTCGGTGGCCCCGGGTCGGGTTCGTCCATCTCTGCTTCTGGCTGTGGCGGAGGCACACCACGTTTGTTCGCCACATTGTGCAGCACACTGCATGCCAGCACAATGCGACACAACTTCTGTCGGCTGTAAAGCAGCATGCCACCTGTCTTATCCAGGCAGCGCCAACGGCCTTTCAGCTGCTCTATGGTCCGCTCCAACACTGACCGAGCTTGTGTTTGTGAGCGGGGTGAGGAGCCAAGTTTGCAACGGGTAACCACAGTCACCTACGGGTATTCAATAACCACATACTCAGATGCCAATACAAGATGATTACCTTATTTTACCGTAGCCTAACGATCATACATTACCAATAAGCCAGCCATCCTGCGCCTCTGCTTGAAGTCTGTTCCCCACACTGCTATTTCGCAGGATAAATGAATCATGAGTAGAGCCAGGCCACCGTGCCACAACATTGGTCAAACACATTTGCGCATCACAGATCACTTGCACATTAATAGAGTGGAAGTGTTTTCTATTCACATAAGCAAATTCATTATCAGATGGTGCCCTTATAGCAATGTGAGTGCAGTCGATGGCTCCGATTACATTTGGAAATCGGCTCATCGCTGCAAATTGCAGTTTAATGTTGGCCTGCTCACCGACAGTGAAGGGAAATCTTATGTACCTGGGTGACATACGGATGATACCGTTCCATACAGCTGGCATGGCGCGGCTCAGTGATGTTTGGGAAATGTGTGACCGGTCAGCCAGCTCTCTCTGGAAAGCCTCCGTTGCGAGGAAGCCCAGCGTGGTGAGAACTTGCAAGGGGACAGGTAACGCGTGGTTCCTTACTGTCTCACGTTGTAAAGCCGGCCCAAGCTCAGCACAGAGTTCCAACAAGATAGCCCTTGGCAACCTGAATCGACTCATTAGCCAGTCATCTTCGTGGGCCAGCAAATCCGTTTGGTCTCTGAATACACGCTCTCTCCGGATTCTCCTATTTGCGATGTCTTCAAGCAGTGCCAAAGCAGCCATTGCGCATCAAGTATAGCAATATCTTTTACCTGTCCTTTTATAGGCTATACCTAATTTACCACACCTTGTTCACTTATTTACACATGATCCACGGATCAATTGAGAATCACACGTGCCCCATGGATGAGCCCGAGTCAGGCTCACAGAGACAATGCATTTTCCCATGCCTGTCTTGTAGTTGCACAGCGAGTATATATTTCATATTTGATAAATAATCAGTGCTGCGTGCAATATTAACTATATACAGAGGGTGACATGCATTTCCTGAGTGATTTTGTCGTTTGTTTGACACCCTCAAGTTCAACAGAAGTTATTAAGTGGTGGCAGATTAAACAGTTAATATCATTTCCCGTTTAAATTTTGGCATTCATATGTGAATCATCCACATCAATGATCAAACTTTTATTAGCTGTGGTAATTATGTTTTTGAATGGTCAACATCATAGACGACTGACAGAAACTGTACTGGAAAGTTTATTTTGTTATGTTTGGTGATTTTTATCACTTGTCAGTTAAAATTCGCCACGTTACAGAGCCAGAAAAGACTTTGCGGACGGCCCGCACATTCTCACGACTGCTTGACAGTTTGCGTGACGGTCCGCATATTCTCACGTCAAGTTATTTTTTTATACATCACAGTGTCCGTGGAAACCAGCGTACGCAAGCTTTTCGTGCATACGCAACATTTATACATGAGGCCCCAGGTCTTCTTCTTCCTCTTCCCTTCATTTCTTTTTCTTCATGGAGTGTGAGATTACATGAGATCCTATGAGAGTCTTCAGCCAGCGTTTCTTCTGTTTTAGAGAGGTGTAGTTGGTCCTGGAGTGGAGAGCCAAACCTGAGTCGGATAGAGATTGAAAAAAGAAAGGAGAGAAAGTTGAGTTACTGAAGTCCAGTAAAGATTGGTAGGACAAACCTTTTTTAACTCCCCCCCCACACACACACACACACACACACACGCACAAGATCTTTTTCCTTTTTCTCCCAAACACGGTCAATGGAGAGAACACTGAGAGGGACTTACACACTGATTAAACAGAGCTCTTGGATCAACTTCTTTATATACTTATTATTATTTATAGCATAAGTTGGTTTGTTATAGAATGTATGGTCATGTTATGCATCACAGTTTGGTAAATGACTGACTGATATTAGTTGATTTATGATGCAAAAAAACTTTTCATTTGTTTTTATATTTTGGTTGGTATTTTAATTGATTTAAAAGACGAAAAATTACAAGGAGCCACTTGTTAAACTAGAGGCATTATAAAATAGGATTTATAAATTTGTTAAAGACAAAATGAGGGGGGAACAACTTTATGAGTGCTTGACTAAAAGGAAATTTAAAAAAGCATTCCAATCTGAAATATAATAGGGTAATGAAAATAAACTAGGCACTTACCTGACAGGTGGATTCCAGGATAAACCATAGAGGAAAGCACATCTTTTAGAAGCAAAAAGGTGTTAGATCTTCTGCGAAACTAGTCCATATTAAGTGTTTATCATTTTCTATTGTACTGTACTGGGAGGCTAATTAATAGTTACTTTTGGGTGTTACAAGTGCAATCTGGACAATTTAAAAGATAATTGCATACAAATTAAAAAAAGCAAATTGCAAAGAAACTTCTGCACACTGTCTAACTTGCAAAGTTAGCTGACAATATTTTGGTACTAAGCTTTAATCAGGCAAATGGTGTTACATACTGAGAAGCCATCTATTGTAGGAGGTGACTGTGGGTCTGCACCCATAGATGTGGGAAGTGGGGTGGAGGTTCTGCAGCACCCCCTGGTGGCAAAACATAAAAACTGCGATGACAATAATATGATGGCTTAAAATGTATTTACAGTATTGAATCAATACGGTCCTGGGCTCCCTATGCGCTCATGGAGATGCAACATCAGTTATTCTCCCAAAACAGTGTGTTTATCCACCGAGTCCCGAGTCATGGCAGAGTTTATCAGCCGAACTCCAGAGCGTAAATCTACGTTTGGTGTACCGAAATTATCGTAAGGTAGAGACACGGTGTCTTACATCTCTGCGTCTTTTTCCTGTCGTCATGCAGGCCCAGATGGTAGCCTATATTTAGCCTTGTATGATTGTGATTTATGTATGCCTATTATAAAGAAACACATACTCTGTAACTTTTAAGAATTTGGCACATACTGTTGGAAAAGAAAGATTTACATAGTCTGTTACTTTGTGACACTTAGGCCCTTTTTTGGCCATTATGCGGTTTATGAACACTTAATTTACTTGTGGTTGTTTTAAAATAAACATACATTGTCATCTAGACAACTGATATTGGTGTGTCAAGCTTCTTATTTAACAGACATTTTGATTATGCGTGTATTGCTAACAATATATAATTTACATTGGAAGCACTATATGAATAACATTTTAGTTTGTACGCATGCATTCACACAGATATTTAGATAGGCCTACTTTTTTCATCGCTGGTTTTTGGAGTTGGCAGTGCAGTAGGCCCTATGTTGGGATATAGTTTGTACGCACCGTCAGCTCAGCTGTACTTCATGGAGGGGAGGCGCAGAAAATGTCTTCCAGTGCCTCTGTCTGCACCAATCACCTTCTCTTTGCAACTTTGGATCCCACTCGTCCTCCTCCAATGCACCTGTCTCATGTTACAGATGTGCAGTATTTTTTTGTTAATATAAATCATCATCAAGACACACTGGAATTTGGAATATTGTGAAGACTGACTTGTGTTTGAAGACAATTTTATGTTCCTGCATACTTCAAAACAGTTTGTGCAACTTCAGGCACCTTGTATTAGTTTTAACATTCAGCATTATATATATATATATATATATATATATACACATACATATATATACACATATACACATACATACATACATACATACATACATACATACATAGAGTTACGTAATGAATAAATAAATAAATAAAAAGCCCGGCGTCCCAATACAAAATAAATTCTATCCTAATATTAAAAAAACAGTGCTGTGGAGATGTTGCCGTCGGTTTATAATCAGGAAAGAAATATCAAAAACTTTCTCAAATTAAAGTTAAATAGTACAAGAAAATGGGTTTCTGAAAACATGTAGGAAAGCAATATCATACAATACAATAACATAATGCTGATTCATATTTGATCAGAACCGCCAAGTTTGTGCTATGAGCCATAGCTGCGCTGGACGTCATCATCTTAAACCAGCCCCATATTAAATGAAAGGTTGTGATTGGCCGGCACGTCTCAGGCTTTTGGGAATCTGAATGGGAGCGGGACCAGACGTATCTGCCAGAATAAAATAAAAAAGAGGTGCCAATTTACCTCCCGTGCTATGCCGATGGTCCCTTGAGCAAGTCCCCGAACCCCCAACTGCTCTGGGCACCTGTCCATTGCCAGCCCCCTCACTATGTCTTCATTTAATGCATGAGTGTGGGTCATGTTCCCCTGTGTGTCTGCATCTGTGTAACAACAGAATAAATAAAAAAATGATTTGCCCTCGGGATTGGTAAAGTATGTCTTCTTCTGTTTGCGATCCATCCGGCTCCCAGGCCCTTATGCTTATTCTGAAGAAGGCAAGAGTCCAAAAGCTTTCTTGGTATGGTGTAGTTGCTCTTGGGCTCACTTTGGACAAGGCTACGTTACAGACGGTAGACTGAACAGGAACATTTCCAGTTACAAAAACGATGTCAAGGATTATCCTTTAAATTGGACTAATATTGAAGATTGGAAGATTTTAAGGTACAGTTTTATTGGAACTATGTCAAAATTACGTATATTTCTTTATGATTATGTCCATCCTTTTGATGTAGTATGCCTACACGTTGGAAATGCCTGTCTGTTTTTGTTCTTTCTATAACTGATGCATGTTGTATTCAGGGTATTTCTAAGCAAATAAGCTTTGCATTTTCAGTACAAATGTTAGACAAAAGCATGATGAAACCAAATACATATGTGATGATGTTATCAACCAGGTTATATCTTTAAAGCAGGAAATGAGCGTAGTATTTTAAAAGCACAATTTAATGTCTGCTCAGAAAAAAACTGCAGATTAACAGGCAGTACTGGTCGACTCTTGTGGAAACAGGAAGTGGTACAACATTTTCATTGCACCATTTCCACACACTCCACGCCCAAGCCCCCACTGAAAGGGTCCTTGTTTAAAACATCATGTTTTTAGCATTTTTAACATTCACTAGAAGCGAATCCAGAATTATTAAATTTGGAATGATGAACGTGCATAATGGACGCGAGCAGACCCACGGGACTGCACGCGCCCGCTCACATGACCCGAGCTCATGTGGCTAGCTGTAATAATGGATATAGCTAATGGTTGTAATTCACCATGTGTTCTATTAATACGTCCATGGTATTATCTTATGAAGTTATGATACATCCGAGGGATGTATGTATGCTGTGAAGCCTGTTACGTGGATGTAACGTCATTAGCGTTTCCCAAACTGGCGGGGCTATCGGCTAGCTAGCTAGTTGCTAACATCAGAGTTAGCTAGCATGGCTGTATTAAGATCATGCCTACATAATGTTACAGACATAGTGATTACATCGCCTTGGTTCTCTCTTATGATACATCCGAGGGCTGTATGCTGTAAAGCTTGTAACTTGGATGAGAGATGAAGCCAAGGATGAGCTCTGTTCACCATACTGCAGGCTCACTGCTAGTGCTAGCTAGTAGCTAGTAGCTAGCTAGTAACACGAAATAATGATTAAATCTCCTTGGTTGTCTAGCTAAATACATCTATCGTTTATTTAGCTAAGCATGTACGATCAGGAACAACGAAAACACAATGTTTAACGTTAGTGAATATTTTAGACAATCAAAACGACGAGTTCATGAGTTCGCCACTTGTAAGAGACACGAGAGATGAGCTCATGAACAAGCATTTTCCTACCAGTTGCTACGACAACACAAACAAATTGTTGCTAGTGCGCGTGTCCATCGTGACGTCATGGGCCAAGAATGCGGAAGAGCCGAGCTCCATGTTGTCTTAATGCGCTTTTGGGCACTCTCATTGGAATGTATGGGGCTTCCCGCCGAACACTGTATCCAGTTCTATTAATACATCCATGCTCCACACAGGAAATAAAGTCTAACTCGTCTGCACATATTTTTGATCTGATTTGTTTTGTGGGTATCATGTATGTGAATCCTGTATTTGTGTGAAGTTGCTCCTCACAGCTTTAGTGATGTCACTGAACAATGTTAGATATTAAACAACATGTTTCATGCCTCGTTTTATAACCTGATCTCTAAACAGGTTTCACTCTGAAGAATGGGAGATGTCTACATTAACGACACATCACTGGACATGAGCCATGATTACGGCAAACAACATGATGATGCAATATTCATCATGAATGTGGTGACATGCATATACATCTGTATTGGACTTCCTTTGACCCTTGTGGCCATCTATGCTCTTTATTCTCTGGTACGTACATTATGACTGAGATCTATTTGTGTAAAGTGTCTGTCTGTAAAGGATCTTGATCTGAGTTGCCAGAGGGCTGGGATTTAGTATTTTAACGTCGTATAATTTTACAGAAATAATTTAGTCCATAGTAGTTAATGTACATGAAGCTGATGGGACCATGCAGACGGATTTGGGAGGAGAAGTTCAGATTATGTTTACAGCTGCTTCATTTACTTTTTTGTATCTTGAGTAGCGATGCTGTGATGATGTGTGGAGGAGGAAATCCGCTGACGCTGTCTTGATGGTATATAAGTTTTATTACATCAAGTTTTCAGCATCAATTACGAGTCCTGCAGAAGCCGGAGAGGCATAGCCCATAAATGCACTCTGTCTTGTTTCAGCAAGAACAGGGTTATAAGGGGTCATCACTCCGCTGAGAGGAAAATCATTAAACTTACATCACTAACGCAGTGCTCATTATGTCTCAGCACATTTGAGCTTTATACAGACTTTAACCTTATAGATTCTTCAGATACCACAACTTTAACCAATGTTTTCCTGCAAGTGCGAAAGGACAATGTCCCTCCGATCTACATCTTCAACCTTCTCATTTCTGACCTCATTCAGTTTTGCTGCATGATCGTTTGGATGCAACAACTTGGCCCGGATATAGATACAATTGTCACAGTTTTTTATGGCTCCAGTCTGATGGCCAGTGTTGGCTTCATGGTGTGCATCTCCCTGGAAAGGTATCTGTCTATCCAGAATGTGTGTATCTACTTCTGTGTCTGACCATTGTATTACTATATCATTCTGAAGCTGTGTCTTACATCTTGTATTACAGGTATTTGGTCATCGCCTGCCCACTGTGGTACCGCTTCAGACGATCCATCAAGATCTCCGTGGTGGTCTGTGCCCTGGTCTGGGTTTTTTCTCTTCTTTTTTTCTTCTTTTGGTATCTTTCAACTATCACTTGCATATTTTTCCTCCTTCCCCTCCCAACGCTCATATACTTTCTGGTTAGAACACTTAAAGCCCTGTTTGCTTCCATCTCAGTTCCTACTGACGAAAGGCAACGAATTGTGGCAATGTTGGTCCTGGTGCTTCTTATTTACCCACTGTTGTTCATGCCCATGATCATCATATTTCTGAAAAAACATGACAGATATGGCGTGACCCTCTACATCCTGTCTAATGTGTTTCTTATGGTGAGTCCTCTTGCAGACTTAGTTCTGTATATTTTGATGAGGAAAGGGTCCATAAACAAGCTTTTTTCCTCTGTGTGTTGTTGCAGAATGGACAGCAATGATGTCAGCAGTTCAACAGTATGAATGATGACAACATGTCCACAGTCAGCTTCATGTAGGCAGAGAAAGAGGGAGGGAGAGAGAGAAAGGGGAGAAACAGAAGAAGACATGTAGGTAAATAGAAAGGATAGAGACAACACATAAGACACCTAACTGTTGATGTAAGCCATCTTTTGTAGGAGTTGGGTCTGCATCAATCACTCTTCTCTTTGCAACTTTGGATCTATCACCCTCCCCAACACACCTGTGTCATGTTATAGATGTGAAAAGTATTTGGCCGTTCATAACAACATTAATCGTCATCAAGACCCACGGTAGAGTGAACCAAGTTAATGGAATGTTGTCAAGAGAAAACTGATTTGTGTTTTAAGACCAGTTGATGTTTACCTGTATAATTTAATACAACTCTAAAATGAACAATCACTGTTTGTGCCGTACAAACTCATTTTTCAAGATCATTTATTTGATCTCAATTTTGTTTAACTCCATTTTTCACCTCTTATCAATCAGAGCCCAGACTTAAAATTTATATTTTTTCTATTTAATAATGATGAGCAACACACTTATTTTTTTTTATTTCTTCATATGGTTTATGCAGCTTATGGTGTCTGTCCATGTATGAGCCTCATATGTCTCTTCATATTGTTCATATTGTGGCTAAATCTTCTTCTACAAACATTGTGACCAAATGGTTTCTCTCCTGTGTGGACTCTCATGTTCTCCTGCATTGTGTTCTTGGAACTAAATTGACTAATTGATGAATGGTCTAATGGTTTCAGCTGTACTTGTATAAACTTTTGGGTAGTTTAATATGTAACAAAAATGTAATTTGATAAAGTCTTTAGGTGTTTTGTTTGTACCAATTTGTAATCTAATTCATTAAGTCACTACATTTTTTTTTAAGATTTTGTCAACGTAGAAAGTGGTATGAAAATAAAAAAATAAAAAAGTAAAGTACAAGTACTTCACATTTGTAATTAAGTACAGATGTTAAGTAAATGTACTTAGTTACATTCCACCACTGACTAAAACCCCAGAGATGTTGTAGGCCTACTGCAGGGCTTAAAGTACTCCGACCTGGTGCCGGTGTTGTGTTTAAAACAGACTGCCTGCCGAAATACGACTGCTCGTCCCTAGAGGGCAATGTTGGTGATGTTGTCCTGATATCCAAACCAAGAGTAAATAAAATGTTATTAAAAAAGTGACAATAGTTGTCCCATTTTTGAGTGGGTAATTTTTATTTGTCACAAGTTTACATGAGAAACAGATAGGACATACATTAGATTACATACATACCAGACTGATCTCATGAATTGGCGTATGTATGAAACGCCAATTTGTATTCCGTTTTACCGTGTTATCAAGACGCATAATCGCGTTTTTGCGATCAATGCAAATCGGCCGCCATTGGCCTACATTGCGAGTCAATTTCCGCCGTAGCGAGTAGTATAAAACAACGGGGGATTAGGTAAGGATGTAGGTTGGGATGGCGGATGAGTAAAACACAGGACTTACACCTGGGGGCCAGTCGCGTATAGGTGTAGAAGACTTTTCGTAAAAAAGGGAAAAAAAAAAAAAAAGATGTTTTCCTGACCGGAAGCCTCTCCAAAAGAACAGGGTTCGAATCCCCCCTTACCCAAACAAATTGTCCTGCATTTGTTTCAGAATATTATTCTGCAGCATTTCTGTATTACACAAAACAATTATATATAACGTTTTTAACCGTTTAATGTTAAATTTAATTCAATATTCTTTTTTTAAATGATGTGGAAACAATATGATAAGACCTCATGATTTGAAGGTTATGACAGTAATACTTACTGAATTTAACTTAATAATATTATATTATTATATAATGATACAAACATTCCAAAGCACTATACATATTTATATGTTTAATTTTATTTCATGTTTTCATTTTTATTTCCTCAATCAAATAAAGACACAGTGATGCTTTCAAGATATTTTATTAAAAAACTACCTAATTCTAAAACACACCAAATAAAGATCTAAAACACAATAAAAATGTACACACTGTGTAAAATAAAATGTAACAAATAAATATAGACAAATGTAAAAACAAATACATAAAAATATATGATATAAACTTTCTGAATTGTTATTTATCATTAAAATATTACATATTAACACACTTATTTACACTGTTACAGAAGAGTGCATGTGAACAACTGATAGACTGTGATGTGATGATGAAAAAGTGATGATGATGATTCAGACCAGATATCCAGTGAAGGTGAATAAACTAAAATATCACAATGAAACAGTCCTGACTAAGTACAGTAGTGTGTGTGTGTGTGTGTGTGTGTGTGTGTGAGAGAGAGGGTATATTTGAAGTTGAAGTGTTCATTTTTTTTTCTCTGCCACCCATCTGTCTCTTTCAGCCTCATAGAAGTCCGACAGTTTGAACTCCCCCCAGGTCATCTCCTTCCCCATGCCCTGTGCCTTGTAGAGGGAGAACACTCTGGAGGGGCAGTAGATGTATTTCCCTGGTACCCCGGGGAAGCTGTCATGTACGTGAGGGCTGTCAGGGCCCTGCTTTAGGGGTTGATGACAGAACCTGCACAGGCGACCTGTTGGAAGCTGCACTGCTGACTTCCTCTTTGCCCTCTCCTCTGCCACCCTCCTCCACTCAGCCCCCCTCTGTCTGGCGCCCTCCAGCTCCCGCTCAAAGAATGGAGACGCAGCAAAGTCCTCAAAAGACATCCGAGGGTTTGTGAGGCCTTCGTCTGCATACGTCTTAAACACCTTTGTGGAGCAGTAAAAGTATTTGATTGTTTGTGTCTGATAAAAGAAATGAACTGATGAGCCATCGCCAAGATACCGGGACTTGGGCTGACCACAGGCTACACAGTTCCTGGTCTTTTTTTTCTGCTGCTGCGGCTGCTGCTGATGTTGTTGTTGTTTTTGCATTAACTCTGCTACAATCCGCTCCACTGTAGCCCGACTCAGAGACTCCTCCTGGGGCGGAGCAACAGGTGAAGGGTTGAAAGTAGCAGGAGGTAGAGTTACGACAGGCACGCTGGTCGTTTGACTGCCTGTAGTCAAACTCTGCCACAGCTGCTGTGTCTCCAAAACTTTCTCTGGGCTGGTATTGAGGGAGGAGCTGGTGTTTTTTAATTTGGCCAGATGCTTTACATATCTGGAGATATGTTGGCATGTGGTTGGATGAAGGAGGCTGTTGGGGTCAGTGCACGCCCTCTGGACCATGGCAGCATAGTCTGCGTCCACCCGCTTCAGAAATTCTTTTGACCCATGGTGCTTAATCAGAAGCCCGTCGATGGCAGCTCTCATGGCTTCTGTCCACCGGCTGTGGTCCAAGACTTGAACAAGGCCTCCCGTCTTGATTGGTCCAGTGCGGGCGGCCCGGGGAGAGGAGGAAACAGGCAGCGGTGCTACCCCTGAATGGTGTAAACAATAAAGCATACATTTATTATATTGTTTTTTTGCCAAACTTGGATAAAACATGGATTAAAAAAAATGTATATGTTGATTGTGTGAGGAGTTGATCAGTTAAATTTGTTACATTTATATATTATATTCTCCCATAGTTTTAAACTTTGGATACACTAAGTTATTCCTTATTAAATATTATCAGCTTTATACTGTGAAGTCTGTATACCTGTATCCATCAAAGACTGAGTCTCTGATTTGGCTCTGGCCGCAGCTGGTATCAAGGGTGGCTGGGACTGCTGGGACTGCTGGGAATGCTGGGACTGCTGGGAATGCTGGGACTGCTGGGACTCCTGGGATTGGGAAATGGTTTCAGAGCCCTGCTGGAAAGATAGGATGGGCACCGCTCCAACTGGCTCATCACTGGTCTCCTGAAATATAACATCAAATATTGTGATTTAGTCAGTCAGTCGGTCGGACAGTCAGTGATAACAGTGAGTGTTAAGTCTGGATTACCTGAGAGTCTGTGTCCACCACAGCAGCAGGGCAGTGATCCTCTGTCTCCATGGCTACAGCAGCTGGGATGTTGGGCTGTACCTTGTGCTTGTCCCAGTTCAACACAACAGGACGACAACCTGGCTCCACAAACTGCAGTCCAAATCTCTCCCCTGTGTCCCTGTTTGTATTTTGCAGCCTGGGATATTTTGCTTGGCCTGTCACCTTGACAGAGGCTGTGTTCAGTCCTGAAATTAACAGGGGGTCGAACACAGCTGGCAGCTCCACACCAGGCTGTTTCAGGTCCACCAGCCTCTGGAAGTTCCACCGCACCACTCCAGTCATTGCCTGGGCCTGGAAAAGTTCACAGGACACCCGGTTGCCTGTCACCCACTGGGCTTGGTGAAAGTGGAAGCCCTCCTGCTGAGAGGTGCCTCTCACTGGAATCCAAACAGGTACAGCGGCTCCTGCACCCTTGTTGTAGTTGAGCTGCAAGGTGCCACCATACCTGTAGAGAATTCCCTCCCCGACGTCAGGGTCGCTCAGGCAGCCTCTCAGGATGTGGACGCGTTGGATCCTCCACAACTTCAGCATGGACGCCTTAAACAGGGGCACATCGTTGGCGTCCTTTGCCAGGTAGAAGTGGTGCAACACATCTTCAACCCTCTGCAGCAGCTCCCTCGGCTGTGGCACCTTTGTCCTGCAGTGCTCTCTTATGTGCTGCTTTGTCGGATTTGCAGGAGAGATTCCACAGAAGGTGTATGCCTCTGTGAGCCTTTGTAGATCCCTCTGGTCCACCACAACAAAAGCTGCAGAGAGGAACTGGCAGAAGGAGCTGAACAGAGGGTGATGTTCAGACACACACTCCCTGGTAAAGCGCCTCATGCAGTGAAACAAGTCTAACTTGATGACAATGTCTTTGTTAAACTTGCTCCTCGAGGCACTGTTGTTGGCCAGGTTGCCAGAGGTCGCTTTCGCCACGGTGGCCTCTGATGTCCTCCAGCAGTCCCACAGCAGGTGCTCCTGATGACCAGGGTCCAGGACCTTGAAGGCAGCACAGCAGTCCCTAAAACATTGAAAATGAATTTCATTAGAGCCACTACAATATGTTTTGTACACAGTGAGTCTTATTATATTTACAGTTTAAAAGGATATACTGTAAGTTTACTATATAATTTGTGTTTTGTTTTTATTTATATGGACTATTAACAAGGAGAGTCAGATTACACAATAAACTGCAAATTAAGTAATACAAAATGGACATGAAGACAACAACAAAATAAACAACATAAAAACAAGTATATACATTTAATTTAAACTTATATTTATACCTGTCAACCCACTGGTAGCTTGCCTTCCTCACTCCAGCTGCAGTGTAGCGCCGAGACAGCCCCTCATACAGAGGATAGAGGGACCGATCGCACTCCGACTGCAGCATCACCCAGCTCAAGATCATCCAGTTCTCATTCATTATGGCATAGGAAGACATTGTGCCGGATGACAGCACCACCTTCCTAGCCACTTTGCGTGTGTGATCTGACCTGAGTACTTGTCCAAAGGTCCCCTGTAGCAACAGAGTGAGGAGCTGCTCCTGCCGTTGAAACTCACGGACCAGGCAGTCGACCAGGTAGTGAGAAGAAATAGACACTCCACACCAGCCGTCAGCATCTGAGTATCCACCGAATGGAGCCGGAGTGTCTGCCTGTCTGAGAAGCCCAGTGATGGTTCTCTGGCCGTAAACTCCTGCCTCAGCATCCCTGACGTTCTGCACACTGAGCAGGTAGGCCAGGTGGGCTCTCTCATATTTAAGGTGGAGCGCCTCCGTCAGCTGCTTAGCCATGTCCTCCGGTGATCTGCCGCTGCGCCTCATCTCATCCATTACTGATTTGCAGATGGCCTTTTTGTGAGTTAGGAAAGCCGGAACAATGTTGCTGAAGCGCTCTGGTAGCTTCTCCAGCCACTGGGGCTTGTCAGCATGCCAGTACTTCCTACAGGCCTTGCAGGTGAGCCGTGAGGCTAAAATATAGTACTGGCCGCTGGTGCCAATGATAACTCTTGGCCTTCCAACGCCAGAAGAAGCTACCTGAGGGTTGGGACAATCATGAAGGCAGGGCAAGATGTAATTGTTCCTTACCCTCTCCATGATTGTGTGCTCCGGCTTCCAAATGAAAAAAGGATGAAGCTGACAGTATTTAGGTGATGGCAGCTCAGAGATTGAGTCTATGAGCTCAGGCTGAGGTGGATTACGCCACAAGGACAGCATGTTCATAGGATGACGAACAGGACGTGACCCCGGCCACAGCCCCAACACCTCCAGCTCAGTCTTCATCCAAATTTTCTGCTGGTGGGAGCAGTTCCACTGCGCTACATCCTGAGCATAGCCAGGGACAGAGGCTGCAGGCTGGTGTGGGACATCTAAAGGGACAGACGGTGCTGGACTTGGCAGAGCTGTAAAAGAGTATAACATATACACAGTCAGAGAAAAGAAAGAGAGCTCTATATTAAGACTGCTACGGTTATAACAGTGTTACTGAAATGTATACCTTCATCAGGGACAGTGTCTCTCTGTGCTTCCACTGATGGTAACTCTAGGATGGTGAGATAAAAACAGGAAAGGCAAGTGAGACATACTCATTAAAATAAGATATTATTTCTCACAGTATTCAAGAAAATAAAGCATTTACCTTCAGGAAGAAATGGAGCTGATGTTATCCCAGGCTCTAACAAAGTAGAGTGGGAGATGACATATAACATGAGTAATATATATAAAAGACAGTGAAATATTAATTTGATTTTCAGAATGAAACTGATGTGAGGTACACTGGTAGTATAGGAGGACAACATACTTTGTCTCAACACATTAGGCGCCTGTTCTTCTACCCCAAGCTGTGGGGCGAGGGCGAGCAGCTGAGGAGGGACCGGCAGCGGGGCCTTCGTCGTGGCTGTGGGAACAATTTGGTCACATAACATGATACCGTCACACAACATTCAGTACAGTTTGAAGTGAGAAGTGAACTAATATAATAACCTTTCACAGAAGCAACAATCCCAGAGGAGTCTTCAGGCTCGGCAGGTCTGGAAACCGTCACTGTTGGCTCTGTCCTGTGTGCTGTAAAAACAATTCAGTGTCATTTTCCTCCCACAGTCAAGTCTGTTTATGCTTCACAATGTGTTGTCTCAACACCTGTTGTCTCTCTAACAAACTGTGAGTACAGACTGAAAACTAAAAAAAACTTAAATTCTGAATTGCTATTTATTTGTAATGACAAAACACAATGCTTTTAAGAAAACAGGTAAAGCACAGAAACAATATTAATATATACTAAGCACACTGCCTGTCATTCAAAGATGTGGCATGGCAAAAAAAATGCCAAATCCTTGAATGACAGCTTGAGAAAAAGCATGCAAAAAAAAAGAAAACACTTACCATCATCGCTGACCTGTTAATTCCTTAGGTTAGTGGGAGAGTAAGAGAACACAAGCATCAGAACAGGCCTGAACACGGCCAAAATAACAAACTAGTTGAAGGAGAACAGTAATAGCAGGAGGATTCTGCTGAGAACAGAATCCTCCCTCTACACTGATGGAGAAAAACCTGTTGGTGGAGACACAGCCGGGGCTCTGGAGACTGCTGCTGGTCCTGAAAGCACAGGTGGCTACTAGATTAGACTACAGTACTATCGTAAACAGTAAGAGTTTAAAAAACACTCTGTTAATTAAACTATCTCCACCTACTTAGTTCAGTGGCAAATTTACAGGGAGACAGATTCAGCATCCCCCTCTCCAACTCCTCATCTTCCTCCATTGCTAGAAGATTAAACAATAACAATTATTGTGTGTCAGGTCATAAAATACTAAACATCTGTATTTGCATATTTTTTGTGTACTGACCTAGAATGCTAGATGTAGGCGGTGTAGGGGCAGCTGATGTAGTGGAGACTCCTGCAGGTGGTGGGCAGGACTCCCCAGACTCAGCCCTCTGCTGCTTGAGGATGTACTGCTGCAGGTTGTACATCTTGCTGTTTTTGATGCACTTTACTCCTACGATGAATGCAGCATATCCATCTGCCCTGCTCTCCCAGATCTGCCTCCAGGTGTCCTTTGCCCTGGCTCCAAAGCCGACAGTATTGTCACCCTCTGATGCCACTGGTGGCGCAGGCAGCCTGGAAGCTAGATACTCCCTGAGGTCCCTAATTTCCTGGAAGCTCCTGGCATAGTCCAGAAATGACAGCAGGCTGTCCTTGTTGTGTCCCTGAGGGTTGAAGGTCCCATCTCTCTCCTCCTCCTCTACCTTTTTCATCAGGTAGATGGTGTAGCCAACATCATTTTCCAGGAGCCACCTAAACAATTTACCCTTGTACTTGCCAAACTGCAGCACATACTCCCCCATCACCTCCAGTCGGTCAGACACATCCCCTCCCCGCTCAAAGACCACAGTGAGAGCATTGGTCTTCACAAGGTCATGTCTCTGAGGGGGAGACTTGTCCTGAAGAGAAGGGTTGTTTTTGATCTGCATGGCCTCGTCAGAGGGATCCTGCCGCAGATGACCTGATGGACCCTTCCTGAAAGACACCATAGTCTTTCCGGGAAAGAAGTTGGTTGTCTTCTTCATTATCTCCTGTGCACAGCAAAACACAATGTATATTATATAGTAATAATCAAAATATAGTCACATGAACAGTTATTTATTTTAACATCAATCAGCATTTGTAATGACTAAGTAACAGCACAGATAGATAGATAGATAGATAGATCAAAATTTATTATTCACATATTAATCTATTAACAATAATTCTATATGCTGTTTGCCATAGCAAATAAACCCCATCTTAGACATAAACTGTATTATTTTATTGAAAATATACACAAGAATTGCCTGAAACACGACTGTAGTTAAATAGTATCCATATTATATAGTAATACTATACTATAAACAGTTATTCATGTTAACATAAATCAGCCTTTTTAATGACTAGGTAACAGCTAAACAGACAGAGAGATAACTAGATAGATAGATAGATAGATCGATAGATAGATAGATAGATAGATAGATAGATAGAACAAAGTGTCTGTGTTTAACCTATTATCAATTTAACCCCATTTTAGACATACTGTAGTATTTAGCCATTGAAAATATTCTGAAACACGTATGTAGCAGCAACATATTTACAGTGCCTCTGTGTTTAATGGTTTGTAAATAAATAAACACTATGAAAGAGTCAAAGAAAGCACAATAGCAATGTCTGTAAGAGAGATGTGCAACGTAACATCATTACAAGTAAACGTTACTGTAAACGCTGACATGTACATAACGTTACATGAAAAACATGAATGTACTAACGTTATTGTTAGCTAACGTTAACGTTACCTTAGCTAAGTAAACAACAGTTTGAACCTGTCAATCAATCCTAAAACAACTAACAGTGTATAACAACAGTTTGCCCATATATACAACGGAGACACGTTAATTTAATACTTACGTTTGATAAGTTGACAGCTTGTAAGACGACATAACAGTTGAAAAAACACCGTATATCGACAAAAACTCCGTGCACTTTATCTCTGTCTATGATGCGACGTCTGTCACTGTGAGGAAACAAGGAAAAAAAAGAAAAAAAAAGAGTCTCTCCTTAACTCTATCCACAGGGGGAAACAGCGCCCCCGAAATCCAGCTTGTGGCCACAAATATATGACAGCCGTAGTTTAAGACTTACCATAGAGAATGAATGGTAAAAGTTAAGAGAATTAAACCATTCATTCTCTATGGTAAGTCTTAAACTACGGCTGTCATATATTTGTGGCCAAAGCTGGATTTCGGGGGCGCTGTTTCCCCCTGTGGATAAAGTTAAGGAAAGACTCTTTTCTTCTTTGTTTCCTGTTTACAGTGACAGCCTTCGCTTCATCAGCAGCAGCATCAGCAGTAGAGAATATAATCCACGGAGGTTTTATATCGATATGTACGGCGTTTTAATCACTGTTCTGTCGTCTAAGAAGCTGGTAAATTTATCAAAAGTAAGTAGTAAATGTACGTGTCTCCGTTGTTTATATGGGAAAGTGTTACGTTACGTTTAGTGTTATTGTTTTATGATAGACAGGTTCTAACTGTTTTTAGTTAATGGGTATGATGTTAGCTAACATTAAGGTTAATACATTAACGTTATGCATCACGTTATATTTTAGCGTTTGCAGTAATGTTTACCAATTGTAATAAGGTTACTTTGTGGAATACCTGTCTGATTTTCATTTTTTTTCTCTTGCTGCATGCTTCTACATGTTTTGTATTTAAAAATCATATCACTGAGACATAAATACTTCCTATTTCAGGCAACTATAGTGTATATTTTGAATGGGTAACGTTAAATACTACAGCATGTCTGGAATGGATTTTAATTGCTATGCCAAACAGAATATTAAATTGTTAAGATTAATAGGGGAAACATTTTGTTCTGCTATCTATCTGTATGTATGTATGTCTATCTATCTATCTATCTATCTATCTATCTATCTATCTATCTATCTATATCTATGTCTGTCTATATATCTATCTGTCTATCTATCTATCTATCTATCTATCTATGATAATAGTATAATTATATTCATGAATAAAATCATACAAGTTATTATGTGCATTGTGTTTTTCTGTGCACAGGATCCAACTTCTTTCCAGCAAAGATTACGGTGTCTTTAGGAAAGGCTCCATCAGGTAAATACCTGACACACAATAAATGTTACCATTACAGTCATCTCGTGGCGATGGAGAGGGGGATGCTTAATCTCTCTCCATCTAAATTTGACACTGAACTAAGTAGGTGGATCTAGTTTAATAACAAGAGTATTTTTTAAACTCTAACTCCTACTGTTCATGATAATAGTCTAATGTCAGCTGTGCTTTCAGGGCCAGCAGCAGCAGTCTAAAGAGCCACTGCTGTGTATCCACCAACAGGTTTTTTTTTTATTCATATTGTTTCTGTGCTTTACCTGTTTTCTTAAAAGCATTGTTTTTTTCATGACAAATAAATAGTGACTGATAATTTAAGGAAATATGGTGTTTTCAGTCTGTATTCACAGTGTGTTAGAGAGAACACATATAAAGACACACTGAGAAGAATAAACTAACTTGACTGTGGGAGGAAAATGACTCTGAATTGTTTTTACAGCACACAGGACGGAGCCAACAGCGATGGTTTCCAGACCTGCCGAGCCTGATGACTCCTCTGGGATTGTTGCTTCTGTGAAAGGTTATTATTTGTTGCTTCTTACTTTAAACCATCATGAATGCCCTGAATGTTTTTGTGACCAAAATCTTCTAACTGCCAGGCTGAAGGCCCCGCTGCCAGCCCCTTCTCCCTCCTCAGCTCAGATGATATGTGGACTTCAGCATGTGGAGCCAGGCTGTCGTCATGTTGTGTTAAATTGTGACAAGCATCATCCCAGCTGCTGTAGCTATGGAGACCAAGGATCACTGCCTTGCTGCTTTGGTGGCCACAGACTCTCAGGTAATCCAGGTTACAGTTTTTCTCAATCTCTTTGGCACATTTACTGAACCAAATTTACAATTGTCAAAACTCTAAGTACAACTCTCACACCACATGGCACATTCAGCATTCCCAGATTACTTAATCAAAATAATGAAATCCTGTTTCAAATGTAAATAAATCCATCAATGAATAACTAAGTGGCATCAAAACAATCATTATTAATTATTGCTTGGACCAACACAGTCAAAATACAAAGACATCCTGTCTAATGACAGTGTAATCTGAAAGTGTGATAGTTGCCCACTATGAAATATTGTCCGAAGTCTAACATTTTATATTGAAGCAGCTGAATACTATTGATGTCAACAAAAACATTTTCAACAAAACATGTATCTTGTCATTGTGTGTACATACCAGCCATAGGAAATATACATAAAGAAAGCTTGTACAGTAAAAAAGATATACAAAAGCAAAACTATTAGGAACTGCTGTACAGTGCAGGTAAAAAGAAAAGAGGCTGCACTCTCCACCCAGCCTGTCATGCTCAGGCCATGGTTGATTAAAGTGTAATTGTTGCCCTTATCTCATTTGATATTTCACGGGGCCGTCGCGTTTCCCCACACTCTAATGCCCTTTCCTCACCCCCTCAGCACCCCACACTCTAATGCCCTTTCTCCTTACACGGGGAGGCTCAGTCTCCTGCATGCTCCATATTCTGCTCAGTCTGACACTTGCAGTTTAAATGTGTTTAAAATTGTGAGGAAATCGAATTGTTCCTCATTTAGCTTACAACTTTTTAAAAAACGTCACATATCTATTATGTATCTTATGTGTGACAGGTTATTGTGATTGTTGGTTGCTCTATTTAGCATGTAGGGATTTACACAGTGAACATGTGTATAACTGCATTTGAGAGTAATATGACCCAATAGCAAATTAATGCAAACTGTTTTGATCTGTAGGCTTAGACTGACTAAATCACTATATGTGATGCTGTATTGCAGGAGACCAGTGAAGATCCAGTTGGAGTGGTGCTGATCACACAGCTGGAGTGGTCTTTCAGCAGGGCTCTGAAGCAGTTTCCCGGTCCCAGCGGTCCCAGCACACATCTGCTACCAGAGGCAGTCTTTCATGGATACAGGTCATTCAAATTACCTACCTACCATCCTCCTACAGACCAGTTAATGGTCAGGCTTAATAAGCTTAATAAGGTTGAATTAGTAATAGTTACTCTATGCAAAATGTCAAGACTATGGGGGAATATAATAAATGTAACAAATTGAACTGTTTTTTTAACTGAATTTATTTCAAACAACTCTTCACACAATCCACAAACAATTTTTGATGCATGTTTTGTCCGAGTTTGGTAAGAAACTATATAATAAATATATGCTTGTGCCATTCTCAACCCCTCCACCTGTTGCTCCGCACTAGGAGGAGTCTCTGAGCCGGTCTACAGTGGAGCGGATTGGGTCAGACATCCTGATTAAACAACAACAACAACAACATTATCATCATCATCATCATCAAGCAGCAGCAGCAGCCGCATCAGCAGCAGAAAAAGATGACCAGGAACTGTTTAGCCTACAGTCAGTTGAAGTCGTAGATGGAGTCAGAGGAGAGGGCGAACAGGAAGTCAGCAGTGCAGCTTCCAACAGGTTGCCTGTGCAGGTTGTGTCATCAACCCCTAAAGCAGGGCCCTGACATCCCTCACATACTGTACATGACAGCTTCCCCGGGGTACCAGGGAAATACATCTACTGCCCCTCCAGAGTGTTCTCCCCCTACAAGACACAGGGCATGGGGAAGGAGATGACCTGGGGGGAGTTCAAACTGTCGGACTTCTATGAGGCTGAGAGACACAAAAATTCAAAGAGAAGACAGACAAATGGACAGCTAACCCACCAAACGACAAATATATCCTCTCGCACGTACACGCACGCACGCACGCACTCACGCACACAAGACACACCACTGTGCATTGTCAGGACTGTTTCTTCTGTTTTCATAGCCAAGCAATTGTGATCTTTAGTTTAATTTAACTGTATTCACCTTCACTGGACGTCTGGTCTGATTCATCATCATCGTCATCATCATCATCCTCACATAGTCTCTCAGCACCTTTACATGCACTCTAGTGTTCCCTCTACGTGTGTAAATGTGCAATATTTTAATAATAAATTATTCCGTAAATGTATACCCATATTTAGTTGTTAATTTGTTTTATATATAACATTTGAATTATATAAATAAGCAATGTGTCAATGTCAGTTTTTATTTTGTGTTTAAGAATGAGGTCTTTCTTCATACTATATCTTGGGAGCATTACTATGACTGTCATTTGATTGAGGAAGTAAAAGTGATAGAAAATGAAATAAAATTATACGTATAAATATATACATTGCTTTGGAATTTTATATCATTATATGGTAGTATACTATTAAGTTCAATTCAACTTTTACCACTAGCAGCATGTAAAAGTATTGTTGTCATGACCTTAAAATCACAAGGTCTTATCATATTGTTTCCACATCATTTTTCAGAAACATATTGAATTAAATTTAACATTAAACGGTTAAAAACTTTATATATAGTTGTTTTGTGTAATACAGACATGCTGTAGCATAATATTCTGAACTAAATACAGGACAATGTTTTTGGGTAAGGGGGGATTCGAACCCTGTTCTTTTGGAGAGGCTTCCGGTCAGGAAAACATCTTTTTTTTCTTTCCCTTTTTTACGAGAAAGTCTTCTACACCTATACGCGACTGGGCGCGCGCGCCTCCCCGCGCGGGAGCCGTGAATAGTAGGGCTTAATTCTCTTAACTTTTACCATTCATTCTCTATGGTAAGTCTTAAACTACGGCTGTCATATATTTGTGGCCACAAGCTGGATTTCGGGGGCGCTGTTTCCCCCTGTGGATAGAGTTAAGGAGAGACTCTTTTTTTTCTTTTTTTCCCTTGGCCGCTCCCGCGCGGAGTGCGAAACCAGAGCCGGGTTCGCGCCCCGCGTGTGGCGATTTTTCCGGCCGTTTTTTGCCGTTTTTTTTTTAAAAGTTTTTTTTTTTAATAAGCCTTACCCAATGTTTCTTTCCTAAACCCAACCATTTGTTGTTGTCGTAAGCGTTTTTTTGTCGTTATTTTCCGTGTTTTTGTCACTGTTTTGTTACTGAAGCCTTTCCCTGTGTTGGTTTCCTAAAGTCAACCATTTTTTTTTGTTAAGAGGCGTGTGACGTTGTTCTCGCGATATTACGTTGCGTTCTCGCGATAACGCGCAACTTGGCCAGGCCACGTGGTGGGTATGTTTACATCAGCTGTATACAGCATATATCATACACGTGGATAGCTGAAAATGGTGTACAATAACACGCCATTTGGCTTTATGAAAGTGGCGTATATATTTACGCAAAGTCATGATGCCATGTTGTACATACACACATTTATCATGGATAAAGACAAGCAGTAAGGTATTCTCCGATACTTATCAAGTGGTGAGTATCTAGAGGGATAAAAAATATTGTCAAATATCTGAATATTGCTAATATGCAAGCATTTTAATATTGTTCGTTATAATATTGTAATATTTTGAGAAAAAGAAAGTTATAGCCTAATATTACAAGAATAAAATCACAATACTTCAAGAAAAAAACACCTGCCATATAGTATGCAGTGCATTCCGTACTGCTCTGCTGATATGGTAGTATCCGAGTCTGACAGACACAGACATCCCCGTTTGGGTCTCTGGTCTCTGAATGGGACAAATTAACTGAAGCTGCTACTGACCAGCCCGGCTGCTCCTCTTTATTTTTACAGAGAGGACACAAAGGGACGCACAGATCTGCTCCAGAGCTCCGTGTGTTTGAGCCTGAACCATAGAGACTGTTAATGTCACGTCACGAGAACACGGCAACTTAAACTTTGTGTTGCCTACAACAACTAGGTTAATGACATTCAAGGCTACAATAAAAACATATTTGGGGCTGAAGCCCTGCAAAAATGACCTGGTTAATATTGGTGCACATACTGTAACTACTTAGACTGACCAACATTGCTCTCTAGTCGTATTTCGGCAGGCAGTCTTTTTTTGGCAACACAGGATTTCCAGCGTATGACTATTTTTAGAAAAAGAAAATAATTAAAAAGTCCACATGGGATTTGATGTGCTGGATTTAACCAATCATTGTACTTCCACCTACCAATGAAACGAGTCCTCAAACGAGCCAATCAGATGCAAAGTAGGGCGGTTCTTTGACGAAAAACGAGTCTGCTTTGTGGTCGCAACCGTAACGACAAAATGATTAATGTACTTGCTCTCTTTTTTGATGATGATCTGGCCAAAGTACCAACACATCCAGCTAGTTTTGATTCCAATGTAAGATTTTGATATTATTATTGCAATATGTCATCTACATTGACTCTTAATTTAAATATGGTTGGAAGAAGTAAAAATATATCCAACACTCTTTACTTTTTAGAAAGTGTGACTTTTATTATTGTGTAATGTAAGGACTTTAACAGTTTATCAGGTGCGTTTTTGTACAATGTCATACAAACCTGTTCATGACAATGCATTGAACTAATTTAGTTTGTTTTACTCTTTTATAATTTTGTGTACAGATAATAAACTAAACTACATACTATTTGTTTATCTTTATTTAATAAGTTTTATTTTTTTGTGTTTTAGTGGGGGGCATTCTACCTTGTAGGATGTGATGTGGAGCAGTTATTTAGGCATTTTCTTTGAAGTTAAATTAAAAGTCGGTTTCTTAACAAAAATGAGAATGTCTGCCTTTGATTAACTCACTGCATTAAAGCAAGGCATGGCAGCCATGTTTGGACAGCACATGTCAAACACAGAGGCAACTCAAAGTGTTTTAAAACAATAAGGGAGGATAAAATAAACTAAGATAGACTAATCATTTTTAAATTAGATCAAATAACATGCCAGTTTGTAATGTTTCCAGTCAGGATGCTTTCTATTCCTCCTCTGTAAAAAATAACTTGGCAGGGGACTTTTGCTTTCTTAAGTTTCCTTAACTATCTGTTTCCAAACTTTGAACACTGACAATAAGATCCGTAAATCATCCATGTAATTCTGAATAACAGCAGAACAGCAATAATAGGTATCTAGTCATAGAAATGGTATGAGGAAGTAAAAACTGTTTGGTGTGCATGTTTCGACAGAGTTCTCAAGAAACAACAACGTAAAATAGAGTGGGGGATTATCTTGTTGCCTGCTAGTCAACTTCCTGTTTTTTGTGGTGTCTGACCAGCCTGGTCTCACAGAATTCTGTGAAATGATCACGAACTGTTAGCACCGCATTTCGTGGTGGTGGAATGTGTGAAAATTCTGCATGGCCTTCACGTAAAAACAACGCCAATGTAAAGTCAATGAGAAGATGATGTAGCATTAAGAGCGACTATGGTAGTTTTGGGACCATGCATTGGGTTAAAACTGAATTTAAACCAAAAGGACACAGCCTCAGAACATCTGCCTCTGAAAGACAAAAGACCATGTGGTCGTTTCTGAACAAAGAAAGGGCCTGCATGAAGACTTTGCAGCCTAGAGGTCACACCTAGGGGTTACCTCCACATGGGGAGGGTTCAACTGGCCAAAATCTCTAAAAACTACAGGCTTGTAGTTCACACCTTCAAGAACACTCTGATCTCCAATTGGTTCCTGGGACCATACAACAGCATGGAGCCAGGTCAGGGGACCTGATCTATAAATAGCCTGAGCACCCAAAAATCCATGGTCTTACGTTTGCAACCCAGTTGCTGAAAGGATACACGCAGGCATCTGCTTTAAATAGCTTCATCTTCCCGAAGAGTGAACTATTTCGGAGTTCAGGTGAGCACCATTGGACTCTGAAGCGGACCAGTATTTCAAATCTGTAGAAGAGAACACTGTTTCCACACACACACGTACGTTTGTTTTTGCTTTTGTTGTAGTTTTGTAAAAGGGTATATAGGTTTGATGATTGAAGGATTAATGATTGGCCATTGGTCATTTTGAAGTTAATAAATTCTACTATACTTTATGTGATAGGGAAGGCAAGAAACAGTCTAGCACTAGGTGTCACAAACCAGCTCATGGCCTGTGGCAAATAAATGAGGGGACACCAACAACAGGTATAGGCCAATCAAAATATATTTTATTATAAATCAAAACTAGTAACTTTAAATGAAGAAAAAGGAATGAGGTGTGAGAGTGTCATAATGTAAGGTGTATGTAAAGTGCATGGATGAATGAATCTGTATAGGTGTAAATGACTGAGTGAAAACTAAGTAGAACTATAATGGAACAAACCAAACCAAGTCATACCTGGAGGAGCAGAGAGAGAGAGAAGAGTAGTTAGAGGCAGTTTAAATAACATGAGCCCAGGTGGCTCCAATCACTAAACGACCCTCCTTTGCCTGTAGGAGGAACCTCCCCTGCACTGCAGAGGCGGGGTCGTAACATCCCCCCCCTTAAAATGAGGGTCCCACCCTCAGCCCAAAATATGGCCCAACTTATTCAAAAAGTTCCCCAAAACGGGAGTAAAACAACAAACAAAACTCAATCCCGGTTCTTAGCAGTCGCCCTGTGTCCCGTGGCTGACTGTCCGTAGCCATAGTTCTGGTTGTATCCAGATTGATTCCAGTTCTGGCCCTGGCCTCCACGGCACCTGCCGCGTCCGCCGTATCCCCGGCCGCCATACTGCTGCCGGTAGACTTCTTTGGGCTGAGCTATTTTAATATCACACTTCCGTCCACCGACATTGTGGTATTTCTTCTCCATAACCTTCTTGACAGGAGTCTCTTTTTTATACGTGATGAACACAAATCCCTCCTCTTTTCTGTCCTTGGATCTTGTGGAAGCTCAATGGTCCCAACCTCTCCAAAGGATCCAAAGTACTCCTGAATGACTTCCTTTGAGGTGTCCGGGTTAAGGCCTCCCACAAAGTTTTTCTTAACTGGATCCTTCTTCATGGCCATGGCTTTCTTTGGGTTGATCACTCTGCCATCAAGCCTGTGCTCCTTCTGTTCCAGAACCTTTTCTGCACTGGCTGCATCTTTAAAGAAAATGAAGCCAAAGCCTCTTGACCGGCCTTTGCGCTGGTCCATCTTCATGGTGCAATCTGTCACCTCACCAAATGTAGTGAAGTAATCTTTAAGATCCTTCTTGCTCGTTTCCCAGCTGAGACCACCAACAAACATTTTCCCTGCATCTTCCTTGCAAGAGGCAGAGCAGGTAACAGCACAACCTGGAAAAACCTCAGAAGACACACAGCTGCAATCTGGAGATACCTTCACAGGGAGTACTGAAACTTGCTTCTTAAAGATGTCCATTTTGCCATCTGCCCACACCTTACTACCTGCCAAGTCATTCCCCAAAATCATGTGCACTCCCTCTACTGGCAACTGGGGTCTAACCCCAACAGCTACATTGCCCTCTACCAGACCACATTTAAGGGTAATGTCATGTAAAGGAGAAAAGAATGGAACTAATCCCATGCCACGTGTCACTACACAACTGCCAGTATCAGACTCCTCGGAGAACGGCAAAACAGATTCCAAAAGAAAAGAATCTAAAGCTCCAGTGTCTCTTAAGATCTTAATTGGAACATTGTGGTTGCCATCTACCAAAGACACAACACCATCTGAAATAAAGGCTGAAAAATCACCTTTGGAAGACTCAAAACCAAACCCAACTATTTGCTGAGAAAACTCACCCTGGTGGTCAGAGGCTGTAGCAGGAACTGCCATCACAGCAGGTTTAGCTTGACCTAACTTTTTCAAATGAAGTAGAGGACAATCTTCCTTCCAATGTCCTTCAACTAAACAGTAGCGACAGGTATTAACCTTAACCAGTGCTGTAGGTCCCCCAGAACCAAACTTCTGCTGAGGCCTTTGAAACAAAGCTCCAGACAAAGATGACCTACTAGTCCCAGGAGTAAAGTTATCTTTATAGTACATGTCACTGTTTGACTCAAAATGGCTTTTATGTGTCAACCTGTACTCATCTGCAAGAACTGCTGCATCACTTGGAGACTTAACTTTACGCTCATTAATGTATGTAGCAACCTGGTCAGACACAGAATCTTTGAACTGTTCTAGCACAATCAAGTTAGACAGACCCTCAAAAGTCCCAACTTCAGAAGCAATGCACCAATGATTAAATGCAGAAGTCAAAACTCGAACAAACTCAGAATAGGTTTGTGAATCTTGCTTTTCCCTATAACGAAAACGCTGACGATATGCGTCCGGCACAAGCTCGTAGACCTTCAGAACTGCTGATTTAACTTCAGCAAAAACTTTACTATCAGCTACACTCAGTGCTGAAAAAGCCTCAAGTGCTTTCCCGGTCAGTGCACATTGCAACAACATAGTCATGTCCAAATCTGACCAAGCCCTAGCTCCCGCAATACGCTCAAATAAAGTAAAGTATGTATCTAGATCTGACTCGTCCAAATTTAGGCAAACAAAGATTCCGTGACACATCAAACTGTGGTACTCCTTCTGGCCTATTAACATTTTGCAATCGCGCTATTTCCAACTGCAATCACAACAACTCCCTCTGCTGTTCAAAAGTTAATGAAGGGCTAGACTGAAAACTAACCCCCTCACTACTAGCAGACTGTCCCCAAAGAACACCTTCCTCTAAGACCCTGCTGTAATCTAGCCTTAATGGTCTCTTTAAGTTTTTTATCATTAATCTCAATCTGATAATGGTCAGCAATTTCAATTAACTGCTCCTTAGTACATAACTCTAAAGCTAACTCTGAAGGAGCCTGAACAAAACTACTCAAAATGGAAGACATTTTCCTCAACCAATATAACTATTACAAATGCTGAGAAAAAAAAAAATAAAAAATACACAACTCACCCGCTGCCAGTCTGGGTTTAAGGACAGGAGCCACACTCCACTATCCTCCAAAAACAACCAACTAACTTGGACTCCCACCGAAACAAAAACCCAGAACAGGCCCAGAGTGAATTGCTAACCAAAATTAGCTATAAAGCTAACTGAACAAGAGGAACACATGGCTCTCAATGCTCTCTCCAATAATATTGGCCATACCAAAGCATCCCCTCAAACAAAAGTTTGGCAATCTGAGCAAAACTAACAAAACTACTAACCCAAATTAAATAAGCCAAACTACAAGTAAACAAACAAATCAATAAGGCAAAAACAGTCTAGACAAAACTATAACCAACTATTGAAAATTGTCAAAGCAAACTCAAACACTAAAGCAAGACTAAAGTATAATTAAATTTAGCTTAAAGACAAGCCCCCACTTGTCACAAACCGGCTCATGGCCTGTGGCAAATAAATGAGGGGACACCAACAACAGGTATAGGCCAATCAAAAGATATTTTATTATAAATCAAAACTAGTAACTTTAAATGAAGAAAAAGGAATGAGGTGTGAGAGTGTCATAATGTAAGGTGTATGCAAAGTGCATGGATGAATGAATCTGTATAGGTGTAAATGACTGAGTGAAAACTAAGTAAAACTATAATGGAACAAACCAAACCAAGTCATACCTGGAGGAGCACAGAGGGAGAAGAGTAGTCAGAGGCAGTTTAAATAACATGAGCCCAGGTGGCTCCAATCACTAAACGACCCTCCTTTGCCTGTAGGAGGAACCTCCCCTGCACTGCAGAGGCGGGGTCGTAACACTAGGACCCAGGCAAAGGGGCAGAGTCTATAAATAGGGGAGGGAAGCTCACCTGGATTTTTCTTGCTGCAGTCAGACACACCTGAGTAGGCAGCTGAGGCCAGCCTTTGTTTGGTGCTTGATTTGAATCTTCATGGTTGTGAGGGTCAAAAGCTTGGAGTGATTGTTTAAACACATCAGCTAAAGCAAAGGTATGCTCAAGGTGGTTTTAAACAAGATATTAGCCTTGTTTTTATTATAAATTTAACATGAAGCTTTGAAAATATAGATTCCAGTTACCTGGCTGTCTTCAACTGGGGGAGGGGAATGTGCTTCTAAGTCAAGCAAGATGTAATTGGGAGAGCCAACCACTGTTTTTTCCCACTTGTGTTAGTTTTATTGCGCTCCCACTAAGTCATTGAATGGGCCATATCTTGTGTTTCTGGCTGTATTGTAGGGGGGGGAACTGAAGGGTGGAGTAACCATTTTGCATGGGTGTTTTGTGTGAGTGTGGGGCAACTTAGTGTGCTGTGTGTAGTTAGATGGAGTGTTGTTTTAGTGGGGTTTGATTTAATTTGATTTGGTTATAATTTATTTTGGTGCTCAACTCTACAGCAGTTTCCCTGGTAATGCAGTCTAGTTCAGAATTATGTTTTCTTTTTGTTTTGTTCTGACGTAATATAAATAAATTGTATATTTTTTACACCTGGTATAGCAGCCTCTGGTTCCGGTTCATTCTGGCACTTGTGTATGAAGTAGCGTAAAGGTTACAATTGGCGTTGTCGGCAGGATGCAGAGACTGCTTACTGGCTGTTAAATTATTTATTTTTTGTGCGTATATACAGTATATATTATTTGTTTTTGTTTGTTTTTTTGTTGTTATTGGCCCAAGGTTGTATAGTGATAGGCATAGCAAGGTGTAGTGGGAAAAACAGTGGTGGCAGCTGCAATCAAGACCAACAGAGGATCAGCTTAAACCATTTTAAGCCTCAACAGTGAACATTGGCCTGTGGTATGGAAGACATTCAAGCTATCATGGATCAGGTACGGCAGCTTCAGGCTGAAAATGAACAATTGAAGTCACAGGTGGCAAACCAAAGTACTGTTTCACCTCAAGCAGGGCCGTCTAACAAGCCTGCTGTTTCCACTGCAGCAAGTGTCAGTACGCCGATCTTCACTGCTGCTCCAGCACAGACTCAATTTGTGTATGTTCCAAGAGAGCGAAAGTGTTCAAAATTTTCTGGTAAAATGTCTGTCGATTTGATAACTGTTGAAAAATGGATTGAAGAGGCTCGCAGGTGCTTTGCAGTTAGACAAATGTCCCAAGCTGAACAGATTCTTTTTCTGTATGATCATCTAGAGAGGGGTGCGAAAGCAGAGCTTGACTTTCATAATCTGACAGACAGAGATAATCCAGAGAAGATATTTACTATACTTACTGACAATTTTAGTTGCTCCCAGTCTTATGTTGCTGCATAGCTTCAGTTCTTTCAGCGTAGTCAGAGGGAAGGTGAATCTCTTAGAGACTATTCTCATGCTCTAAAGTCACTTATGGATGTGGTCCTTTGCAAAACACCTGGTGGCATTTCTAATTCTGACCAGATTTTGCGTGATCAGTTTACAGAACATGTACATGACGATATGCTGCGTAGGGAGCTGAAACAGAGCATCAGTCAAAATCCCACTATGCCATTTACTTTGCTCCGTAATGTTGCCATCAGGTGGGCAGAAGAAGGAAGAAATGGGGGTAGGCAAAGGGCTCGTGCTTTTTCCTGTAAGACATACACTAATCCAGAAGATAGGGATGTAGCTGAGACTAATGCTATGTCTGTCCAACCACATGGCGACTTAGCTGAACTTAAAGAGTGTCTTAGGAAACAGCAGGCACAGCTTGATGTTATTATGAAACGCATAGGAATCTCAAATACTACCCTACATGCACAGACTTCACAAAGAGAGGGAGACTCAAAACCATATCGTTTTCAAGCAGATGGTAGACCAATTTGTATGCGATGTAGTAAGGTAGGACATATAGCACGATTCTGTAGGGTTCAGATACAGTCTGCCGCAGGTCTCACCAAAAGCTCAAGACATCAAGGAACAGTACAAGCAAATTATGCTGTAGCCACTTCAGTTTGGCCGCAGGAAAACTAGCGCCCTCTGGTGTGGTGAGCCAGACACCAGGAGGGGGACTCTCAGGCTCAAGTGACCAGGATGAACGTCCACCTGAACTGATAGGGGAATGTCCAACAGTGGAAGTGAATATGGGAGGTTTTACAGTGCCTTGTTTACTGGACACTGGATCCATGGTCTCAACTATTACAGAAGATTTCTTTATTGAACACTTTCAGTCAAAAGGTGAAGACAAGTTGAAACAGTGCAAGTGGTTGCAGTTGAAGGCTGCAAATGGATTGGGAATTCCCTATTTGGGTTACCTGGAACTTGATGTTAACATCCTGAGTAAAACCCTCCCCCGAATGGGGGTATTGGTCGTGAAGAGCCCAGAAGACCCTTGTACTAGGGAGAAAAGACTTTCTGTGCCAGGTTTGATTGGAATGAACATCATCAGACGTTGTTATTATGAGCTATTTGTTCAGCTGGGTCCTGACCTTTTCGACTTCCCCCCATTGAAATCAGCCGGCCTAGGCTGGAAAGAGGCCTGTCACAGTGCCACGCTATTGAGTCACTTGGTGAACAAGGATACTTGGGAAAGGTTAAGGTCAAAGGTCGACCTGTCCGTATTCCAGCAGGCTCCATGAAATTCATCTCTGTTGTTTGCCCAAGTTCTGCTACCATGACTCTTCCCTCAGTCTTGCTGGAACCCCTTGAAGATGGAAACTGTTTGCCTCCAGGGGTATTGATCTCTAAGGCCCTGCTGACAGTAAACCGGGGCATAGTGGAGATACCTGTTGTCAATGTTGGCTTACAAGATGCATGGCTCAAACCTAACACCCTACTGGGTGCATTGCATGTGGTTCACACCCAATCTCCTCTGTGTTCGGTCATTTTGGAAGATGAGGATGGAAGTCAGGTGGCCATTGTGCAATCCATTGCTGCCGACAGTAGCCCTACTTTCGACCTCTCTAGTGCCTCATGGCCTACTCTCTTATCAGAGCAACAGCAGCAAGGGGAGGCGCTGTTAAAAAAATATGCAGGAGTGTTCAGCCAAGGAGAAGGAGATCTAGGTTGTACCACCCTGGTGGAGCATGAGGTCCCCTTGATGGATGATATCCCTCTTCGCCAGCGTTATAGGCGGTTACCCCCCTCCCAGTACGAGCAAGTCAAGGCTCACATTCAGGAGCTGTTAAATAGTGATGTCATTCAGCCGAGCTGCAGTCCTTATGCCTCCCCCATAGTCATCGTCCAAAAGAAGGATGGGAGCATAAGACTGTGTGTTGATTATAGGCTTAATTCAAAGACAAGGAAAGATGCATACCCACTACCACGGATAGAAGAGTCCTTGGATGCCCTGGGTGGGGCAAGATGGTTTTCCACACTTGATTTGGCGAGTGGATATAATCAGGTACCCGTTGCTGAGAAGGACAAGGCCAAGACAGCATTCTGCACCCCATTTGGACTTTTTGAGTTCAATCGAATGCCTTTTGGGCTTTGTAATGCACCAAGTACTTTCCAGCGACTAATGGAACGCATTTTTGGTGATCAGTCTCTCCAGTCACTTTTATTATATCTTGATGACATTGTTGTCTTCTCATCCACTTTTGAAGATCACCTTCGGCGTTTGGAATTGGTCTTGGCTCGCTTACAAGAACATCACCTGAAGTTGAAATTCAAAAAATGTCAGTTTTTCCAACACGAAGTGAAGTACCTTGGCCACATAGTGTCAGCTGCTGGTGTGGCCACAGACACAGAGAAGATCAGCGTTGTCTCAGAGTGGAAACGACCCACTACTGCAAAAGAGCTTCGGTCATTCCTTGGTTTTGCATCGTATTACCGCCGCTTTGTGGAGGGATTTTCAAAGCTGGTGTTGGTGCAGTTTTGTCACAGGATCAAGAAGGCCGACGGAGACCTATTGCTTTTGCCAGCAGAGGCCTTAGATGCTCAGAGCGTAACATGTCTAACTATAGCTCAAGAAAATTGGAGCTGTTGGCCCTGAAATGGGCAGTGATGGACAAGTTTAGGGAGTATTTGCTGGGGAATAAGTTCACTGTCTTTACTGACAATAATCCCCTGAGCTATTTGAAAACAGCCAAACTTGGGGTTGTGGAACATCGCTGGGTTTCAGAGCTGGCTGCATTTGAGGTCAAATATCGTCCAGGCACTATGAATAGGAATGCAGATGCATTGTCTCGGCAGCCCACACATGATTCCATCTCTTCAGTGACCCCTGGCATCAAAATACCCAGTATGATGCAGGAGCCAAAACAGGGGCCACAGATTTCACCTCAGGAACCTGTCACTACTCTAACAATTCAGGCTCTTCCAATGCGGGGAAAAACTGACCTACAAGCACTGCAGGAAGCAGATCAAGTGATTGGTACGTTTAAGTCTTACTGGCAGCGTGCGAAGCGCCCATCAAAACAAGAACTGACAAGAGGACCACAAGGTGTCCGCAAACTGGTCCAACAATGGGACAGGGTTTGTCTGAGAGATGGGGTTTTGTATCGCCGTATGAGACCACCAAACACAGCGGCAGAAGTTTTTCAACTCCTTCTCCCTGAATGTCTTAAGGGTGAGGTGCTCAAACACCTCCATGATGACCATGGTCACCAGGGGATTGAACGGACCCCACACCTTGTGAGGGAGAGATGCTTTTGGCCCCACATGTGGCAAGATATTGAGAAATACTGCCAAAATTGTAATCGCTGCCTGGTAGCTAATGCCAGTCATCTTAAAGTTAGAACATTCCCTGGTAATATCATGGCTTCCCAACCGCTAGAGATTCTGGCCATTGATTTCACTGTTCTAGAGAAAGTTGGGGATGGCCGAGAGAATGTGCTTGTCATCACAGATGTTTTTCTCTAAGTTTACCCAAGCGTATCCAACCTCGGACCAGAAAGCTAACACTACAGCTCGGATTCTAACAGAAAAATGGTTTTATGTGTATGGAGTACCCAAACGTATACACAGTGACCAAGGCAGAAATTTTGAAGGGGAGCTGTTAAAACAGTTGTGTAAAATATATGGCATTGAAAAGAGCTGCACTACACAATACCACCCTGAGGGCAATGGGCAGTGTGAGAGATTCAATCGCACCTTGCATGACCTGCTCCGTAGCCTCCCACCTGAAAAGAAGAAGAAGTGGCCGCAGTACCTGCCTCAGATTCTTTTTGCATACAATACAACAGAACATGCTTCTACCAGCTATTCCCCATATGAGCTAATGTTTGGACAAAAAGCCAAGCTACCTGTCGATTTTTTGCTGGGTGCTGCAGATGACAACTTGGCCCCAGGCGCCACCCAGGACTGGGTAGTAGAGCATCAAAAAAGGCTGAAGACTGTGTTCAAACATACCAATGAACAACTAAGACTGGCAGCTCAACGTAGGAATAGGCAACTGATTCCAAATGCGACAGATGTATTGGTACCAGGAACACTTGTTTTAAGGAGGAATCATCCACTCGGACGCAACAAAATTCAGGATCACTGGGACCATACAATCTATGAGGTTGTGCACTGTCTGGATGATAAAGGAAGGGTTTACAAGATCCAACCAAAGAATGAAGCAGGGCCAGAGAAAAATATCAACAGGACAGAGCTTAAAGTTGTGCCATCTACTGCTGCTGTTGACATCGCTGACCCTCCATCTGAACCACACGGTTTGCCCCAAGGAGAGGAGAATGATCTCGATATCACTGAAGATGAAAGCGAAATGGACAGTGTCATAATGATTCAAATCCAGCCCCCAAACCCTGGAAATTTGGAATTGTCAGCCACTTCCCATAACTTGCTACCTGAATATCCACCAGTTACAATACAACCAGAGCCCCAGCGAGACGGCTCGGAAGATCTATTACATGAGGAGCCTTCTAGTAGCCCCCCTATTCTTGTGAGACGTCCCCACAGAACAACAGCAGGCCGTCATACGAACCCCTTTAATCTGCCACAGTCCGTATGTAGACCTGCTGAAAATAACAGTTGCAGTGACAATAACAGTTCCCAAGCTGTTAGTCAATCAGTGTATGCAGTGTTTAGACCATGGGTTTAAAACACAAAAAACAATGTTAGCTTTTTCTTGTCACCGGGACGGTGACTTTTTAAAGTGGGGGTAGATGTGATAGGGAAGGCAAGAAACAGTCTAGCACTAGGACCCAGGCAAAGGGGCAGAGTCTATAAATAGGGGAGGGAAGCTCACCTGGATTTTTCTTGCTGCAGTCAGACACACCTGAGTAGGCAGCTGAGGCCAGCCTTTGTTTGGTGCTTGATTTGAATCTTCATGGTTGTGAGGGTCAAAAGCTTGGAGTGATTGTTTAAACACATCAGCTAAAGCAAAGGTATGCTCAAGGTGGTTTTAAACAAGATATTAGCCTTGTTTTTATTATAAATTTAACATGAAGCTTTGAAAATATAGATTCCAGTTACCTGCCAGTCTTCAACTGGGGGAGGGGAATGTGCTTCTAAGTCAAGCGAGACGTAATTGGGAGAGCCAACCACTGTTTTTTCCCACTTGTGTTAGTTTTATTGCGCTCCCACTAAGTCATTGAATGGGCCATATCTTGTGTTTCTGGCTGTATTGAAGGGGGGGGAACTGAAGGGTGGAGTAACCATTTTGCATGGGTGTTTTGTGTGAGTTTGGGGCAACTAACCAACTAGTGTGCTGTGTGTAGTTAGATGGAGTGTCGTTTTAGTGGGGTTTGATTTAATTTGATTTGGTTATAATTTATTTTGGTGCTCAACTCTACAGCAGTTTCCCTGGTAATGCAGTCTAGTTCTGAATTATGTTTTCTTTTTGTTTTGTTCTGATGTAATATAAATAAATTGTATATTTTTTACACTTGGTATAGCAGCCTCTGGTTCCGGTTCATTCTGGCACTTGTGTATGAAGTAGCGTAAAGGTTACATTTAAATAGTTGTCTGTGATTGTTTTGTGTATTTGTTGTAATAATTGTTGGTTGAACACAGGTAGTGCTCGAATTCACCCCTCTTGGTTCCTTTAAAGAATACCAGATAGATTAACCACGTTAATTAAGATCTGTATTTTAAAGGGAACACCACCTAATGAGACTGTTTCACAGCTCGGTTGTTGGCCCCTGAGTTCAGGGTGGTGCCCCGTTTTGATTGTTTGTCAATTTGATGGAGTTATTAATACGCACATTCATAACTTTATTAATATTGATAAAACATCTTTGATAATTTGCCAATAATTTAATCTGTAGCCCCCCGAATTCCCAACAGTAGCGAGTAGTATGACAGCCCGAAAATCCGCTTAGGGAGGTTGGTTGGGGTGGTGGATGGGTCAAACAACACAGGACTTTCACCCAGGAGATCGGGGAAACTGTCCCGTTCATAAGCCCACCCACGACCTTTTCCTTAACTTAAGGGGCTGTATCCATTTCACGGAATTCTTCCGTGGGCCCATCACAGAATTTTCAGTGAATCTGCCACAGATTTTGAGTTAAGGGGCTGTGTTAATTTCACGGAATTCTGTGAGATCAGGTTGGTCTGACATATCTGGTGCAGATCACTGTTTGTCACATTCACTGAGTCAGTTCATGAAAGAGTCAAGAAGTCTGTTAATGTTCACAAGGCCAAGAAGATTTGTGTTTCATGTTTGTATAGTATACATTTGTTTTGGTCTTTTTGAAGCACTTTGTGCACCAGAAAAGTGCTATATAAATGAAATCAACTTGAAACTTATGGTCTGGTCTTTTTAATTTTTAAGAGCTACATAAAAATGTTTGGTTTGATGTTATGTTATTGCTTTGTTCTTTCAGCTGTTTTGCCCCCCGCTTTTTTGATACAATTGTAATAGGCCTACCCATTCTACTACTGTTTGTTTCCAGCAGGTGCAGCCTTTGTAGTCAGACACTGGATTAAAGTTAAACTGCATCATTGACATGCTGTTGAAATAATGTGAAATATACATAGATTTAATTTAGGTTTATTGTAATAGACAAAAACACCTATCTTAAATATAACTGTGCATTAACTTCTACAATTATACAGTTTATTACAGAAAACCTCTGTCAGTTCACCTGTTTTAAAACCTCAATAACAAAGTTAATCTTGCACACCACTGTTTCCCAAAACATACAAATCATATGTTCAAGCTGACTCAGATCTTACATGTCTGGTGTAATGTAACACTCATCAGAGTGAAACTGCATACTTGCTGGAAACAGGCAGGAAACGTCTGGTTAATAACCAAAGTACCCACATTGAACATCAAGAAGAGTTCAATGTGGTTATTTGTTCTTTTCACATAGAAACATACTTCCTTTACTCTGGTAAATGGCAAAATCTTTATTTACAGCACTTGATGCTAAACGTTCACACAGTTCCAAGAGTGGGTTTTAATGTGCTTTATTTCTCGAGACTAGTAGTAGAAAGGTATGTCATGAATGCAGACGTTGGGCTGCAGGCTCCCAAAGGTGCAGTCAGACGTGGCCATACTTAGTGGGAAGTCATGGAAGAAAACATCTTGATATTAATTTCCTATTTTATTTTCTTGGTTTATTTTTATTTTTTGCTTTTTTAATTTCAGTTTTGATTCTTTTTATTCCACATTCCTATTCAGTCACATGTTTATTAATTATTCATTGTATCACTTAATACTACCTCATATCTTATTCTCATATCATATTTTAAATTAGCTGTGTTTATATTTAAATTGTTTAAATTGCTCTTTAATGTTTTATGTAAATATATTATTTAAGCTCATCAAAACAATCAAAACAGCAACATATTAAACAGACTTAACATGCATGTGCTGATTACTACTTGTGGTGCTTTTCAACTACAACCCCCCCCCCTACTCATTTCATCTCTCTTCCTTCAAAGAGGAGGAGTAACTTTACCATATTTATTGTAGACTGTTTGGATGCAGAGGACAAAACATCAGACATTGGTGTAGGGGACTCATTCAGTGTCTTCAGCTGTCAAAGGTAAATTTTGTGACATTTTATTATATAGATTGTTTAAAAAAGTAAAGACATTGTAAATAGTCATGAATATGCAACTTTTAACAAGCAGACAGCTGTGGACTGTACTGTGTTTAAACCAACTATATTTCATTTGGGTGTTTCCCTGTCTTACCTTAAATTGTAAGACTTATGGATATGTGATTGTGTAACAAAGACAGAAAATGTAGTTTAAGAAACCGGCTAAAAAAGATAATCATGCAAAATCAAGTACAGTTAGCTAAAGGAAAAATGAGAGAAGAAAAATGGGATAGAGCATGCAGAATTAATGGGAAATTAAACAACAAAAACTAGAACTACTGAGTAGATATTTCAGAAATGTATCAATAATATCAATAACGTGCTTACAAATGCTATTTCTTACAAATGTTGTATGTATGTATATATGAATGTATGTTCTGAAACATCATTAGCTCACGGAAAGATATTTGGGAAATAACGATAATGATAACAATAATGAGCTTAGATATGCAAAATAGTTTTGTGTGTCATGAAAATACGATGACTGAGGTTATGTTATGTAACCCAAGACAGGTTACAGTCATTCACTGATTCAGTTAGAGATGTTTAGTGAAATAACAAAATTAATCTTTACACAAAAGATAATGCAGATGGTTTATCAAGTGGATGAATCAGTCTCTTCAAAACCAGAGGACAGAGGGGCATTCAGCAAGTAGTGGGGCATCAGCATAGAAGACAGGCAAAATGTCCTAAACAAATAGACATTAACATTAATCATTATATTAAATTACTGAAACGATTACGAAGTTCTGTGGCTGCAGTAATGACCTCACATCAACACGTAAAATATTTCTATTCATCACGTAGCAAGGATGGCTTTATTGTAAGTATAAGTATAGAAAATGGTAATTTACACAGCTCTTTGAGTAGCTCATATGTTTACTGTACATTTGTCTTTAATTGTTTTAACGCTGTGCTTGTTGTGTAAAGATACTTTGACTTTTGACTTTGACCAGAACTTGTGCTATCTGCTTAAATATCATAAGCAGTTTACATTTTTGTAAACTGAACGATGTTAGGTAGATATTTAACAACACGTTTCACGTCTCTTTCTATAACCTGATCTCCTAAACAGGTTTCACTCTGAAGAATGGGAGAGGTCTACGTTAACAACACATCACTGGACATGAGCCATGATTACAACAACACCTCCAACAACCCTGAGGATGAAAAAATAAAATTCATCAAGTATGTGATGATATGCATAATCAGCTGTATTGGAATTCCTTTGACCCTCATGGCAATCTATGCTCTTTATTCTCTGGTACGTACATTATGACTGAGATCTATTTGTGTAAAGTCTCTGTCTGTAAAGGATCTTGATCTGGGTTGGGGGCCACATGTCAGGGGGCTGGGGTGAAGTATTTTAATGACCTATACATTTACAGGAATAATGAACTGCTTAGTTCAAATGTAAATTAAGCTGATTGGACCCTGCAGATATAGGTGGCAGGAGGAGTTCAGAACATGTTTACAACTGCTTTCTTTACTTTAACCAATGTTTTCCTGCAGGTGGGAAAGGATCATGTTGCTCCGATCTACGTCATCAACCTTCTCATTTCTGACCTCATTCAGTTCTGCTGCATGATCGGTCGTGTGGCATCACATGAGGACGAGAATACAGCTAGAATTATCAGTTCTATCTACAACTCCAGTCTGTTTGCCAGTGTTTGCTTCATGCTGTGCATCTCCTTGGAAAGGTATCTGTCTATCCAGAATGTGTGTATCTACTTCTGTGTCTGACCATTGTATTACTATATCATTCTGAAGCTGTGTCTTACATCTTGTATTACAGGTATTTGGTCATTGCCTGCCCACTGTGGTACCGCTTCAGACGAACAATCAAGATCTCTGTGGTTGTCTGTGTCCTGGTCTGGATCATTTCTCTTGCCATTGGCTCCACTTTTGTATTTGGGTATTTTTCAAAAATCCCAGTAACCATCTTAGCCATATTTTTCCTCCTTCCCCTCCCACTGCTCATATTCTTTCTGGTTGGGACCCTTAAAGCCCTGTCTGCTTCCATCTCAGTTCCAGCTGACGAAAAACGTCGAATTGTGGCAATGTTGGTCCTGGTGCTGCTTATTTACACCCTGCTGTTCCTGCCCAGAACCATCAGGTTTCACATAGTTGACAAGACCCTCTACATCCTGTCTTATGTGTTTATTAAGTTGAGTCCTCTTGCAGACTTAGTTCTGTATGTTTTCATGAGGAAAGGGGCCATAGACAAGCTTTTGAACTCTGTCTGTTGTTGCAGAATGGACAACAATGTCAGTGTGAATGATGACATGTCCACAGTCAGCTTCATGTAGGCAGAGAAAGTGGGAGAGAGAGAGAGAGAAAGGGGAGAAACAGAAGAAGACATGTAGGTACATAGAAAGGATAGAGACAACAACTATTCTGTCTTCTACTGATATGGTTTCCAATAACACACCTAACTGTTGATGTAAGCCATCTTTTTTAGGAGTTGGGTCTGCACCAATCACCCTTCTCTTTGCAACTTTGGATCTATCACCCTCTCCGACACACCTGTGTCATGTTATAGATCCATCCATCCATCTTCGTCCGCTTATCCGGTGTCGGGTCGCGGGGGGAGCAGCTCCAGCAGGGGGCCCCAAACTTCCCTTTCCCGAGCAACATTAACCAGCTCCGACTGGGGGATCCCGAGGCGTTCCCAGGCCAGGTTAGAGATATAATCCCTCCACCTAGTCCTGGGTCTTCCCGAGGCCTCCGCCCAGCTGGGACGTGCCTGGAACACCTCCCTAGGGAGGCGCCCAGGGGGCATCCTTACCAGATGCCCGAACCACCTCAACTGGCTCCTTTCGACGCAAAGGAGCAGCGGCTCTACTCCGAGCTCCTCACGGATGACTGAGCTTCTCACCCTATCTCTAAGGGAGACGCCAGCCACCCTCCTGAGGAAACCCATTTCGACGCTTGTACCCTGGATCTCGTTCTTTCGGTCATGACCCAGCCTTCATGACCATAGGTGAGGGTAGGAACAAAAAACTGACCGGTAGATCGAGAGCTTTGCCTTCTGGCTCAGCTCTCTTTTCGTCACAACGGTGCGATAGATGGAATGTAATACCGCACCCGCTGCGCCGATTCTCCGACCAATCTCCCGCTCCATTGTCCCCTCACTCGCGAACAAAACCCCAAGGTACTTGAACTCCTTCACTTGGGGTAAGGACTCATTCCCTACCTGGAGAAGGCATTCCATCGGTTTCCTGCTGAGAACCATGGCCTCCGATTTAGAGGTGCTGATCCTCATCCCAACCGCTTCACACTCGGCTGCGAACCGATCCAGTGAGTGCTGAAGGTCACAGGCCGATGATGCCATCAGGACCACATCATCTGCAAAGAGCAGCGATGAGATCCCCAGCCCACCGAACTGCAACCCCCTCCCCCATCCCGACTACGCCTCGATATCCTGTCCATAAATATTACAAACAGGATTGGTGACAAAGCGCAGCCCTGGCGGAGGCCAACCCTCACCCGAAATACGTCCGACTTACTGCCGAGAACCCGGACACAACTCTCACTTTGGTCGTACAGAGTGGATGGCCCTGAGTAGAGACCCCCTCACCCCATACTCCCGCAGCACCTCCCACAGTATCTCCCGGGGGGACCCGGTCATACGCCTTCTCCAAAGCCACAAAACACATGTAGACCGGTTGGGCATACTCCCAGGCCCCCTCCAGGATCCTTGCGAGAGTGAAGAGCTGGTCCGTTGTTCCACGACCAGGGACGGAATCCGCATTGTTCCTCTTCAATCTGAGGTTCGACTATCGGCCGAACCCTCCTTTCCAGCACCTTGGAGTAGACTTTACCAGGGAGGCTGAGAAGTGTGATACCCCTGTAATTGGCACACACCCTCTGATCCCCCCTTTTTAAAAAGGGAACCACCACCCCCAGTCTGCCACTCCTTTGGCACTGTTCCAGACTTCCACGCAATGTTGAAGAGACGTGTCAACCAGGACAGCCCCTCCACACCCAGAGCCTTGAGCATTTCCGGACGGATCTCATCAATCCCAGGGGCTTTGCCACTGTGTAGTTGTTTGACTACATCAGTGACCTCCGCCTGGGAAAATCGACGACAATCCCCCCGTCATCCTCCAGCTCTGCCTCTAACATAGAGGGCGTAATAGTTGGATTCAGGAGTTCCTCAAAGTGCTCCTTCCACCGCCCTATTACCTCCTCAGTTGAGGTCAACAGTGTCCCATCCTTACTGTACACAGCTTGGATGGTTCCCCGTTTCCCCCCTCCTGAGGTGGCGAACAGTTTTCCAGAAGCACTTTGGTGCCGACCGAAAGTCCTTCTCCATGTCTTCTCCGAACTTCTCCCACACCCGCTGCTTTGCCTCTTTCACGGCAGAGGCTGCAGCCCTTCGGGCCCTTCGGTACCCTGCAACTGCCTCCGGAGTCCTCTGGGATAACATATCCCGGAAAGACTCCTTCTTCAGTTGGACGGCTTCCCTGACCACCGGTGTCCACCACGGTGTTCGTGGGTTACCGCCCCTTGAGGCACCTAAGACCCTAAGACCACAGCTCCCCGCCGCAGCTTCAGCAATGGAAACTTTGAACATTGTCCACTCGGGTTCAATGCCCCCAGCCTCCACAGGGATGCACGAAAACGCTCCGCTGGAGGTGCGAGTTGAAAGTCCGTTGGACAGGGGCCTCCTCAGACGTTCCCAATTTACCCGCACTACACGTTTGGGCTTACCAGGTCTGTCCAGAGTCTTCCCCCCCCCCCCCCCTGACCCAACTCACCACCAGATGGTGATCGGTTGACAGCTCTGCCCCTCTCTTCACCCGAGTGTCCAAAACATACGGCCTCAGATCAGATGAAACGATTATAAAATCGATCATTGACCTTCGGCCTAGGGTGCTCTGGTACCAGGTACACTTATGAGCATCCCTATGTTCGAACATGGTGTTTGTTATAGCCAATCCATGACTAGCACAGAAGTCCAACAACAAACAACCACTCTGGTTTAGATCAGGGAGGCCGTTCCTCCCAATCACGCCTCTCCATGTGTCTCCATCATTGCCCACGTGCGCGTTGAAGTCCCCCAGCAGAACAATGGGAGTCCCCCCACTGGCGCCCCATGCAGGACTCCACTCAAGGTCTCCAAGAAGGCCGAATACTCCGAACTCCTGTTTGGTGCATATGCACAAACAACAGTCAGAGTTTTCCCCCCACCACCCGCAGGCGTAGGGAGGCGACCCTCTCGTCCACCGGGGTAAACTCCAACGTAGCGGCGCTTAGCCGGGGGCTTGTTAGTATCCCCACACCCGCCCGGCGCCGCACACCCTGAGCAACTCCGGAGAAGAAAAGAGTCCAACCCCTATCCAGGAGTACGGTTCCAGAACCGAGACTATGCGTAGAGGTAAGCCCCACCAGATCTAACCGGTAGCGCTCCACCTCCCGCACCAGTTCCGGCTCCTTCCCCCACAGAGAGGTGACGTTCCACGTCCCCAAAGCCAGCGTCTGCTGCCCGGGTCTGGTCCGTCGAGGCCCCTGACCTTCACTGCCACCCATGTGGCAGCGCACCCGACCCCAGCGGTTCCTCCCACAGGTGGTGGGCCCATGGGATGGAGACAGAGGTGCCACGTAGCTTGTTCGGGCTGTGCCCGGCCGGGCTCCGTGGCAAACCCGGCCACCAGGCGCTCGCCGAAGAGCCCTCCGTCTGGGCCTGGCTCCAGACGGGGGGCCCCCGGGCTTCCTCCGGGCAGGGTCACTCTATCCCTTCCTCGTTCTGTCATGGGGTTTTTGAACCATTCTTTGTCTGGCCCCTCACCTGAGACCACTTTGCCTTGGGAGACCCTACCAGGAGCACAAAGCTCCAGACAACACAGCCCTCAGGTTCACAGAGACACCCAAACCTCTCCACCACGATAAGGTGATGGTTCACGGAGAGGTGTTATAGATGTCTAGATATCTATGTTATAGATGTGAAAAGTATTTTACGTATGACTATTTTAGAAAAAAAATAGTCTGAAGCTGAAGTACCCCTAAAAATCATCTCAGCACCCCTGAAAATAAAGTCCTTTATCATTGTGATTCTGTGAAATCGTTTAGTGCTCAAACGTTATTACTTTTGCAAACCTGATTTTAGCGATGGAATAGGATAAATGACAACAGGCTCAGCTCAGTTGTAGCCTAAAGTCAACAGCCTGTCTGTGATTCCCTGGACGAGGGCGCCTCAGCCGACTGTTCAGTCTGCGCAGATAACTTTGGGGAATTCGGTCGTCAGAGTATGGCTACTTTCAACCACTGAAAAGGTATGGCTGATGGAGTGAAAATTAAATCTAATCGAATGAACACGTTAAGTAGGCTACAGGTGTAGTATTTGTGGAACCAATCTGTGATCCCTGATCACAATGATAGTAATTATATCTGAATTAGCCTAGCTTATTCACCACAGAGTCCAATTTTGTTGCGCAGCGTTAGACAAAATTGCTAACTTTAGGCATGTGTAGCTTAGGAGTAGCCTACAACAAGTTTTTAAAGTGTGCTATTAATAGCCTGCCGTAACGGCTTGAGCACCGCTAAAAATAGCATATAGCGCAGCCTATTAATCATCATCAAGACACACGGTAGAGTAAACTGATTTGTGTTTTAAGACCAGTTGGTGTTTGCCTGCATAATTTAATACAGTCAGTTTGTGCAACTCAAATATGAACAATCGCTGTTTGTGCATCACTGTACATGATGAAAAATAAAACTCTTTTCAAGATCACTTATTTGATCTCAATTTGTTTAACTCCATTTTTGAACTCTTATCATTCAGATCCCAGACTTAAAATGTATATTTTTTCTATTTAAAGGTCCCATGACATGGTGCTCTTTGGATGCTTTTATATAGACCTTAGTGGTCCCCTAATACTGTATCTGAAGTCTCTTTCCCGAAATTCAGCTTTGGTGCAGAATAGGGTTTAATATTTTTCCCGAAAATGAGATGAATCAGATCCCGGGAAATAGACCGCCCATATTCTGGGAATCCCGGGAAATGGCAGAGAACTGGCTGGGTCTTTTGGTTTGTTTTTAGCCAAAGTAATGTATCAATATCATTCCAATATGCGTTCCCAAAATCCCAAACTGACATTTTTTATATTATTTGTATCAGTTTTAGGACTAAAGAACACAGTTTATGTCATATGCGCCGATTTATGTTTTCCTCCGTGGGTGCTCATGGGCGCACACTCTTTTAATAGTCAAAAAATGTTTGCGTTCAGAACCTTAGGAAATGGACAGCGGCCGACACGAACACACACACCTATTAACTCGATAACAAAGCCGTAAAGTAGGCTATATTTCAACTCAGGACAGCGCCACTTCTCACAGATACAGATAGGATTGAAGATGAAAGTTGAACTGACACATAACCGCGATCAGCTTCGTGGGAAATTAAGAATCAGTGCCACCGACATAACCGATCGCACTATGACATTAGTTATTAGTTATTATAGTTATTAATTTTAAATTAATGTTGCCTACTGGCAGTCTGGCACACGTGGGTGCTCAGTATTTTCCGGGCGCCTATGGTTTCTGTCCATCATCAACACAGTTTGCAATGATCAATTCTGCTGCGTGATCAAGTGAGCTGCGCGCTGCAGCGTGACATCTGCTGCAGCACTAATTATGAAATGCCAGGTGGAATGTCTGGGACTTGTCTTCTGAAAATCTAGACAACCCTTTTATAATCAATGTTTTATAAAAATCTATTATAAAAACTAACGAAATATGCTTAAGTAAACCATTGAATGATTCCTAAACCATAACGTTATCGAAATCCATTCTGTGGCTGTTGAGGATGTGTAAGCGGCTACAAACGGGAATAATGAACTTCTTCTTATTCTTCTTCTTCATTGAATGAATGTATTGAGCCTGTGTAATGATTTAGGGAGCCTGTATTACCGTAGCTTCATATGGTTTATGCAACTTATGGTGTCTGTCCATGTATGAGTCTCCATATGTCTCTTCATATTGTGGCTAAATCTTTTCCTACAAACATTGCGACCAAATGGTTTCTCTCCTGTTTGGACTCTCGTTCTCCTGCATTGTGTTCTTGGAACTAAATCGACTAATTGGTGAATGGACTAATGGTTTCAGCTTTACTTGTATAAACTGTTGGGTAGTTTAAAGGCACACTATGCAAGATTTGTACCTTAATATAACAGCTTCAAAGTAATTTCGATGGTAAACAAACTCGTAGTAGGGCGAATCATAGCAAAGCAGGGGAGGGACGCCTCTGAGAAAACAATCAATGCAAGATTGGGAGGTGGTGCCCCAATAAATCTCGCAAGAATCACAAGTTGCTTTACTACTGTCGGTTCTGCGAACATCCGCTACCCTCCAGAACCTTATATCTACTTTGAGTATCTTTCATTATACGCACAACATCCCAGACGGGATAGCGAGAACGCTGGTCTCTTCGTGGATTGTTGTCAGGTCTAGGAGGTGGTGCAGATGGAGGAGGGAGAGGAATAGCAGGGCCACAGGTCCGGTTTTATGCTAAAGCTAGCATGGCACACAAGCCACCTCTACCGAGCCTGTTTCTTGCCAATGCCAGATCCCTGCTGCATAAAACGGACGACTTGGAATTACAACTCGCTAGAAATCGCTATGTTTGTGAGTGTTGTGTTTTCATTATCACTGAAACATGGCTTCACCCGGGGATATCCAAGGCTAGCATGCAGCTAGCAGGCCGCTCATGAGAGGGCATGAGTCAGGAGGTCTGCAGGCTGCAGCTGTACCCGACTCAAATATCCTTTTGGTCCCGGTAATTATTTGTGAAATTGTGCAAACGACAGCATTTTCAAGGCATTTGAGAAGGAAGGAGTGGTAGAATCCAAGCTCATCTGAGAAATGGAGTTTTGGATAATGATTAGCTTTGGCAACTTTACCTATATGCTAAAATATACTATGACTGAGGAAGCCTAGTGACGAGTCCATAGCAACCAGTGTTGTTGTTGTTTTATTGTTTTATTTCATGTGAATACTAGTTTACTAGAGGAGTAACTTAGTAGTTGAAGTAATGCAGTAATACAGGACGTGTGCATTTAGTTTCCATGCTTATTGTGTTTCCACAACAGTGTTAGTGAGTAAATCTACTGAAATTGCCACCACACCATAACAGAGGAGTGTGATGCGTCAGATGAGAATGCAGAGGTTTAGTCACGTATGCCATGGTTGTAAAAAATCAATGGATATCTGTCCATCTTTGCCAAGCACAAACCAGTACAGAAGGCCTATGTACATTTTTGGGGAGGGTCATCCCTTTTTTCCCAATCATTTTGGAGGGTCATCCAAAATGTATTGCTGGTGAAGGGAGGGTCAAGTCTATTTTGACTAAAGATCCCAAAACTCCTCTGGTGGGCCCTGAAATAAATAACTAAGAGTCCCCTAGTAAATTGTGATTCCACTGTAAGATTTTGATATTATTGCAATATGTCATCTACATTGACTCTTAATTTAAAATATGGTTGGAAGAAGTAAAAATGTATCCAAAACTCTTTACTTTTTAAAAAGTGTGACTTTTATTATTGTGTAATGTAAGGACTTTAACAGTTTTGCCCCCCCCACCCCAAGCAGCCAAACGTTTTTGTACGATATACAAACCTGTTCATGACGATGCATTGAACTAATGTAGGTTTTTTTTACTCTTCTATAATTTTGTGTGTAGATAATAAACCACACTACATTCTATTTGTTTATCTTTATTTAATAAGAGTTTTATTTTTGGTGTTTTAGTGGGGGGCATGCTAGCTTGTAGGATGTGATGGCAGCCATGTTTGGACAGCACATCTCAAACACAGAGGCAATTCAGATTGTTTTAAAACAATAAGGGAGAATAAAATAAATGAAGATAGAATAATCATTTTTAAATTAGATTAAATAACATGCCAGTTTGTAACGTTTCCAGTCGGGATGCTTTCTGTTGCTCCTCTGTAAAAAAAAAAAAATAAAAATAACTTGGCAGGGGACTTTTTCCCCTGTTTCCAAACTTTGAACACAGATAATAAGATTTGTAAATCATCCATGTAATGTTGAATAACAGCAGAGCAGCAATAATTGTTAGCTACACTGTAAAAAAAAAAAAGTTATTTCACTGGAATTCACTGTATAATTTTACGGATTGGTATAATGTAGGGTCCATTTTAGCTTATGCAATGTGGTCTCATACATACTGTGTGTTAGTGTTTTAATCGCTGTCAAACATCATCATGTCCAGTATCTCTTAATACAAGTCTACTACATTCTAGCCATAGAGTAGGACTTGTATTTAGCTTTGCAGTTATTTGAAGAGGGGTTAAGTTATGGGAATGCATAAGAGACAAGAGTCAACCCAAACTACAAGTCTTGGATGTACATGATGTCTATTTTAGTCCAAGTCGGTGATATGCTCATCACTATATAATCAGGTTTTGGTCTGGCGAATTAGTTGACAAAAGAATCATGCAGCCACAGTTCACATCACATAGGCCCATAACCCTATAAGCCTAAAGGATGACGATACAGTACACAGAGAGCCAGGCAGCCTTCAGCCTGGGTAAGCCTACATCTTCACCATCCTAATATTTTAGGGGGCATCTGATGTTCTTGCCTCATTTCACTTCCGTGGAGGCCATGGGCCTATTTCAGATTCATGGCCCAACATCTTTTTCCATTGACTGCTTACTGATGTCTTTGGGGATGTCTTATACTGTGTCCACTCTGGCTTTTGATGTTTGTTCCTGTCTATGTCATACAAACAGCTTAGAACATGAGCTTCCCTCTTATGTCAGGTAGAATGAATATTCATGCATGTACGGTACCTTAAATGCCTCCCCAAGACCTTGGTGATCTGACCACCCCTGCCTCTGAAATTACACTACAATTTCCATTGAATTGCAATGGTTACACAGGCATTGATGTACATATTGGGTAATGTGTGTTTCATTTGTAACAAATGGATTGCCTGTCCCACAGCTATGCTACACTTTTATAAGGGGTGATAAATCAATATTAATGCACACCAATACATCAAATATGTACCTGCTTGCCTAACTTGAACACAACCTAACTTGTTCAGCTAGTTCCAACCCTCATACAGTTTAATTCAACCCTGCGTTTATACGCCACAACAGACACAACAGAGCCATTCGTGTAATGTCAGATGTTGCTTGATATGGTCCTATACCTGTAATTTAATGTAACAATAAAGGAATCTTGAATTGTGTGCGGCTGCCCATTTAAAGTGTGTCCCCTCTTATGAAAGCCATGCCTACCGACAAACCGTATAGACATCTGCAACATTATGCTTATTTGAGAAATGATCTGTGTTTTCATTTCAAAACTGAAGGAGTAGGCTTTTCATAAAAGGCTGTCATGAATGTCATGAAAATAAGCAATTCAGAAATTTTGGGAAGTTTTTACTGTTTTTCCCAATTCCCCACAGTCAGAAACTAATATGCAGACCTCTTTTGTATGTATTTGGTGTACTTCAAATAGAATATGTAGCATAGCCTACATGTTCTTTTCATTATGAAGTTAAAATTGTTGTTAAAACAATTTTCTCTTAATATTAAGACCCAAAGTGAGTCACGGTGTTCAACAAAATGCAAGGTCATTGTGCAGTCTACTGCTCCCTCAAATCATTTTGCCTCTCCCCACTTTCTACAGGTCAAAGGGAACAAAGAGTTTTTCATGGGCTGAGGTAATATACAGTGAATCAAGACAGGGAGGGCACAGTATGAATAAAGCTTTACAAAGGTGTGGTATATATATATATATATATATATATATATATATATATATATATATATATATATATATATATATATATATTAATTTAGCAATACATGCAATGTGTGAATGACTGGGAAGGGATGCTAGGGCTCAACAGTTTAACCAAGGTTTTTAGCATCAACGTGAACATTGATAATCTGGACGTGAAGCGATGACCTTAAAATGGTAAAAAGGAAATGTAAACAGAAATTGTCTCTTTAGTCTATGTGCTTCAGATATCAAGAAAGTGCGCGCAGATTCAAAAAAATTGAATGTTGCACAATCATTGGATGAATCATACCAGGCAGAGACGATCTTGACCAATGATATTGTTTGACTTCATGGGGGGGCTGTGCTAACGTCAAACTTGTCTCGACGCAGAGAGACAGTGTGGATAATAACGTATTGCTGCAGGAGTCAGGACTTTTCCACGGTGATTCACATTCAGCTTTCACTTAAGGTAAAGTAATACTTTTCTTTTTATTTACATGCAGTTTCCTCACGAGATATCAACTGGACACGAGTTAAGATAACACTTGCATACGTTTCACAATTTTAAAATATCAGCAGGGATAACATTAGCATTTGCCATTTATGTGCCTATATAAGACTGTCCTTATGTAATTTTATCCTTGAATGTGAACCATGCATCAATCATAATGTTAGCTAGCTAGCTAAATATATAACAGCTAACTAGCTAGCTACATTATATTTGTCAGTTGACTAATGCTAACGTTAATTTAGTAACGTCAACGTTCCATGTTTAACTTAAGTTCCTATTTCCTCGTGCAAACACGGACCTTACAAAGACAGGTGGCAGTTAACTTAGTAGCTAACGTTAACTTGCTAAGTAACGTAAGGTTAGTAGTAGACCGTTTAGCAGGTCAGCTTGATTAGTGGGTACTAACTAGTAATTGAGGAAACGTTATAACGCTCCGTTGCTCCTAACACTAGGTAGTTAACATCACTGTTTATAACCGGAAAACCGCCGTTTAACGTTACCAGGTTATGCCTCAATTTTCAATAAGCTATCTATCTTAGCTGACTAACTTTACGTTGGTTCTACTTGATGAACTGTGAACCACACGTTGTAATTAACAATTGACCCCTGCTTCATTTAAGATTTACAAGTGTAACAAGTTACAACTTGACATTAAACGGAGAGTCTGCTTTGTGGACCACAAAATCTTAATTTGAATGTGATCGTTATTTTCACTCATGATTCAGTGTGTCCAAATTAACATTATCATTCTGTCTTTCCATTCTTGCTTTCCACATAAAAATAAATGGACAGGGAATTGAACAAACTGAGAAATAAGATATACTGTAGGCCAGTGATTTTCAACCACTGTGCCGCGGCACACTAGTGTGCCGTGAGAGATCGTCCTGTGCCGTGGGAAATTATCCGATTTTACTTAATTGGTCCAACAAATTTTTTTATTGAGTTACTGCAAATAATTTTCAATTGTTGCGCATCTGTGCCTCAATATGACTGGCAGAGAAATTAAATACTATTCGGTGGCAGTATAGCGCAATAATGACCTGGTTGATTTAAGACAAGAATTGCTCCCAGCAGGGCAGTAATTTTGCGACCAAAATTTGAGTGTGCGACCAGTAAATTTGCCCCCTTTTTTACACGTTAAACGTTGACATTTCGGTACCTGAGAGCACGTAAGCGCAAGCTTATCAGTCCTCTCTGAAACACAGAGACAGAGAGCAGAGCTCTGACACACACACACACACTCGCACACACGCAGAGCTGTACATGATGCAAACAGTTTTGTGGAAGTCACAGTGAGTCACGGAAATGCTAATGAAGTGGTTTCAAGTGTGGTTACAGTTTTTCATAACTTCAAGCAGACAGCGTTTGCTGTGATATATTAATGGCGAGCCGAAAGCGGTCGCAGTGCTGTTGACGTTACACTTCCTCGGGGCCGAGCAGGCACAGCAGTGGTTTCTGTGCCCTGGAGGCTGACTGAAAGGCTGAGGTTGTAAGGCAAGGCAACTTTATTTCTACAGCACCTTTTGGTTGTGTCACTAAAATGTTCAGTTGGGGGCCACTATGCTCCTAATGAAAAAAGTTAGTCTGGAGCCCTGCTGCCACCTTTCGCGCGCATCCCGCAGTGACAGGATGTAAGTAGTAGGACCGAGATCATTGATGTAAGCAGTAGGGCCGAGATCATCGATGTAAGCCTGCAAAAGCGATGGATACATTTAAAAAAAAAGAAAAATGCAGATTCTGATTATTAGGCTACAATGTGTCATTTTTGGTTGGTGGTGTGCCGCGGGATTTTTTTAATGTAAAAACTGTGCCGTGGCTCAAAAAAGGTTGAAAACCACTGCTGTAGGCTACCTGCTCTATTTATAAGTGTTTCTCCCTCCAGACAATTGCACTTAGTCTGTAATGAAATATGTATTTTAAGTTTCATTTTTGCTGTAAATCTAAATAAATAAATAGCTGGTGGTCAGTGCTGGGAAACATCCACAAATAAATCTGTAAAAATGTATAGTACTATTACAGTCATTTTTAAATCTCACCCTAATTCTTTAATCCCTGTTTAGGCAAGATGGAAGAAAGGAGATACAGAAAGCTAAAGTAAATAGATGTTCACCATACAGTATCACACATTATCATCTGTACCATACCACATCTTTCTCACCCATGTTATGGCTCTTATTCTGTGTTCAGTTTGACAAGGGTCAACAGACCAGACAGCTGTCCCACAGCCAGCCTGAGAACCTGCTTTACGGTCTGAAGACTCGTGCATCAGATGGCTGAGAAAAGGATAGCCCAGAGCAAGAGGGAGCCCATCAGAGGCTAAGAAGGAGGCAGCAAAGGAGTTCACAAACCTACATACAGCTGAAGGAGGTACCGAATGACATGCGGGGTCCATTTCAGAAAGCAGGTTTAGTGAAAACTCTAGAGTTTGCTAACCCTGAGATGAGGGTAATTCTGGGTTTTCCGTTTCAGAAAGAGGGGTAACTTAACCTCTGACTTGTGAACCTAGCCTGGTCGGGAGCAGGTTTTCTCCTTTCAGTCTCCTCCCTCTGACACAGTGCTCTTTTATTTCATCATTCATTTATCAGTCTTAATCAAGCGCATTTTAGCACAGGTTGTTACCTGCATGAATAAAAAAACAGGGTTGGTTTATTAACCATGTTAGGCAGACTATGATACGTTTTTTTTCTCGAACATGGCATTTCCTTTTGTCGATGATCCCGTTGATGAAGAAGCTGTATTACTTCGCAGGGAGTTAAACATACGTCTGGAGATGATATTGAAACCCCGACATTTTAATTTTTAGATAACTTCCTATTTGAGCGCTATCATTTTTCTTCCCAGTCTATCAGTTATGTAGCCTACCTAACCTTAGCCATCCTCGTATCACTAACGTCTCCCATCGTTGACATGCCGGACATCCCAGCACATTTTTTGTGTTACATTACATTTTATTTATTTTTTTTTTAAACTCAGAGTTTCCCATCTCCGGGTAAATCAACTCAGATATCAGGGTTAGACTCAGAGTTTGTTAAACCTCCGTTCTGAAACGGGCCCCTGCATTGTTAACGGCTGCTTTACCTGGTCTGTGCTTGTAAACAGAAACAAAAAAACAACAACCAAGAGGTTACACCCCTTTTTTTTGGTACAGCCTTACTTGGGTCTAAACACAGTGACTTGGGACTTGTTCAAGACGGTGAAGGTTAAGACTTGTGACTTACACATGTGTGACTTAAGACAGTTACACACCAGGGGCGTGACGAATAAGCGATGCCAATATGCAAAATACTCGGCTGTGAATATTTCACATCAAAACTATTCACACCGACAGCGGTGCAAATTTGCCACAGTTTTCAATAAAGGTTTTGGATATTTGCGCCAGCTCATCTACCATGTCAGTCAGACAGATGCTGAAGAGAGAAAGAAATTGACGAAAGATGTGATGTGAGCGGACGAGAACGAGAGAGCAGTCAGAGCAGAGGAGAGTTAACGATTAGTGGTGAAGATATGAAGTGATTGTACAGCAGCTAGATTCTGCAGTTTGAGAACAAATAAATGTAGCAGCTCCTCACAATCACCAAAAGGTGTCCTGTCTGGTTTCCAGACTGCTGAGTGGAGGGACGGAGGTTAGCTTTGGGTACGTCCCAGGAAAAGCTGTAACACTAAGCAAATGTAAGCTATTTATTGAGTTTCCTCCAACTCTAATTGAGTATACAGTTAATACTCAATTGAATTCCCTCTGCAAAACAGTGTAGTATATGTCTCGGGCTTATTGTGAAAGTTAAAAACGGAAAGAATGTGCTGCCTTTGTAAAGGTTGAAAGGAGTAATAAAGTTAGCTGACGTACAGTCTGTAGTTCAGACAGCAGCCTCTGTGTTGTTGTTTGGTGATCCTCATAAGTGAAAACTACTTGTGACAAAAAACAACAGTTCGAAAAAAATATATTGACATGCGAAATAATCGCATGGAAAAAACGTCCCTGGTGTGCAACAGCCTTTAATCTCACTTCTGATATTTTTTGATTAAGAGCTACTCTACCACAAAGCCACAAACCAGAAATGTAAGACTCAAACTATGATGTCATCAGGTTACTAAGCTGCTTCAAAGACAATGAATGTGAAACTAATTTTTGTAGAATAAAAAAAAAAAAATGAGGTTTATTCTATTATTCTATTATCTATTATTCTATCTTTCTCAATTCATTGTTTTTGAAAAAGCTCCTGACATTATATCAGATGACATCACAAATTTGAGTTTTTGGATTTTGGAGAGTTTTTTTAATGTTTACTGACATTTTGAACACACATGTATGAATTCCCAAAGTGCCCATAGTTCCCCCTTTTGCTATAATGTAATGTACCAGACAGTTTTTGCTCCCATAAGTTTATTCATGTGTGAACTTTAAGGATAGCACTGTTTAAATAGTGCATTTATCTGTAAAACAAGCAGTAAATGGTCATTTTATGATACTTCCTGGTTATGATACATCTTAAAAATCTCATACATCTCAAATAGTGATCTGTAGTGAATGGATTGGACAATGCTGTAAAATGTCAGCAGAAAAATGTATATATTTATTGCGTGTAAAAGTAGTTGATGCAAATGCACTTTTACATAGCCCTTTTGGTTTTTTGTACATTCCAAACCCCATTTACTAATGAGGAAATTGTGAACATATATTTGATAGTAATAGTAATTACTGTCAAATAATGTTTATGAAGTAAATCCCATGCACTTATAAGAAAAGTCTGTAGATATATTGGTGTTGCTTGTTATTACTGTCAAAGTTTATATAAAATAAACATGTATGTGCATATAATGGAGAGTTGCTTGTTATTACTGTCAAAAAATGTTTATATAAAGTAAACCCCCTACTCAATGAGGGAAAGTCGATATAAGTGTAGATATACCAGATAGTTGCTTTTAAATTACTATAAAACAATGTAATATAAAGAAACCTCATATATTAATAGTAAAAGTATGTATATATATATTTGATAGTTGCATGTAATTACTATAAAGAACAGTTTATATAAAGTAAAACCCCATACAATAATGAGGTACAGTCTGTAGATATATTGGATAGTTGCTTGTTATTACTGTCAAATAATGTTTATATAAAGTGAACACCCATACAATAATGGTAAAACTATGTGTATATATTGGATATTTGCTTTTTATAACTAAAAAAAGAATGTTTATATAAAGTAAACCTCATATATTAATGGTAAAGGTATGTAAATATATTGAGAGTTGCCTTTATAACTATAAATGAATGTTTATTTAAAGTAAACAAGATGCATTAATGGTAAAGGTATGTAAATATATTGGAGAGTTGCCTTCTATAACTATAAATGAATGTTTATTTAAAGTAAACAACATACATTAATGGTAAAAGTATGTAAATATATTGGAGAGTTGCCTTCTATAACTATAAATGAATGTTTATTTAAAGTAAACAACATAAATTAATGGTAAAAGTATGTAGATATATTGGAAAGTTGCTTGTAAATACTCTCAAATATTGTTTATATAAAGTACTGACTATTATTACAATGTTTCTGGAAGGTATTATCCCATTATCTTCTCTTTTTTGTACAGTAAAAAAAAACAGTATTAAACAGGAATTTACCGTAAATAGATTGGATAATCATAAAATAAACGCCTAAAGGAGGGTATTTGAAAGTCATTTTACATCATTTTTGTGTGTTTTACATCCAGAAATCTGTACTTTAACAGGGAGTTCTTGTAAATGGATTGGATAAGCTTGTGAATTTACCAAAGAAAACCGTATGAAAACAGCAGTTTTCATTTAAATTATGTAATTTTAAGGTATTTTTGCAATATTATTTAGTTTTGATAAAGATGTATACATTTGTTTAACATTCTAGAAATGTTTTATAACAATAATTTGTTTTAATTCTACAATAGGTAGACTGTAAAAATACGGAAAATATTTACAGGAAATTTCTGTATTTAAAAAAAGAATTTTCCTGTAAAATAATGTAAGGTTGTTTTACTGTAATTTGACAGTAAGTGTTTGGCAACTTTGCTGCCAGACGTTTTTTTACGTGTTTTTTTTTTTACAGTGGTCATAGAGATGATATGATGAAATAAAAACCATTTGGTGTGCATGTGTCGACAGAGTTCTCAAGAAAAACCAAGTTGAGGTGAGGGTGAGGGCTTATCTGGGTGCCTGCTAGTCAACTTCCTGTTTTTTTGTGGTGTCTGACAGACTGTATCTGGGGCAGATCACTGTTTGTCACATTCACTGAGCCAGTTAGTGACAGAGTCAAGAAGTCTGTTAATGTTCACAAGGCCAAGAAGATTTGTGTTTTATGCTTGTATTGTATACATATGTTTTTGTCTTTTTGAAGAACTGGCATAGCAATTTTACTACTGTTTGTTTCCAGCAGGTGCAGCCTTTGTAGACAAACAACAGATTCTCACTCCCATCTCGTAAAATACGGACACTTGGTCAGATGCCTTTGTCGATGTTATTGACGCTAAAAGTCTCCTTTAGCGTCATATAACACGCTTTATCTAAACGCGCTTGGTTGGGACTATTGGCATCCCCTTTGACGCAGTTATGTTAAGGAAAAGGTCGTGGGTGGGCTTACGTTTCCATGACACGCAGGAATAAATTTAAGAATAAAGCGAAACGTGCTACGCGGGACACGAACCCGGTCTCCTTGGTGAAAGTCCTGTTTCTGCCTTACATACTACTCGCTAAACCCCGTGTAGATGCTGCTCTCCCGCCAGTACGTTCTACAAACAAGCTGAAGGGGGATTTTTTCGTTGCTTCAGACACGAACATCAACAAGTGTTCTATGTGGTTATTTGTTCTTTGCACGTAGAAATATAATTCCTTTGCTCTTGTAAACAGCACAATGTTTATTTAGATCACTTGATGCTAAATGTTCACACAGTTCCTAGAGTGTGTTTTAATGTGCTTTATGTCTTGAGACTAGTAGTAGAAAGGTATGTCATGAATGCAGAAGTTGGACTGCAGGCTCCCAAAGGTGCAGTCAGACGTGGCCATAGCACAGCGGCCGCAGTGGCAGCTCAAAGCCACGGGGTAGGTGACGGTCGGGTCCACGCCGGGAGAACAGTCAGGGAGCTTAAAGGTCTTGTAGTAGAAGTCCTGGTACATGCACACATTCTGGTACACGTTGCTGAACGCTATCTTAAAGACAGGGTCCTGGAAGAGAGCAGACTTAGTGGGAAGTCATGGAAGAAAACATGTTGATATTCATTTCCTTTTTTTCCAACTACAACTCCCAAAACACCTCCCCCCACCATCCCGCACTACTTTGGGCCCTATTTTAACGATCTGAAATGCAAGTATCAAACGTGAAATGCAATAGCTTTGTGGACGGATCTCAGGCGCTGTTGCCATTATACCGGCGGGATAAATGAGTCTTGCGCCCGACAGAAATCTAAAATGGGTTGGTCTGACGTAGCTAGGTGTGGTTTGGGCGTAACGTGCAATAAACAAATCAGAGCGTCATCTCACATTCCCTTTAAGAGCATGCGCGCTTGTTCCATGGTGGATTGCTATTATGACGGCAGATTTGCCTGGCGCACGCCAGCGGGAGCTGTCCGGGATGCGGCAAAGTAATAAATGCACGTCTTGACCGGGTGGCGATGTTGCTGCGGCCTCTCGGGCGCATCTCTTCAAGTCTGGAGAGGATTGCTGCAGCCATGGAGCGTGGGACTCCAAACGCACCACCTTCTCCTGTTGTGCCCCTTCCTCCTCCCCCCACTCCATCTCCGTCCACCCGCTCCACCAGGAGCGCATCGCGCATTGCCACTCCCGGACCAGATCCCGCTGGAGTGTCCAATCCCACCGTAGTTCAACATTACGTCTCCTTAAGTCCTCTAATATTTCCTCATTTATGTCATCACAACACATCCATAATTCATTGAAATGTTGTGTAAAACACAACAAGCCACAAAGAATGCTGCAACTTTTTGAGGACTGTACTGTAAAGTGCCTCCTGATCTATCCAAACACCTGAAGCGCATTTTCAGTAATATTATTCCTTGTATTTATGTATGCTTTGCAAAAATGGGAACTGCTGCATCCTTGTAGATGAGAGAAGCAAAGTGTATGCGCGTTGTGCACATGCTACATTATGGCCAAGCATGCGCCCCTAAAATAGCATCTGAATAACGTGCTACTGACTTTAGACTAGCGCCACTGACTTTAGACCAGGTTTTTCCTGGTCAGTGGCGGAATTGTTTTCTGAAACTGCAAAATAGCACCAGGGAACGTTTGCCCCTGAACACACCTCCTCTTTTCGCTAAACCGCCCCCGCAAACGCAAAGACATTCCCTAATTTACCGACGTGTATCTGTGGAGGGAAAAGTCCGCTGTGCGTCGGGTGCAAAATAGGAATGATACATGAGTCAGTGTAGAAAGGCAATTGCACTGAGTGCAAGATAGGGCCCTTCATGTTCATACTCATTTCATCTTCGAAGACGAGAGGTAGATTATTATCAACCTACTACATGTTATGTAACTTTACCATATTTATTGTAGACTGTTTGGATGCAGAGGACAAAACATCAAACATTGGTGTAGGGACAGGGGCGCCGCCAGGAATTTTGGGCCCCATGACAAAAAATCCAATTGGGCCCCCTCTGCGCAGCTTTTGTCACCACATCTCTAGGACCTAACTGTCCCATCAAAAGCTTTACAGAACTCTAATTAAAGGCTTGCAACTGTCTTGCTGCTTGTAGTTCAATACTAGTACAAGCACAATATTTACGGATGGTGATTTGTACATGCATGCAAGTCGGGGTTAAATTGGAATTAGTTATGTAGAGCGGCTCTCCCATAGGGGGGTCCGGGGGTATGCACCCCCAGGAAAAAAATTTAAAAATAAACCGTTAAATGGCACTTTCTGGAGAGTTTTGTGCAAAGAAAGGGAGAAATTGAGTCTTACACCGAGCACCGGGCTTCCACCACTGCGAACGGGGTTTTAGCTTTAGGAGAAGGCATTTTATCTGTTAATCCTACCAACGTAGACTGTTGTCTCGGAGACTGTTGTCTATTAGATATGATAGATTTTTTTGTGTTTGTGTGTGTGTGTGTGTGCAAGCTTCTCAAATAAATTGCCCTTCATGATGGGAATTATAAAGTCTGTATCTATAGATGTCATTCCATAATTTGAATCTAAATGAACGTATCAAACTGGATTATTTTAATATTGTCTGTATCTTACATGCAGGCTCAGGTAAGCTACTCACTGTTTCCAACTGTCCAGCATCCAGTACAGACAGTAGGTTTTTTATTTTATTTTTTTTATTTTATTTCATAATGATCATGTGATAAAATAATTGTTATTAATGTGTTTGAATTTTTGTCATTAACAAATAATTCATTTTCTTTTCTTGTAATGGTAAAAAGAGCAAGAGAGACAGAGAAATCCCCACAGACTCCCTACAATGATGCTAACTGGCTAATGTCATTGGACACAATGCTGCTCACCTTCTTCACTGGGACAGGGAGGGGCACAGTTAGGGGGAGACTGGGGTGCTGCTGACTCATCTGTTGTTAAGTCTGCTAAAAGGGGCAGGGACAATGATTTAATATGAATATCTTGCTAAACGCTTCCCTGCACTGATTAAATGGTGATTAAATGTAGGCTAGCACTAGTCTGTAGCTTATTTCACTATGGACATTAAGCCAACAGGTTAATACCACTCACAGACTACTACCCACCTTTCTTCCTTTGTCTTTCCTCTCTCTCTATTTTCTCTCTTTCCTTTTTTGAAAACTAGATTTTGATATAACGTTATTTGGCAACATTGTGGTCACTGTAGTTCTGGCGCATATTCACCTCATTCAGCCCCGCCCATTTTTAAAATGTCTTGGCTTCCGCTTTGTCTTTAAACTTCCGGTCGGCTAGCTACGGCTAGTTAGCTACGTTGAAACCCCCCAGCGAATTAGCATGGAGAGGCTAACGTGGAAAGAGACGAAAATCATCAAAAAAAGATCGGATGGCGGGATTATACTTCGCCACCCGAGGCTAATGAACTCCACCGAGTGGATAGATGACATGCGGCGGTGGACTCAGGTGTCTTATGGGGATATTTTGTTATTATTATTATGTTAATATTATTTTGTGGTATCGATGAGGCGGCCATGACAAATTACAAGAGCACGGAGGCGCATTAATATCTACACAGTGTAAAGTTCGGTCGTGTTTTGCATTGCGAGGTTGAGAAATATGTTTTTATGAAAGCTACACTAATAAACTAAGCATTACATTTCAATAATTTATAATTAATAAACTTTTCAATTTTAAGCTCAAACTATAAAAAAAAAGTTCTACTGTTTTACTTTCATGGCTCCCATTATCCTCCGTGACACGCTTTCTTCCACTTCGCCTGACCATGTTTATTATTGCTCTTCAATAAAACAAAAGTATTTGTTATACGATTAATCGATGTAATAATCGGTAGAATACTCTATTATAAAAACAATTGATAGCTGCAGCCCTAAATTGTATTACTTTATGCTACTTACTTAACTACTTGTAATTATTAATGCCTATCGTTTTTAATGCAATTTGTTTTGTACTCTGTCAAAGCATTAACTCATACATGAAATAAAATAACAGAAGCTGCAAATGTCACGTTTATTGACCCCCTCTGACAAAGACACAGGTATCAGTTCAAGTTTTGTATAGCGTTGTAAACATGGAAAAACTTCCAAAAAAATATTAATTCTAGTCTTGTACAATGCTCCTTTTCACAAAACATGTACATCACATTTCTACATTAAAAGGAAAAACTATAACCTGGAGCTCATCCATATTTGTTGCTGTTGTATCCCTGTGTAAGCACCTACACTTACACGTCCAGGCGGAGTCCAGTACAAGTCATACTCAGGTGATCATTTTGAAGAAGAAAGTTGTACATACATGTTGTGCATAAGGTGCTGTTATTTTCACATCAACAAAGTAGAAAGAGCAGACAAAAGTAATGGTGGATGCTTAAAATTGTTTGAAATGTGTATAGATTTGTAAAAATGAACAATAGAAACAACATTTTAACCATGGGGTTAGAAGAGAAGGAGAAGTTCGGTGTGTACTAGACGTTCAGGACACTGTGTTGCCTGGTCATTGAGGACAATGGAGTGGGTCACTGACAGCATAGGCGTGATCTTCCATGTGTAGACATTCCCATTGTGTAGTAGCATCAAGATGTGTCTTATTAGTCATCTCCTCATTTATCCCATCCGTCTACTGGCTTGCAGAGCTGGTTGAGGGTGTTTCTGTAGAAATAACACAGCAACAGTAAGTAACCAATGATAAGGTTAATCATTTTGCTGCCTTCCAACATAACCAGTCCTGGACATCAAATTATAAAGCCTCGACCTGATTCTATGTTGTAATGCTGTTTATTTATTGAGGTCAAGTCAAGGCATAGTTATGGGTGTAGCCTATGATGTCTGCATATCTGAATAAGTGAGAGTTTTACTGAATATTTTCCCCACGGCAGCATCCTAAAGCCTACAAACAGGCAATTAAGGAGAAATTGTCAGTCTGCCCACAACAATGCTCTGTGCAATTTCGTAGGCTACTATTCTTCTCAGTGTGTCTACGGGACTAACTGGGAGGAAACGTAACTAGGAAGTTGTATCACTAAATCTCGTAGCAATCACTAACAACAGACAACTGCTAACAGACGATAGCATTTGCTATCGCTATTTGCGAGCATACTGGAATGGATTCAGCTCGGTTTAACTAGGAGGTTTCAAGCCATACGTCGTAACAAGCCCTCACCAAATGAAAATGTTAGACAGCATAAACTGTACATAGTTTTGGAAAAAAAGTACTGATGTGATATTGCTGATCATACTCATTAGCCACTACCTGGCTAACGACTAGCAATATTGATAGCTGTTAGTGCTAGCAAAATGTTATCTTACCTGGGAGCCTAACAAGTATCCGACAAGCCTTTTTCGTCAGAGGAGTAATATACCCCAACCATTTCTCGGGGTATGGGGGTTGGTCTGATGGTTTGCCATCCACAAAATGATATGAACAGACGTAGGGAGTTTTCGGGGTTTTCGGAGGTTTCTTCAGGTTTAGCGCCTTCAGCCACATACGCAGGTCCTCATAGGAGGACATAGGAGGATAAAGATGAAAAGCTGGCCCACAACATTCTTCCCTGGTTTTCCCGTGGACTTTTTATCCAGTTGTTGTGACAGCCCCGCACCGAACACGTAATACTGGACATATTCTCCGAAATAGCTAGCTAGCTAATTTGCTAATGTAGCTAGCTACTGCAATGGACAGAGTTGCTCAACCGGAAGTTCGAAGACAAAACGGAACAAACATGGCGCCCCCCTTGTTGATGCGCGGAATAAGGTGAATACTGATTGCAACTAAACACCGTCGCTGAGTGCGCTAAGGCAGGACCAAACCATTTCATGCAGATACAGGGGGGTGGTCGGTCAATATGGATGTTTACTTTTTGGTCACTGGGGATATTTAACTTTTACTGCCAAAAACAAGTAAAAACAAAGAGATCGTCAATTTTACTATTATATTTGAAATAAACATACTGAATGATGATGGTTTAATAATTTTATATTAGTTTTTACCTATTTTTTGGGGCCCCTGTCAGTCATGGGCCCTTGGAATTGTCCTAACTTTTCCCCCCTATACAGCGCCCCTGTGTAGGGAACTCATTCAGTGTCTTGCAGCTGTCAAAGGTAACTTTTGTGACCTTTTATTATATTTTATAGATTTTTAAAAAGGTAAAGACATTGTAAATAGTCATGAAAATGATTATGTAACCTTTAAATAGCAGTGTTTAAACCAACTATATTTCATTTGGGTTTTTCCCTGTCTTACCTTAAATTGTAAGCCTAATGGATATGTGATTGGCTAAAAGCTAAAAGTGGCTAAACGATATAAGCATGCAAAATCAAGTACATTAGCTGAAGGAAAAATTAGAGAAGAAAAATGGGATAGAACATGCACAATTAATGGGAAAGTAAACAACAAAAAGTAGAACTACTGTGTAGATATTTCAGAAATGTAGTCCATATATCAAAAACGTGCTTACAAAGGCTATTTCTTACGTTTCTTTCTTCCCTTTCTTAAGTTAATATAGTGGGATTTTGACATAAAATATGAATAAATAAATAACAAAACAATAAAAAATTTAAAGTAATATTTATTTAATTTGATAACTGTACTGATCTAATTCACTGGGCTAAACCACTCCCAGTTTGTCATGTGAAGCACTTTCTGACTTTGTCTGTTAAAGGTGCTATATCAAATAAACGTATTATTATTATTATTATTATTATTAATAATAAAAAATATCAGTTGCTGCAGGCTTGTGGCCTACTACTGTGAGTTGAGTGAGCTATTGTTTTGCTAGCACACAGTAGTGAGGCAGCTTCTGGGTGAAAGTAATGTGTTTTTGGGAAGTTACCATTTAGAAAGAAAGATAGATAGATAGATAGATAGATAGATAGATAGATAGATAAAAAGCTATTTCTCATGTGGTTTGTCTGCGCCCTCATGACCCTAAGCCTGCCTGAGGGTAGGGTGTCAAAAAAGGATATGGCCAGTGTTTTATGCGAGGCAATGGTCAAATGTTTTATTATTTACACTGTAATTAAATAAACATTAATAACAGTGCTGTAGTAACTTTAATTATATATTAGGGGTGGCACGGTTCATGACAAAACATCCAACGCATGCGCAATGTAGCCTCGTGCCCATCAGGTGCCCGTATGTGACCTCAGATAGTTTAAGAACAAAACGTACAGCGTAAGACCGTGGAAAATATTTTAGACCATCCTGCCAACCTGTAAACATTTTAACATCAACGTAAGCTGCGTTGTTTCACTCTAAAGTCGCTGAAAGATGCTGCTGTTTCCAGTGGCGGTTTCTCTAGGAGGCCAAAGGAAGCCTGGCCTCCCCATGAAAATATAAAACATAATTTAAAATATAAAATAAATTTTATTTTTTAAATAAAATAATAAAAAAAATTTTTTTTACAATAAATGTTATAATTTAAAATATATTTGAATATTTTAAATTATGTTTTATATTTTTAATCGTAGGAATTATAAATTTCCCTAATCAAAACATTCTATTATCATTTTCTTCTATAGCTGGTAGAGCGAAACAGCGCCCCTCTGCACTGTGTGTGTGGTGCTGTCCTGTCTGTGCTCTGTCCTCTGTCTAGTGGCCAAAACGCTCAAAGGAGGCCAGCTTTTCCTGGCCTCCCTTAGAGAAAAAAATTAATATTTTCAGCCAATCAGATTGAAGCTAGGTTTGACCGAGCTCGACATTGAATGGTCAATTTATCATAAATAAAAAAAACAGGGAAGCCAGGTTGAACCTGGCTTCTCACCAATCACATGCCTCAGACAGATGCGTAACTATGGTAACAGTACGCTACTACGCAGCGGTGCCGACTGGCGTCAGCTGAGCTAACAGTCAGTTAACAGCAAGTTTACACAATGGATGGTGATCTTGAGTTTCTTGTTAAAAATTACTTCACTATAACTTGCTTTTGAGCTACAACTGAAGCGAGCGAGGCGCTCCGTGCACCTCTGACGCTCATTCATGAGTGGTGAAGATAGTTGTGGAAACTTTCCCGGCTGGTCAACAGTACAGAAGTTAGCTAGCTAGCTAGCCATGGCACACAAGCGCATTTTGGATTTCTTTATGGATTAACCACAAGCTAAAAAGCGTAAAGGACCGGAGGCAGAAAACTGTAACTGAATGAAGTAGCGACCCTGCTAGCAACAGACGACGAGGGAGCTAATCTCGTAAACCAAGCTAGCAGCACCAGGGTAGCCGCAAAGGGAACATCAACGTCAACTCAGTGCTGCCAGCCCCGGGCTCACACTTTTCCTGCTAGACGTTTTGGTGATGAGGATTTCTTTTTAGTGTTATGACTGCAACACAAGGTAATAATGCTGGTTTATTATTATGCTGCCGCCGTGCATTAAATTGGCATGATTTATCAACTGTTCAGTAACAGTTCAACTGGAAGTTCATACGAATTATTGGAGATAATTGTGTTTTTGTTACACTTGTGTAAAGCCTACTTAGCCTACGTATTGGAAAACCAGAATGAGGTCACACCGATTTTTAATTATCCTACCGTATTGTTATAAAATTATTAGGCCCAGCTTAACACCCAGGCCTAATATCTTTATGCCTTTAATTTGCTATTGCTGTGCTACAAAAACTTAAGGATGCATTTCTCTATTTCAGTGTTTATGTCAGGACTGACTTTGATTTGATTTAATATAATTCAGTGACGTGTTTTATACCCTTGTGTTTGTGGCTCAGTGTTAGAGCTTGTAGGCATATTCTGTACCATTGTAGCTTTGTGCCGATATCCTGCGTTACCCGTGCCTGGTCGGTTCTGTCTTGGATTTTGGACTTTATTCTTGTTTTTGTTTTTTCACTTGTGGAGCGTCCGTGTGTACCTGTGTTCCAGTTTTATTACCGAAGCCTTAGTACTGTTTTGACACCACGAAGTGCCTTTGTTTTAATAAATAGAGATATTTTGTCTTCATCTTGACAGTATGGGTATGAAATAAATGTGTCTTGGTTGAATAGCGATAACGGTCTATTATTTCCCGGTGTTTCGGGATCAGTAGCCACGGCAGACTAATTACCGCTACGTAAATAAGAAGGGAATGATGTGAGCGGTTTCTTGGTTTCTTTGACGTTAGCCTTGAACGAGATGCTGAAGCCATAACTGCTGTGGTGATGCAGGCACTTGCCAACTACAATCCTGAAACAAAGCTCATTTGTCAGGCATATGATGGAGCAAATATACATACTAAGCTCACTGGCTTCCTCGGTCAAATTTGCCACGCACCGCCACTGGCTGTTTCAATCCTGTCGGCTCTCTGCAGCGGGCGGTGCTGCTGCTCAGTTCCCCCCGCGACTGACGCGCACAGACACACAAACACACACACACACACACACACACAAACACACACGGTGGATGCAGGAAAAAACGGAGATGAGACACAATGACCTAAATTGAGGACAGCTACGCTCGTTATTGTAAGTGCAATGATAAGTTAAAGTCCAATAAGTCCTTTATCAAACCGTATGAATGTGTGTCCCAGGCCAGGATAGGAAATGAACTAACAATGTAAAGATCAACAAGCCACTGACAGACGTGGAAATTTGATTCATTCATAAATTATTTTTTGTCTTAAATCCACTAGCCATTTTCATTTTATACCAACATTTGCAGCATCCTGAGCCTTTTTGGTAAGGTTCCTAGGAAAACTCAGCCTAGAGTAATTTTATTCTCCCCAAAAAAGTTTCCTTTTTATTTTTAAAGAACTATGCAGAAAAAAAGAAATTTTGTTTTGTTTGATAAATGCAAGTTATTTCAATTGATATTCTGTAATTTTTCAATCTTTGTGTGCTAAAAAGGCACATAAGTTCCTGTAGATGGCAATACACATTCTAATTTTTTTGCCAAATAAATGAAAAGCTTGTTGAAATCATCAATGTCTTCCCTCTTGCTGTATCAAAATCTCACCTAGCTTTCCTCAGAGATGGTCCCAATAATGTGCTTAAAGTCAAGTCAAATTCAGTTTGAGCATGACTACACGATATATCCTACATTTCGGATAATTAAGCTAAATAGTATATTTCTGGAGTGTTAAAGATTAAAAGAAAAATAACAACAAGAACCGTACAGAAGCGAAAACCGTGACCCTAAAACCGTGATAGGAACCGAACAGTGGGTTTTGTGAACTGTGCCACCCCCTATATATATATATATATATATATATATATATATATATATATATATATATATGTAAGGGATAATGTAGAGCGAGGCGGTTGTTATAGTGAATACAACCGCGACAGGGTGATCAGGTCTTGAATCAGCCTGGGGTTGTATTCGCTATAACAACCGCCTCGCTGTACATTATCCCGCTTATTACATGGCTACTTACCAAATAAATCAATAATTTGACTAATAACTTGACATAATCAATAATATTGATTTAAATGGGAGTTTATTGATTTAAATACGATTGTATTGCTTCCACTAGAGAAAATAGTCCGTTCCGTCTCTACGGTTGAAATCCTGCGTCCATAGCAACGTAAAAACTCTGTAATGCAATCCTTCGTCTATTAGCTACTCAACACCACCTTACGGGCTGTGGTATTAGCCGTATATTTTATGGGGTGCTACCGTGGTGGACAAATGACCCAGCTGCTGTTTTAATCACTGCAGGAATTGACACAACATTAGCTGAAGCGTTGTAGTGAGCTAGCGGGCTATCGGCTGCTCTAATTTACATTAAACTGAACATTTCCGTTGACGGTGAAGTGAGACACGGTGAATGGCTTCTTTGGGAATATTTATGTCGACGTTTATGTCCTCATTCATCTCTTTTCCTTTATGCAGAACCGCTGCATGTTGACACACCTGTAAGTTAACGTTAAACAAGTTGCAATGTAAGCTAACTAATTATCGTTATTGTCCCTACGGCTGTTACTGCGTAGCTAGCGATCATAGACGGTATAGAAAGATACTAGCGATAGACGCTCATCAGATCTGCTGTCATTGCTTGAATTAGAGGACAGAAGTTGCTCCACGTTTCCCCACTTTTTGACACAGCTGATAGGCTAAATTATCCGGACTTCTTTCAGCGGATTGATTGATAGCTGTCCTCCAGAGTGAACAGAACTGCGTCCATGGCAACGCTCTGCTTTTGCATGGCAACGGTGTGTTATCCTTAGCAGCATTCTACATTAGAATTCAAGCAAGCCATGTGATAAATATATATAATTGAACTATATGGTGATTATTTTTTTGGCTTTGTGCATACAATGCCAGGTCTTCTTCTTCCTCTTTGTCTTCATGGAGTGTGAGATTACATGATATCCTATGAGAGTCTTCAGCCAGCGTTTCTTCTGTTGGAGAGAGGTGTAGTTGGTCCTGGAGTGGAGAGCCAAACCTGAGTCAGATAGAGATCGAAAAAAGGAAAGGAGAGAAAGTTGAGTTACTGAAATCCAGTAAAGAGTGGTAGGACAAACATTTTTTAACTTTCCCCCCACACAAGGACTTTTTCCTTTTTTTTCCCCCCAAACACGGTCGATGGAGAGAACACTGTCTGAGAGGGACTTACACACTGATTGAACGGAGCTCTTGGATCAATTTCTTTATATACTTATTATTTATAGCATAAGTTGGTTTGTTATAGAATGTATGGTCATGTTATGTATCACAGTTTGGTAAATGACTGAGTGATATTAGTGGATTTCTGACATAAAGAAACTTTTTCATTTGTTTTTATATTTTGGTTGGTATTTTCATTGATTTAAAAGAGGAAAAATTAAAGGAGCCTCTTGTTAAATTAGAGGCACTATGAAATAGGATTTATATATTCGTAAAAGACAAAATAAAGGGGAAAAAAACAACTTTATGAGTGCCTGACAAAAAGGAAATTTAAAAAAGCATTCCAATCTGAAATATAATAGGGTAATGAAAATAAACTAGGCACTTACCTGACAGGTGGATTGCAGGATAAACCATAGACAAAAGGAGATTTATTAGAAGCTAAAGGGTATTTGATTTATTATTGCATGTGTTGTGTGGTTTTACTTGTATATTGTTGATATTCTGTGTTAAATGGCATTTTCAAATAAAAAAAGAAGATAACTGCAAGATGAAATAATAAATGTTGTTTTATTACCTTTTTAAATATAACCCCTTCAGTCTGTGTCTTGTTTCTCCTTTGCTGCCCGGTATCCATTTCTCCCGAGAGAACTAGATCTTCTGAGAATCGGGTCCATATTAAGTTTTAATATTTTTCTATTTACTGTACCGGGAGGCTAATTAATAGTTACTTCTGGGTGTTACAAGTGCAATCGGAATAATTTAAAATATATTTGCATACAAATAAAAAAAAAAAAAAATTGCAAAGAAACCTGCACACTGTCTAACTTGCAAAGTTAGCTGACAATATTTTGGTACTAAGCCTTCATCAGGCAAATGGTGTTACATACTGAGAAGCCATCTATTGTAGGAGGTGACTGTGGGTCTGCACCCATTGGTGTGGGAAGTGGGGGTGCTGGAGGTGCTGCAGCACCCCCTGGTGGCAAAACATTAAAACTGCGATGACAATAATATGATGGCTTAGAATGTATTTACAGTATTGAATCAATACGGTCCTGGGCTCCCTATGCGCTCATACAGTATGCTGTGCAGTAGACCCTATGTTGGGATATAGTTTGTACACACCGTCAGCTCAGCTTTACTTCATGGAGGGGGGGGGGCGAGTGAGTTTTTAAAGGAGACAGAGGTAGAGTGATCTGCAGAGTATAGAACCTGTGTAACAACATAGTATCTTTAGACTCTACGTGGACCGTAGACGGTGTGCAGTGCAAGTATTTTTCTGTTAATATAACTCATCATCAAGACATCAATTTTGTGAAGAAGAACCGCTGACTTGTGTTTGAAGACGAGTTTGTGTGTTCCATACTTCAACACAGTTTGTCCAACTTCAGGCACCTTGTATTGGTTTTAACATTCAGCCAAGTTAGTTTGTATTTAGAGTTGATCAGATCCACTTGTTAGTCTTCTGGGTGTGATGAGTTTTTTTCTTTCAAACAGCACCTGAATGCAGCATTGTTAAGCAGCTAAAGTCTTAGATGTCAGATGTTTTCACGAGCACACAAATGTTAAAATCCCAGGATGTTTCATTTACTGATGTTTATCACCTCATTTAAATACATAACTGATTCCTCTTCACACTGGCAGCTACCTGAACTCATGTTCAACTGATTCCTCTTCACACTGGCAGCTACCTGAACTCATGTTCATGGAAACACTCACAGACTTCATTCTGGTTGTAAAACTGGGACTTTGAAACAACACTGTGATGAGATTAGGTCCGATGACAGACATGTTGTGTTAACAACCACTTTTTGTGCTGAACGTATATTAGAAACAGAGCATCACGGTACATGATGAAGAATAAAACTCGTTTCCAGATCACTTGTTTGATCTCAAACAGTTTGACTCCATCTTTAACCTCCCATCAATCAGAGCCAAGACCTAAAATATCTACAATTTTTTGTATTGTATTAATGATAAGCAACACAACTATTCACATTTCTTCATTTGGTTTATCTTGCTTATGGTGTCGGTCTATGTATAACACTCTTATCTGGATATTGTTCTTATGACTAAATCTTCTCCAACTATCACAGCAAATAAATGGTTTCTCTCCTTTGTAGACTCTCAGGTGTCTCAGCAGATAGCTCTTACAGCTAAATCGTTTCTCATAAACACTGCAACCCACTGGTTTCTCTTGTTAAATCTTTCCTCTCAGACACTAATTGAAATAGCTCATGTTACTGGACCAAGTTAACAGTTAACTTCATTTAACAACCCAGAGTTTGTTTCTCCTATCCCAGAATGGGTCTGTGGTGTAGCCAGACTTTACTCCACAGTGCTGTGGATAACATAATCCTGATTCATATTTGATCAGAACCGCCCAGTTTGTGCCATGAGCCGTGGTTGATCATCTTAAACCGGCCCCATATTAGGTAAAAGGTTGTGGTTGGCAGGCACGTCTCAGGCTGCTGGGAATCTGAATGGGACGGGGACCAGACGTACCTGCCAGAGCAAATTAAACATGGCCACGCAGATAGGGCAGCAGCAGCTCAGTCAGATGGACCATGTATGGAGGACTGGTATCATGAGAAGCGCCAGTTTAGTCAACGGTCCCTTGAGCAAGTCACCGAACCCCCAACTGCTCTGGGCGCCTGTCCATTGCCAGCCCCATCACTCTGACATCTCTTCATTTAATGCATGAGTATGGGTCCTGTTCCCCTGTGTGTCTGTATCTGTGTAATAAAAATTTAATTTCCCCGCGGGATTGGTAAAGTATGTCCTCTTCTGTTTGAGATCCATCCAGCTCCCTGGCCCTTTGCCTATTCTTCAGAGTCCAAAAGCTTTCTTGGTATGGTATAGTTGCTCTTGGGCTCACTTTGGACAAGGCTACGTTACAGACGGTAGACTGAACAAGAACATTTCCAGTTACAAATATAATTTCAAGGAGTATCCTTCTTTAAATTGGACTAATATTGAATATCGGAAGATTTTAAGGTACAGTATTATTGTGTTAAGTTGTGTATTGTATAAAATTATATATATTTCTTCATGATTATGTCCGTCCTTTTGATGTAGTATGCCTACACGTTGGAAATGCCTGTCTGTTTTTGTTCCTTCTATAACTGTTGCATGTTGTATTCAGGGTATTTCTAAGCAAAGAAGCTTTTCATTTTCAGTACAAATGTTAGACAAGAGCGTGATGAAACCAAACACATATTTGATGATGTTATCAACCAGGTTATATCTTTAAAGCAGGAAATGTACGTAGTATTTTAAAAGCACAATTTGATATCTGCTCAGAAAAAACTGCCAACAAAGTCTGCATATTTATGGGGGGCCCGCATTTTTTCAAATACGCCGCAATTTCGCCGCATAAATGGCTGATTTCCACGCAAAATATGCAGGGCTTGCATGATTTCATAATCCCCGCATTTTCGTTGCAAAAAGGTCACATATATCTTAGCAGAAAGTTGAAAAATGTTGCTTTTACTTCACACAAGAAAAGCCATTTTCCCTGTTACCATGGTAATGTTATGAAGTGACATAATTACACGACGCGAACATCAAAGCTGGGTGCTGGGGGAATCACTTTTTTTCCTCTTTTTCATCAAACTGTTCCCGCAATTTCATTGCAAACAATTGCATGAATATCCCGCATATTCCATCGCATTTTTTAAGAAAACGTGCCGCATAATCAAGGATTTTTACCCGCAACAATCACAAAAAAACTCTGCATTTTTCTGGAAGGACTGATTTTCATTGCACCATTTCCACACACTCCACGCAGGAAATAAAGTCAAACTTGTCTGCACATATTTTGGATGTGATTTGTTCCATGGGTATCATCTATGTGAATCCTGTATTTGTTTGAACTCTCTCCACACAGCTTCACTGAACAATGTTAGGTAGATATTAAACAATGGCATGAAAAGAAAAGAACTAAAAAGTAAAGTACAAGTACTTCACATTTGTAATGAAGTAAAGATGTTAAGTAAATGTACGTATTTACATTCCACCACTGCCTTATTAACCCCAGAGATGTCGTACCGCAGGGCAAAATTACGAATCCCACTATGGCCACGCAAAGACCCGCCCTACGAAGCAGCTTGATTGGTTGGGGTTAGGCATTTTGACTAGAGTGATTAAGGTTAAGTTTGGGTAGTCGAAAATCCAGCTCTTCCACTTAGCTGCTCCCTACAGAGCCCTGAAGAACTTCTGTTGTGGAATCTGGATGCAGCCTTTTTTTGTTGCATTTTTTTTCAGGGTTTGTGTGCTTTTCTTTTTGCATCGTTTTTTTCTTTGCATCGCGTTTGTGTATTTGGTTGTGTTGTGTGTATTTGCAGCGTTTTTGTGTATTTGGTTGTGTTGTGTGTATTTGCAGCGTTTTTGTGTATTTGGTTGTGTTGTGTGTATTTGCAGCGCGTTTGCTGAATGCTGCGCATGTGTTGTCAAAATAATGAAGTTGTTTTCTTAATTTGCTTGCGTTTTGTCTATTTGCATGTGTTTTCTTAAGTTGCGGGGCGTTTTCCCCAGTCGGCCACCGTAGATTTTAGCCTTTGGCAGAAGATGCCCAGGTTTTCGGCCATCCTGATGTCAATAGGGAGCTCATTCCACCATTTAGGAGCCAGGACAGCAAACAGTCGGGATTTCATTGAGTGATTAGTTCTCCCTCGCCATGAGGGGGCAGCAAGCAGGTTGGCTGATGCAGAGCGGAGTGGGCGGGTTGGGGTGTAGGGTTTGACCATGTCCTGGAGACATCTATATGAAAAGCTAAAATGCAAAGTTTTCAATAAATATACATGAAGCAACTAATCTCAACATAGACAAAATTGTGAATGTACTTGTTCGCTTTTTTAATGATGACTTGGCCAAAGTAACAACACAACATCTAGCAAGTTATGATTCCACTGTAAGATTTTGATATTATTATTGCAATATGTCATCTACATTGACTCTTAATTTAAAATATGGTTGGAGGTTATGGTCCAGGCTCAGTGTTGTGTTCACTTCTTGTTTCTGCTAAAAAGTACAACAGGCCAAGGCTACATGTTTAAAGCAGTATACGTGATATTAAGGTCAGAAGAAGATGTAGATTAATAGTGAATAGGTTTCACGGCTTAGTGTTTGTTAAGACATGGTGAATGTGTCAGGACACATTTTGTTCCAGACGTCAGAGTGTCAAAGTCAGGAACTGAGATCCTGATTTTTCCCAAAAAAACACCAAAACTTTCAGGTGATGCTAAAATCCTTCTTAGAAACCTTAAGAAAGTCCATCTCATCTTTTCAGCAGCCCTGGATTCGTGCAACAACTTCTGTGCAAACGTGTAATTTTGTGAATAAACTTGCATTGAGATAATATTACTAGTTGTTTGAGGATATTTAAACCTTCAATAAGCTCATCAAAACAATCAAAACAGCAACATATTAAACAGAATTAACATGCATGTGCTGATTACTACTTGTGGTGTTTTATCAACTAACCCCCCCCCCTCCCTCTCGCACTACTTTATGTTCATACTCATTTTATCTCTCTTGCTTCTCTTTCTATAGTAGTAGAAAGGTATGTCATGAATGCAGAAGTTGGGCTGCAGGCTCCCAAAGGTGCAGTCAGACGTGGCCGTAGCACAGCAGATGGATGCAGATGGTTTATCAAGTGGATGAATCAGTCTCATCCTAAACAAGAGGGCAGAGGGGCATTCAACAAGTAGTGGGACATCAGTACCAAAGACAGGCTAAATGTCCTAAACAAATGGACATTAACATTAATTATTATATTAAATTACTGAAACATGGACGAGGTTCTGTGGCTGCAGTAATGACCTCATATCAGCACATTAAATATTTCTATTCATCACCAGAACTTGTGTTATCTGAAACTGTAGTATTTGATTAAATATCATAAGCAAATAGGGTAACAAATATTAAGGAAGTTTAATACTGAAAGCAATACGCATTTTGTTTTAAATTATTTGATCTGTGAGTATTCTATATATGTATACTGCATTTGTGTAAACTGAACAATGTTAGGTAGATATTAAACATGTTTCACGTCTCTTTTTATAACCTGATCTCCTAAACAGGTTTCACTCTGAAGAATGGGAGATTTCTACTATAACAACACTTTAAAGAACATGAGCCATGTTTACAACAGCAACCAATATATTGAAGCTGGATTCATCATAAATGTGGTGACATGCATAATACATCTCTATTGGACTTCCTTTGACCCTCGTGGCCATCTATGCTCTTTGTTCTCTGGTACGTACATTATGACTGAGATCTATTTGTGTAAAGTCTCTGTCTGTAAAGGATCTTGATCTGAGTTGGGGACCACATGTCAGGGGGCTGGGGTGAAAGTATTTTAAAGACCTATACATTTACAGGAATAATTAACTGCATAGTTAAAATGTAAAGTAAGATGATTGGACCCTGCAGACATATTTGGGAGGAGTTCAGAACATGTTTACAACTGCTTTCTTTACTTTAACCAATGTGTTCCTGCAGGTGGGAAAGGATCATGTTGCTCCGATCTACGTCATCAACCTTCTCATTTCTGACCTCATTCAGTTCTGCTGCTTGATCGTTTGGATGGCAAAACCTGTGGACCTGAACATATATTACATAGCCAGATATATTTATGGCTCTAGTGTGATGGCCAGTGTTTGCTTCATGGTGTGCATCTCCCTGGAAAGGTATCTGTCTATCCAGAATGTGTGTATCTACTTCTGTGTCTGACCATTGTATTACTATATCATTCTGAAGCTGTGTCTTACATCTTGTATTACAGGTATTTGGTCATCGCCTGCCCGCTGTGGTACCGCTTCAGACGAACTATCAAGAGCTCCGTGGTGGTCTGCGTCCTGGTCTGGATCCTTCCTCTTGCTATTGGCTCCACTTTATTATTTTGGCATTTTGCATATATTCCAGTAACCATCTTAGCCATATTTTTCCTCCTTCCCCTCCCACTGCTCATCTTCTTTCTGGTTGGGACCCTTAAAGCCCTGTCTGCTTCCATCTCAGTTCCAGCTGACGAAAAACGACGAATTGTGGCAATATTGGTCCTGGTGCTGCTTATTTACACGCTGCTGTTCATGCCCGGAATCATTCTACTTCTGAAAGAATATGACAGATATGACATGACCCTCCACATCCTGTCTGATGTGTTTGTTATGTTTAGTCCTCTTGCAGACTTAGTTCTGTATTTTTTCATGAGGAAAGGGGCCATAGACAAGCTTTTGGCCTCTGTGTGTTATTGCCGAATGGACAGCAATGATGTCAGCAGTTCAACAGTATGAATGATGACAACATGTCCACAGTCAGCTTCATGTAGGCAGAGAAAGAGGGAGAGAGAGAGAGAGAGAGAAAAGGGAGAAACAGAAGAAGACATGTAGGTAAATAGAAAGGTTAGAGACATGATTCTGTCTTCTACCGATATATTTATATATATTATATGGTTTCCAATAATACACCTAACTGTTGATGTAAGCCATCTTTTGTAGGAGTTGGGTCTGCACCAATCACTCTTCTCTTTGCAACTTTGGATCTATCACCCTCTCAGACACGCCTGTGTCATGTTATAGATGTGCAAAGTATTTTCCCGTTCATATCAACTTTAATCGTCATCAAGACACACGGTAGAGTGAACCAAGTTAATGGAATTTTGTCAAGAGAAAACTGATTTATGTTTTAAGACCCGTTGGATTTTACCTGCATAATTTAATACAACTCAAATATGAACAATCACTGTTTGTGCATCACTGTACATGATGAAAAATAAAACTCTTTCAAGATCACTTATTTCATCTCAATTTGTTTAACTCCATTTTTGAACTCTTGTCAATCAGAGCCCAGACTTAAAAGTTATATTTTTTCTATTTAATGATGACCAACACACTTTTAATTTTTTTTGAATTTCTTACATTCCACCACTGACTACAACCCCAGAGATGTTGTACCGCAGGGCTAAAAGTACTACTCTCGATGCACCTAGCACTGTAGATTTTGAAGAGACAGAGGGCTTCTCTCTACAGGATCCTGGACCATTAGTGCTTCATCGTGGGTCACAGTGCAACATCAGATGTCTGCAATGCTCATCAGGTAGTGTAACTGTATCTATCATTAGCTGTATATGACACATAAACATTTACAAATTACTTCTAATGGTAGGAAGAAGACATTTCATACTGGACTGTATTAGGTTGTGCATGTGTTGTGACCGCTCTTTTTTTTTGCCTAGCAGTTTTCCTTGGACTAGGGTGGCCCCTAAATCATGGCTGCAGCTGTCGCAGTGGTCCTGCTACGCCGTGCAGTTCCCTGCTACGTCCTGTAACGCCCTGCTACGCCATGAACTACTGCAACTACTATTTATAGTCGTAGTTCAATTAGCTTTATTGTGACTATTATTGCCACTGTTCATCACACCTCCAACCGGCACCGTTTCTTCCTGAGAGGGAGGTTTTCCTCGCCACTGTCACACTGAATGCTTGCTCTTGGGGGAATTACTAGAATTGTTGGGTCCCTGTAAATTATAGTGTGGTCTAGACCTACTCTATTTGTGACTTGAGTTTCTTGAGATAACTCTTGTTATGATGTATTAAAGTTGATAAAGATGAGACTTTATTGATCTGGTGGTGAAATTCACAAGCTACCTGCCAAGTCAAACTTCTAAAAGTAATGCAAAAGTAGTGTAAAGCATTACAATTCAATACAAGTCAATATGATCAAGAGTGATAGACTTATTTGATGTAACATTTTCAGTTATTCTATTCCATAAAGGTATGTATGCACATCAGAGTTTAAAAATCTGCTAATCCCTCAGCATCAATAATGCACATTAGATTAGATTATACTTTATTGTCATTGTGCAGAGTACAAGTACAAAGACAACAAAATGCAGTTTGCGTCCAACCAAATTTGTATAACTAAGTGTAAGTAATGAACAACATGTACAGATATGTGCAATGTAGTAGGAGTAACATAGTAAGAATATAGATATATGCAGGGTATTAACAGAATTATATTTTAAGAAAAACAGAATAAATATGGATATTCAGTATGAATCACATAGACAAATATGTGCAGTGTGGTAAAAGTACCACTGTAGTGCAGAAATGGTAAAGTAAGAATAAGTGTACTGTGCAGGAGGAATAGTATGAAGTGCAGTAGAATATGGCTATACAGTACAGGCCAAAAGTTTGGACACACCTTCTCATTCAATGTGTTTCCTTTTTATTTTCATGTCTATTTACATTTTAGATTCTCACTGAAGACATCAAAACTATGAATGAACACATATGGAATTATGTAATTAACAAAAAAGTGTGAAATAACTGAAAAAGTGTCTTATATTTTAGATTCTTTAAAGTAGCCACCCTTTGCTTTTTTATTAATAAGGGAACAAATTCCACTAATTAACACTGACAAAGCACACCTGTGAAGGTAAAACCATTTCAGGTGACTACCTCATGAAGCTCATTGAGAGAACACCAAGGGTTTGCAGAGTTACCAAAAAAAGCAAAGGGTGGCTACTTTGAAGAATCTAAAATATAAGACACGTTTTCAGTTATTTCACACTTTTTTGTTAAGTACATAATTCCATATGTGTTCATTCATAGTTTTGATGCCTTCAGTGAGAATCTACAATGTAAATAGTCATGAAAATAAAGAAACACACTGAACGAGAAGGTGTGTCCAAACTTTTGGCCTGTACTGTATATAAGTAGTTACAGTATGTACATTAATTATTTTGATACAGTTTGTTATTTGTGTAGAAAACTGACAACTATAATAGAAGTGTATAATAATATAATAGTGTTATAAATTAGTCTCGTCTAAACATACTGTGGTATGTTGGCTTGGAGAGGGCCATACTCCTGCCTGAAGTTGAGGTATGCTACCTGCAGCGAGAACGGGTTGAGGCAGCAGGCATCAAAGCCGGGATGGAGCTTCAGGCAGGTAATGTCCGTGGCCGGGACTAAACCCTCAACTAGTGCCCAGTAGGCCTCCACCTCTCGACAACACATGCTGTCCACCGCCAACGCCATAGCCTCACAATGTCCGCACAAAAACCTAGCCAACAAAACGATTATGTGCTAGTACCATACTGTCAGGATGGAGAGAAGGTCAGGACCCAAATGCAGGTATACAGAGTTTTAATAAGCCAGGAAATCACTTAAGGCAGGACAGAACACGACAAGAACCACCAAACAGAAACCAAGAATCCGACAACAGACAAGGGAAACAGAGAGAGTAAATACAAGAGGTAACAAGGACTAACAAGGGACAGGTGATACAACAGGTGAAACACATTAGACAATCACAAGGGCGGGAAAACCAAAAGACAGGAAGTAAAACCAGACAAGACAGAAAACCAGACATTCAAAATAAAACGGGGAACAGAGCAAAACAGACAAGACTACCACAATAAGACAGAACATGGAACAAAGCACAAAACACACAAAAAGGCCACCAGAGAGGCACAAAGGCCATAGTCCCAGCCGGATCATGACAGTACCCCCCCCCCCCTCGACGGACGCCACCCGGCGGCCATCGACAGACCAACCCTGGGAGGGCGGAGGGGGACCAGAGGAGGGACCAACAATGGAACAAAAAGGTCAAACGGGGCTCAGGGAACACAGACAGCACTGGGGGCAAAGGGAACAGAGGGGCCCCAGGGGCAAAGGGAACACAGAGAGCACTGGGGGCAAAGGGAACACTGAGGACCGGAGAGGCCTGACAGAGGGTCACTAGGGGAGAAAAACTGAGAGGAGCTACTCAGGTGGAAACAAACACTGGACTGGACAAACTTAACGGGACCGACTCAGACACAGACGGGACAGACTCAGACACAGACGGGACAGACTCAGACACAGACGGGACAGACTCAGACAGGACTGGCTCAGACAAAGAGACAGGGACGGAGACAGGCACAGTGACAGGGACGGAGACAAGCCCAGTGACAGGGATGGAGACAAGCACAGTGACAGGGACGGAGACAAGCACAGTGACAGGCACAGTGACGGAGACCGGCAAATCCACTGGGTTAGTCTCAGGGGCGCCGGAGACTGGCGAAGCCACTGGGTTAGTCTCAGGGGACGCCGGAGACCGGCAAAGCCACTGGGGTAGTCACAGGGACTGTGGGAGGTCTAGGAGGTCGGGCGACGCTGACTGTGGGAGGTCTGGGAGGTCGGGCGACGCAGACTCTGGGAGGTCTGGGAGGTCGGGCGACGCAGACTCTGGGAGGTCTGGGAGGTCGGGCGACGCAGACTCTGGGCGGCTGAACATCAGCGGCGAATCCGGGCGGCTGCACGTCAGCGGCGAATCTGGGCAGCCGCTAACCAGCCAGGGTACCGAGAGGCCGCTATCTGGCCGAGATTCTGGAGGGCTGCTAGCCAGCCGGGAATCTGCGAAGCTGCTAGCCAGCCGGGAACCAGGGATGCTGCTAGCCAGCAGGGGTACAGAGAGGCTGCTAGCCGGCCGAGGTTCTGGAGGGCTGCTAGCCAGCTCGGGGACGCTAGAGAGCTCGGGGGCAGTAGAGAGCTCGGGGGCACTAGGCAGTGCTGGAACACTGGAGAATCAGGGTGGCCGCTAACTAGCCCGGAGTCAGGGGGGCTGCTTGCTAGGCTGGATACAGAGGGACTGCCAGCTAGTGGGAAATCAGGGGGGCTGCTAGCTGGCTGGGACTCGGGGGAGCTGCTAGCTGGCTGGGACTCGGGGGAGCTGCTAGCCGGCTGGGACTCGGGGGAGCTGCTAGCCAGCCGGGACTCGTGGGGAGCTGCTAGCCAGCCGGGACTCGGGGGAGCTGCTAGCCAGCCGGGACTCGGGGGAGCTGCTAGCCAGCTGGGGCTCATGAAGGCTGCTAGCTGGCCGGGAGTCTGGGTAGGAGCTGCACGTCAGCTCAGAGTCAAGGGGGCTGCACGTCAGCTCAGAGTCTAGAGAGCTGCACGTCAGCCTAGGTTCAGGAGGGGTGCACGCCAGCTCGGGGTCAGAAGAGCTGCACGCCAGCTCGGGGTCAGAAGAGCTGCACGCCAGCCCAGTGTCAGGAGAGCTGCACGCCAGCCCAGTGTCAGGAGAGCCGCACGCCAGCCCAGTGTCAGGAGAGCTGCACGCCAGCCCAGTGTCAGGAGAGCTGCACGCCAGCCCGGGAACAGGAGGGTTGCACGTCAGCTCGTGAACAGAAGGGTTGCTAGGGAGCGAGGACTCTGGGGTGAAGAGTGGAGCATGGCGACGGGAGCCACGACAGCCTTTTCCCCGTCTACGTCCTCCGCGGGTCCCACAGAAGACTGCCAGGCGGGTGCCCTCATAGGGTTGCTGGTGGTTGGAGGCGTACGCTGACCGGGTAGCGTCTGGGCAGTCCAACGAGGGGTCTGGGGAAGCAGGTGACTGGGCAGGCTGGCTGACGAAGCACGCACCGACGGCCACAGTGTTGGCCGACTGGGGAGGAGACAGGCTGGTGGTGGGTGAGTCACTGGAGGTGGCTTGTAGAAATTACTCTAGCCGTTGCTTGATTCCTTCCAGCTGGGGAACAAAGTGACTCACCCAAGGTCTCTCCGATAACCACTGCCGCAGAACTGCGAGCTTCTCCAGGAGAGGGGGGTGTCGGTCAGGCTCAGAGGAGAGAAGGCACTGTACAGTCCAACCGAACTCCAACACCTTCTTAGTAAAGAGAAGCTTCTCTGCTGGGTCCACGATGGTCAGTTCAGGCTCAGCAACACGGGTTAGCTCCGGCTCAGGTACACAGGTTAGCTCCGGCTCAGGTACACAGGTTAGCTCAGGTTGCTGGAGCACTGTAAGGCTGAATTCCCGCTCCACAGCCTGCCAGCGTACCTCCATGAGGTGCCTAGCAAAGGCGGGATCCTTATCATGCAGGGAGTGATAAAAGGAGATCATCAACTCCCCATCAGAGTCCAACGGGTGAATGACCGGAATAAAGTCCATACCTGCTGGGTCCATTTGTGGTCGGATTCTTCTGTCAGGATGAAGAGAAGGTCAGGACCCAAATGCAGGTATACAGAGTTTTAATTAGGGTTAGTGAAACTGACGTTCCGAAGCTTTGTTGAGATCCCGAAGCGCAGATGTTTCGAAACACTGATCCGAAGCATGATTCAAAACACCCATGTCACAGGTGGCATGAATCAGTGTGTGATTGAAAGGGTCGGGAACACACATCGCACATCAGTATAAAAGTGATGTGAACGCATTTTGACCTCGTGGGTTTTTGTGAGAGGAATTAGATTTTGAGATAGCGGATATTTGGTAGTGACATTCATAGTGCGATTTGTTTAGTTATATTTAGGCTTACATTTACATTTACACATTGACTGATAGGCTAGAGACAGACAGAGTATACATAGTGACACATTAACATATTGATAGGTAGATACACATAGATACACAGATAGATAGATCGATAGATACATACACACACATTACACAAACACACACACATATATATATCTATATATATATATATAGATATATATATATATATATATATATATATATATATATATATATAGAGAGAGAGATATAGATATAGAGATATATAGATAGAGATATATAGATAGATAGAGATATAGAGATAGATATATAGATAGATAGATAGATAGATAGATAGATAGATAGATATATAGATAGAGAGATATAGATATATATATATATTTATATATAGAGAGAGATAGAGATATATGAATAGAGATATATAGACATATAGATAGAGATATATAGATAGATAGATATGGAGGCTCCTCCACAGAAGAGATGCCGTACTTCTGTGGTGTGGGAGCATTTCCATTTGGAAACCCCAAATAAAGTGAGATGTATGTACTGTGATCGGCAGCTAGCCTTTTGCAACAATACATCATCCATGATGCGCCATTTGAGGAGCACTCATCCTTCCATTTTGGAGGGTGCAGAGGATGGTAGCATTCCCCCTGTACCTAGGCCTGCTACTGACACTGCTGGGCCATCTAAGCAAGGTATGCATTGTTTTAAATATAATTATGATTTAAATATTATAAACTGTTTGGACACTGTTTAGAAAGTCCATAGGCCTTTGTCAACCTAAGCCCTACAATTTCCCAATCACAACTGCCATTCATGTTTAAAAAAAAAAAAATCAGTTTCACTGTGAATATAATATGTTGTCAACATAATATATTTTGTGAATATACATTTTATAGGTCTACATTTGAGTACCCAATCTACAGCCAGTGAAGGCATCATTTTGGTTTTCCTAATTGTTGTAGTTCTACATTCTGTTTTATCTTTCTCTGCACACTGAGCATAACGTTCATAACATGTTGTTTAGGAAGGTTTCCAAATAATAAACCAGTATACTTTTAATAGCTGTGCACTATGTGAAGCTGTATTTTATTTCAATGTATTTGTCTGAAAGTATGTTTTATCTTCTCTTTTAAAAGGCAGGCAGAGGGAACTGGATGAGGCTCTACTAAACATGGTGGTGAAGGATCTGCAGCCCTTCACCATCGTGGAGGATGAGGGTTTCAGGGCTTTTGTGAACAAGCTTGATCCAAGCTATGTCCTCCCATCCCGGAAGGTGCTTAAAACAATGGTCAGCGAAAGGTACAACAAAACCAAGGAGAAGACAATGGAGGACCTACAAAATGCCGAATTTGTTAGCTTTACAGCTGACATGTGGTCCTCCATTAATATGGACGGATATCTTGGTGTAACTTGCCATTACATAACACCAGAGGCAAAAATGGCAACTGTTGTACTGGGTGTAAGGAGGTTTTACCAAACCCACACTGCCCAGCATCTCATGGAGGCTAAAGCCTTGCTAATGGCTGAGTGGGGAATAACCTCCAAAGTTCAGTGCATGGTGACTGACAATGCATCCAACATGATCCTCAGCACCCAGCTACTCCACCTTCGCCATGTCCCATGTTTTGCTCATAATTTAAATTTGATTGTGAAAAAGGCCCTAGATCAAACCCCAGTCATCAATGAAATACGCCAGAAAGCCAGAAAGATAGTGGGGTTGTTCAGATCCAGCTGCAAAGCCAAGGACAAGCTTGTGGAGATGCAGGGCTTGATGGCCAGACCAACTTTGAAACTGATCCAGGAGGTTGAGACGAGATGGAACAGCACATTCGACATGCTACAACGCTTGTATGAGCAACGTGAGCCAGTGGGTGCTGCACTTTCCAGTTTAAACAGTGATACTGCTCCCCTGACAAGTCTTGAGTATGACATTATTCAACAATCATTGTCACTACTGCAACCATTCAAACTAGCAACAACAGAGATGTCAGAGGAACAGAGAGTGTCTGCTTCAAAGCTTATACCACTGTACAGGATGTTGCAGCACAAGCTTGCACAGAAAAAAGGACAGGCAACACAGGAATCAACCATACAATTAGGTAGGCCACAATGACCATACTACCCATGTAATTGGCCATAACTGTAATATTGATGTCATTATTATACTTATTATGGTTTTCTCCTGTTTTGGCTCATAGGCTCACATCTGCAAGAAGGTCTCCACTCCAGATGTGGAGGGTATGAGACCTTTAGAGCCTTGGCACTGGCTACACTGCTGGACCCAAGGTTCAAACATGTGGCATTTGGCAATCCTGCCAAAGCCCAGGAGGCTGAAAAGCACATCACTACATAGTGTGCTTCGCTGATGCGTTCAAACACAACTCCTGGTGAGCAGTTTCAGTCTGTTATGTAATCTGATTCATGTAATGTATACTTCATATATGCCGTCAGTTTAGGATTTGTTACTAATTGCTGTTTTAATTTTCATTCAGAGCCACAAATGTCAACATCAGGCCCATCATCATCATCAACATCAACACCAGTAGAACCACAGGACAGTTTATGGGAACTGTTTGATGATCGCATCCGTGAAACCCAGACGATACACAATGCTACAGCCGATGCCACAGTGGAAGTGAAAAAATACCTCAACGATGCGTTTTTGCCCAGAACACATGATCCCCTGACTTACTGGAAAGAGAGAGCAGTAATCTTTCCACATTTGTATGTCCTTGCTAAAAAATATCTTTGCATGCCAGCAACAAGTCCCTTGTGAGAGGATTTTTTCGAAGGCTGGAGAAATTATCTCTAAAAAAAGAAGTAGGCTAAGTCCTGCCACAGCAGAGAAATTAATATTTCTGAATAAAAATCTATAAAAGAGTGAGACATTGTGGCTTGATTTCTTTTATTAATATTCTTTTTTCATGACCAAAATAACATTATGCACAGTGAGGAGCCTACAGGTTGCAAGCTTCACATATTAGAAAAATACAATAATAAAAAAATGGCTCATTGTCAAGGTTGTTTCAGTTCAACACCTGCAGGTGACCACTAGGTGTCATTGTTGAGACGGGTGTCAGATTGTTTCGAAGCCTCGACACAATATGACACATTTGCTTCAACTGTTTCATTGTTTCACAAAGCCTCGATCTGCCCACCACTAGTTTTAATAAGCCAGGAAATCACTTAAGGCAGGACAGAACACGACAAGAACCACCAAACAGAAACCAAGAATCCGACAACAGACAAGGGAAACAGAGAGACTAAATACAAGAGGTAACGAGGACTAACAAGGGACAGGTGATACAACAGGTGAAACACATTAGACAATCACAAGGGCGGGAAAACCAAAAGACAGGAAGTAAAACCAGACAAGACAGAAAACCAGACATTCAAAATAAAACGGGGAACAGAGCAAAACAGACAAGAATACCACAATAAGACAGAACATGGAACAAAGTACAAAGCACAAAACACACAAAAAGGCCACAAAGGCCATAGTCCCAGCCAGATTATGACACATACCTGTCAAGTTTTGGATTTGAAAATAAGGGAAATTTTCCGGCGCCCACCTCGAGCAGTCCCACCACCCCAACCAAGCTCCAGTATCCCTTACATTTTAAGACAGGTGTACAAGAAAGCTAAAATCACCACTTGATGCAGAATGCTGAAAACATTTACAATTTATAACATTGCTTGTCTTTACATTTAGCCTACATTTTATTTTCATTCCACACATTCTTTTCATTTCATATTGCTTTTCTTTTACAGTTTTTCTTTTAATTTCACATAACTTTTCTTTAGTGAGTTATTGTACAAATTTGTTGCAGACTTTGCATTCTTTAAGACTGTTTTGGAAGGAGTGTATTACTGGGCGGGGCCAGAGTGGTTCATTTTACATGAGAGTAGAGCGCAAATCTTTCGTACCATGCTAAACACCCTTTCTGAACTTGCATTGCTATGGGGAATGCATAGTAAAGCCTTCATAAGTTTTGGCAGCGTCTCTGTCGTAGCGTCCATCATCCGTCTCTGTTTTTTTTTCTTCTCTCATCATCTGACCTCACACACTAGCCTCGCGACAACTGCCACCTACAGTACCTGTAGTAGGCTACTGCAGGTGGCAGTTATCGCGAGGCTAGTGACAGAGCTCAGATTGGGAATGTTTTTTTTTTGTTTTTTGTTTACTCTGCTCGGGCCCGGGGTATTATTATTTTTTAATAACGCAGGTTAAAATACGGGAGATTTACGGGAAAATACAAATACAGGACGGCGGGAAAGAAGGGTAAAATACGGGACTTTCCCGGCCAAAACGGGATACTTGACAGGTTAGTGCTACAGGCTAGTGCTAACCTGCTTCTCTTAATACATCCATGGCTTGGATGGACTCCACAGTTCCTGTCTCAGCGTTCAAATTTTAGGTTGTAGAATATCACAAGACAAAACGTTCCTGGCTTAAATTAAGACAATCTACATGTATGTTTAATCTAAAACAAGGTCGAAAGTATGTTTGCTAAAGCAGATTTATTGTATAACACCAATGTACTAGCCTAGATGAACCAGCATTAGCCACCGTACTACACAGTAACTCACCAAGTCACTAACCCTATTCGCCACTGGTTCACAACTCTACTTCTCTCTTCTGCCCATTGTTCCTCCCCCTGATCTCCCCCTAATCTCCCCCTGACGTCTATCTCGCCTAGGAGGCTCATAATTAGGCCTGTGGGCCATCATAGGCATGCTCGCCAACGTTGAGGAGCTCGGTTTCTTCATCCACGTCCATTGTAATTTGAGCATGTCGCGTTACGTCACTTCCGGTCAGTGATAGATAGATGCGGAAGTTATTTTATCACAATTTTATCTCAAAATATCGTTTATATATTCCTCCAGTTTTGAAAATCTAGTTGTTTATCATTAATATACACTATGCTGTATAGGGGTGTTCAACCTGCACATAAGCAGCAGAGTAGGCTTCCTTGTACCAGTGAAATCAAGGCCTAAACAGGCTTCAAAATTAACTTTTTTGTCTATCAGTCAAATGGCTAATGAATGTTCAAATATTACCAGCCACTTAATAGATTACCATTGGCATTTGTGGCTGGTGAGTGAAGCAAATCTACCAGCCACTTGCATATTTCACCAGCATTTGGCTGGTAAACGGTGCTAATTTTGAACCCTGAGTAGTAGTAGATTCGATCACATCGCTCTAACCAATCCCCCCCACTCAATTAGCATACAGGTGCAGGGAAAAATAAATGTGGAAATACAGAAATAAATAAATGTAGAAATGTGGAAATACATAAATAAATAAATGTAGAAATAAATAAATACATAAATACAAAAATAAATACATATAGAAATGCATAAAAAAATACATGTAAAACATGTAAACAGAAATAGCCATTTATGTTACCAAACTGTATTTATTTTCACTATATTTCTGCATTTATTTATTTCTTTATTTTTTCCTTCTGTCATTTTTAGTCCTCCATAAAAATATATGGCGCCTGGCATTAATAGAGGACAAGAGGAAAAGGGTGGAGATGGGAAGCCTTTCAGCACTTGGTGCATAAACGGGATACTGTACGGCAGCAGTGGTAAGAAAGTGCTTGCTAGTCATTAGATGCTATAGCCTGACATCGTCATACTCAGATTCTAGTCAGAATATGAGTGTGATACTGCTCCATTGGGCTGTGATTATGGGGCGTTTTTCAACCGAACCAGGAAAGAAAATGCCTCTGCACTCAATTGGATAGACTTACAACCAATCAGAGAATCGGGCCAGCTGATACATTTAACTTTTGCCGAATCACATAGGAAGGCGGAATATTTTTTATTTCCGATCGACAAATGCCTTAATCGGGGTTCTCTGTTCCTCTTTTAAAATTAATGTGCTGTCGATATCTTCTATAAGACGCGATGGAGGAATCTACACATCTTAATTCTCCAGCAGCGGCCAACTTCTTGTAAACAAATTCAACCCAAGAGCTCTTTGGTTATGTGGTTGACTATGTTACTGTTGATCATCTGTCCATCATTGTATGAAGCCCACCCTGACAATTTGATTGGTCCGAACAGCTCTGGTTTGAGCATAGTTGCTCCACAACAGATCAAGTCCAGACCGAACTTCCCGACCTCAAATGTTGTGGGCCGTGCTAAATTCGGCTGGCATCCAGGCTACAGATGCTAGTCACAAGCTGCGGTCCGTGCACTCTGTCATACGAGTATGTTAATGGCGAAACTCGATTTGTCATTAACGATGGCCACTGTGTAAAAGGCTATCTGAAGACCAAACTGCCTTGACAAAGCTGTCTGTTTAGAATCAGCATGGCAGTTATTTAAACGTACCTCTCGCCAAAATGCAACCAAGGGTCTTGTTGTGAATGTACCCGAGTCAAACTTTCATTTAAAAGCATAACGTTTTTCGGTCAAATGGCCTTTTGAATGGGAATGCTAAGGGCACTACTATGATCACATCAAAATCTCTATTTTTAAAACACTAAGAAAGCTCGACACAACATGAAACTTTGCTCCAGGTATCACCAGGGGCTCTCCACATGAACTCCAGCGTTGAGAACATTGGTTGTGTACCCAGAGTTTACTAAAAAGAAAGGTTTAACAACTCACTTTAGCAGTTGGTGTTTCCACTCGTCACCATCTTGCCAGTCAAACAGTCTAAATCTACGAATGCAACGTAACAGGGAGGAGAGTTAAGATGGACAGCTTCTAAAGTTTAGTTCTATATAAATTCACAGATAATTTCTTGTTTTGTCGTTAGTTAAAAACAATATTAGGGATGCACCGAACCAAGATTTTTGGGGTTCAGCCGAATACCGAACCCACTGGTTAAGATTCTGCCTAACCCCGAACCGAACCAAACTTTACTCCCATCCTCTACTCCCATCTTTTATCTTTTATTTTATTTTTAATATTTTATTTTTAATTTAATACATACTGTTTACTGTGTACATATAGTTATAATTTACTTATATTGTTTATATTCTATTTAGAGAATGTGTGACATGCACCAACAACACCAAAACTTATTCCTTGTATGTGGCAATAAAGCTTTTCTCATTCTCATACTCAGTCCATTAACAAAGTAAACACATTAATTAAGTAAACAACGTCCACAGCCTCTGAAATAGTTAAATGTAACAACTTAGTGGTGAATTCAAATGCTCCTTTCACATCGTAGGAAAGCACATCGCTAGCTGAGTGACAATTTTGTTTGGCAAATGTTTGCTAAGCAGTGTATGATGAAGGCATGTCGTGTGGGTGAAATTAGAAAGCTAGCGTTAGCTAATGAGCAGCAGTCGCTCCCACTGTAGGGAGACTCATTTGCCAAGAGAACAGCTGACAGCCCGGGAGAGGCACTGTCTGGTTAACACCAGTTTTTAGCTGTGAATGTCCTTCCTTACCTGAAGTTGCTGTATTTTGGCTGCTGTCTGTAGATTCCTTCATGCACAACTCAAACGCAGATGTCTTAACAGCGGCAACGTTATGTATTTTTTAGGGTCCTCCACCACAAGACAAATCGGCATTGCAAATTGAACATGTAGCTCTACTTGAATGGCCTTCTTCTGACTGAAAGAACTGCCAAGCAACACTTTTTCTGCTCACCAGTTACATTTTCACTTTCTCTCAGCCTACTGCATTGAGCGCTCCACCTAACGCGCCGTCATTACGTCAACCAGCGTAGCACAAGCGTAACTCTACAAAGAGTATAGAAGTAGCAAGAGCGTTCAGTCCAAGATGGCGGAGCTGCAGCTCGGTCATGGGTGCGTTTGTTGCGTTCTATTGAGTTTCGCCTCTTGTTACTTCTATACTCTTTGACAAGAGCAGAAACTCAACACAACATTAGCCTCTTTTTCTCGAGTTTCGCCTCTTGTTACTTTTCTTTGGTAGCGTTCGGTGGAAACAAATTCTTAAGTTCGACAGTTCCTGAACTCAGTCAAAAAGCCCAAAGTTCGGCCGAACCCGAACCCCAACTCTGGGTTCGGTGCTTACCTAAACAACATTGACCTTGTAGTTTAAAAAGAACCCTCATATAAGAATGACATTTCCTCCTATGGACTCTGTTCATTCGCATTAACTATCTGTTTCCAAACTTCGAACATTTATTTCCACTTAATGCAGAACGTCTGCGGACCGGCTTAAGAGATTGGGGGTTAAGAGATCTGATGATCATACTTGTAATGCTGAATAACAGCAGAACAGCAATAATAGGTACCTAGTCATAGAGATGGTATGAGGAAATAAAAACCATTTGGTGTGCATGTGCCGACAGAGTTCTCAAGAAAAGTAAAAGTAAAGTAAAGTAAAATAGAGTGAGGGCTTATCTGGGTGCCTGCTAGTCAACTTCTTGTTTTTTGTGTTGTCTGACATACTGTATCTGGCACTGATCAGTGTGTGTCACATTCACTGAGTCAGTTTGTGACAGAGTCAAGAAGTCGGTTAATGTTCACAAGGCCAAGACGATTTGTGTTTTATGCTTGTATTGTATACATATGTTTTTGTCTTTTTGAAGCACTTTGTGCACCAACTTGAAACTTATGGTCTGGTCTTTCCTTTTTAAGAGCTACATGAAAATGTTTGGTTTGATGTTTTTGTTATTGTTTTATGTTCTTTGAACTTTTTTTTTGATACAATTGTAATAGTCATACCCATTCTACTACTGTTTGATTCCAGCAGGTGCAGCCTTTGTAGTCAAACACTGGATAATTAAAAAAAAACTGCATCATTGAAATGCTGTTGAAATAATGTGAAATATACATAGATTTAATTTAGGTTTATTGTAATAGACCAAAACACCTATCTTAAATGTAACTGTGCATCAACTTCTACAATTATACAGTTTATTACAGAAAACGTCTGTCAAACTCCAATAACAAAGTTAATCTTGCACAGCGCTGTTTACCAAAAACATACAAATCATGTATTCAAAGATGACTAAGATCTTACATGTCTGGCGTAATGTAACACTCATGACAGTGTTACATTGCATGAAATATCTGGTTAATAACCAAAGTACGCATATTAAACATCAAGAAGTGTCCAATGTGATTCTTGGTTCTTTGCACATAGAAACATAATTCCTTTGCTCTGGTAAACGGCACAATCTTTATTTACAGCACCTGATGCTAAACGTTCACACAGTTCCTAGAGTGTGTTTTAATGTGCTTTATTTCTCCAGACTAGTAGTAGAAAGGTATGTCATGAATGCAGAAGTTGGGCTGCAGGCTCCAAAAGGTGCAGTCAGACGTGGCCATAGCACAGCGGCCGCAGTGGCAGCTCAAAGCCACGAGGTAGGTGACGGTCGGGTCCACGCCGGGAGAACAGTCAGGGAGCTTAAAGGTCTTGTAGTAGAAGTCCTGGTACATGCACACATTCTGGTACACGTTGCTGAACGCTATCTTGAAGACAGGGTCCTGGAAGAGAGCAGACTTAGTGGGAAGTCATGGAAGAAAACATGGTGATATTCATTTTCTTTTTTATAGATTATATTCTTTTTTTTCCCCATTCCTATTTAGTCACATGCTTATTATTCATTGTATCACTTAATACTACCTCATTCATCCTATTTGTTTACTATTTCAAAATTTTGGTCTTACCAGATACCTCCTTATGTTACTATGTATGTCTATGCTGACTGTCTATGATTAAATAAAAAATACTACCTCATCTGTCTTATTCTCATATCATATTTCATTTTACTGTGTGTAGGATTCCCTTAGGGTACAGATTTGATCATTGGCAAATTATCAAAGATGTTTTATCAATATTAATAAAGTTATGAATATGTTTATTAATAACTTTATCAAATCGACAAACAATCAAAACAGGGCACCACCCTGCAAATCAGGGACCAATAATCAAACTGTGGATCAGTCTCATTTCTGTGTAAATCCTTTAAGAGGAAATAAAGGAAGGGGGTTGAATCCGAGCAACGGACCTGATTGACCAGCAGTTGTTACAACCAGTACACAAATAATCACAAGCAACTGCTAATTAAGTATAATAAGATTTATTAACGTCACAATTATCAGTAGCTAATCAATAATCCTTCAATAATAAACTCCTATACCTTTTTATAATATCACAACCAAAAACAAAGCAAAACAAAAGCAACATGGACAAGTCTGTGTGTGAGTGTGTGTGTGAAAGAGAGTGAGTGAAAAGGAGGGGGGGGGGCGGTGTCGGAGTGTAGTCCTAAACACCAAAACAACTCCAAAGATGGCTACCCCGGTAAGCTGCACAAAACTATTTAGCCTCAAGAGGGCGGTAGTGGTGCTGGGTGCACGGGCAGGCGCCGAAGAAGCCGGGGTTGTTCAGGAAACGGCAACGCTTAGCCGATCTGGTAGCTAGTTCCGGTTTAGCTCTTTTACGAACGTAAAGTAGATTCCCTGCAGATTCCACATGTGAAGCTAGCCTACCGCGTTAGCTCGGGAGCTAATGCGGCTAGTCTGTGTCGTGTGTGTGTGTTAGTAGAAGAAGAAAGAGGAGAAGAGTAAAGAAAAGAGCACTCTGATCTTAGTTATCGATAATGACCCAGTTCCCCTCAGCCGCTCAGGTCTGGCCTAACGTGTAGTTAGGACGGACTCTGAGATTTTTGGTTTTGCTGAGGAAAACGTCACTATACCCACTTCAGTAGCTAACAGCTGATTTTCGCGATTCTATCGCAGACAGTAACTAACACTCCTGAAAGGAGTCAGCAGATAGCAATTACGGTTTTAACCCAGCTACTTTAACACAAACCAGAATCAAACGATATAATGATCAGTTATATATTCACAGCACAGATTAATAATCACATATGGACCATGTACATCTAGGGTGTCAAACTCAATTTCACTAAGGGCCACACTGGAAAAAGAGAATCACATCAAGGGCCAGACATGTATAGTTTATTGACATGCCTTTATTTCATCGAAAATGTCAAATATCTTTCTCTCAATTATTGCATGTCTCATATAGTCTTCTCACTTACAGTCTGGTCCACATAAAGCCCTGAAAAAAATAGCAAAAAGTTCCAAAGCCATCCTAGAATTTAGAAAATCAAGTAAAAACAATAATTACATTTTCTAAGTAGGCTACCACCCAGCTGACTCACAACAAGCTCTTTCACAGCTGGAATATGCAAACTCTCTGGTTCTGGGGGAATTTCCGAGTCTCAAAGTCAGCAAATTTGCCAAATTCTGCTTTGAGTGTCGCGTAATTGCAAATTGAAGAACAGTTTCCCATGTTTTTGGTTTGGTGCACAACTAGGTGGGCCAAAATATATTTTGAACCTAGATTGATATGGGGGCCGGATCAGAATGAGCGAGGGGCCGGATTTGGCCCGCGGGCCTTGAGTTTGACACATGTGATGTACATGATTAAATCAGATCACATTAATAGCGAAAGGGGTAGCGAACCCTTTTCTCATTAATAAACACACTACTTATCTCTGCCCAGACGTAAGCCTCCTTACGGTGTGTTCAGTCCGTTTATTCCTGTCCATCGATTTCCACAGAAATGAAACAGAACGGGTCTCGGGCCGCTCGTCAGCAGCCACTGAGCAACTTCCTCCAAAAAGGCCGTAAGGGGAAGAGTTTGGTCGACTTTGAGAAGAGAAACGTTGTTTCCTTCTCACTGCAGTTATGAAAAACACTGGGGCGTTTTTCATAGGATCCCCCGAAATTAAATCCACTTTCTCCAGAAAATGGAAGTTGAGCACAAGCGCTGGCGCGCCTCCTGTTAGCAACGTGAGTTGCAAGCGAAGACGAGGGGGTTTCCTAGGGTCAGGTTATTTATAGGTTCAGACCCCCTGCTGTGTTTATGGTCCCGCTGAACCAATAGAAAGACGCGAAACTCTTGAAAGGGTGAAAAACTACACATCTGTAGTCCTTTGACTTCCTGTCAGTTGTGAGGCGTTTCCCGTCTGGCTGGCCCTTTCACATAGAGGTGTGAATTAACCAGGCTTTGAGGTTTACATACAGGCCAATTCCTTTGTCTTGGCCACATGCCCCCTTGTCTCTGAACACATGTGTGTCTTGTATCCAGAGGTCAGTTTAATCTGAGGCCTTTTGGTTAAAATCAGGTTTAACCAGACTCTTGGTCCCCAACATGTGTTTAAATTGTTTAAATTGCTCTTTAATGTTTTATGTAAATATGTTATACACATTATATGTTTGAGGATATTTAAACCTTCAATAAGCTCATCAAAACAATCAAAACAGCAACATGTTAAACAGACTTAACATGCATGTGCTGATTACTACTTGTGGTGTTTTTTCAACTAAACCCCCCCCACACACACACACACACCACCCCTCCCTTCCGCAATACTTCATGTTCATACTCATTTCATCACTCTTCCTTTCAAGAGGAGGCGTGGATTATTATCAACCTACTGCATGTTATGTAACTTTACCATATTTATTGTAAACTGTTTGGATGCAGAGGACAAAATATCAGACATTGGTGTAGGGGACTCATTCAGTGTCTTCAGCGGTCAAAGGTAAATTTGGTGACATTTTATTATATAGATTGTTTAAAAAGGTAAAGACATTGTAAATAGTCATGACAATGATTATGCAACCTTTAACAAGCAGACAGCTGTGGACTGTACTGTGTTTAAACCAACTATATTTCATTTGGGTGTTTCCCTGTCTTACCTTAAATTGTAAGACTTATGGATATGTGATTGTGTAACAAAGACAGAAAATTTAGTTTAAGAAACCGGCTAAAAATGATAATCATGCAAAATCAAGTACAGTTAGCTAAAGGAAAAATGAGAGAAGAAAAATGGGATAGAACATGCACAATTAATGGGAAATTTAACAACAAAAAGTAGAACTACTGTGTAGATATTTCAGAAATGTAGTCCATATATCGAAAACATGCTAACAAAGGCTATTTCTTGTGTGTGGTGAAAGAAAGGCAGAATGTCCTAAAGAAATGGACACTAACATTAATTATTTTATTAAATTACTGAAACATGCACGAGGTTCTGTGGCTGCAGTAATGACCTCACATCAGCACGTTAAATATTTCTATTCATCACCAGAACTTGTGCTATCTCTTTGATTAAATATCATTAGCAGATAGGGTAATGAATATTAAGGAAATTGAATACTGAAAGCAATACGCATTTTATTTGAAATGCTTTGATCTGTAAATATTCTATATATATGTATACTGTATTTGTGTGAACTGAACAATGTTAGGTAGATATTAAACAACATGTTTCATGTCTCTTTTTATAACCTGATCTCCTAAACAGGTTTCACTCTGAAGAATGGGAGAGGTCTACGTTAACGGCACTTTACAGGACATGAGCGATTATTACAACAGCACCTTCAACGACTTTGAATTTAAAAAATTACTATTCATCATAAATGTGGTGACATGCATAATCATTAGTATTGGACTTCCTTTGACCCTCATGGCCATCTATGCTCTTTATTCTCTGGTACGTACATTATGACTGAGATCTATTTGTATAAAGTCTCTGTCTGCAAAGGATCTTGATCTGAGTTGGGGGCCACATGTCAGGGGGCTGGGGTGAAATATTTTAAAGACCTATACATTTACAGGTATAATGAACCGCATAGTTTAAATGTAAATTAAGATGATTGGACCCTGCAGACATATTTGGGAGGAGTTCAGAACATGTTTACAACTGCTTTCTTTACTTTAACCAATGTGTTCCTGCAGGTGCGAAAGGATCATGTCGCTCCGATCTACGTCATCAACCTTCTCATTTCTGACCTCATTCAGTTCTGCTGCATGATCGGTTTGGTGGCAAAATCTGAGGACCAGAAAATAACCGTTGTTATTTACTTCTCTAGTCTGATGGCCAGTGTTTACTTCATGGTGTGCATCTCCCTGGAAAGGTATCTGTCTATCCAGAATGTGTGTATCTACTTCTGTGTCTGACCATTGTATTACTATATCATTCTGAAGCTGTGTCTTACATCTTGTATTACAGGTATTTGGTCATCGCCTGCCCACTGTGGTACCGCTTCAGACGAACCATCAAGATCTCCGTGGTGGTCTGGGTCCTGGTCTGGGTTTTTCCTCTTATCTTTTTCATTGGTTATGTATTTTTGGTATGTTCCAGATTTTATAATGAATATCACTTTGTTCATATTTTTCCTCCTTCCCCTCCCACTGCTTATATTCCTTCTGCTTGGGACCCTTAAAGCCCTGTCTGCTTCCATCTTAGTTCCTGCCGAGGAAAAACAACGAATTGTGGCAATGTTGGTCCTGGTGCTGCTTATTTACACGCTGCTGTCTCTACCCAGAATCATCATGCTTCTGACAAAACATGACATAAATGACATCCCCCTCTACATCCTGTGTGATGTGTTTCTTAAGTTAAGTCCTCTTGCAGACTTAGTTCTGTATTTTTTCATGAGGAAAGGGGCCATAGACAAGCTTTAGGCCACTGTGTGTTGTTGCAGAATGGACAGCAATGATGTCAGCAGTTCAACAGTATGAATGATGACAACATGTCCACAGTCAGCTTCATGTAGGCAGAGAAAGAGGGAGAGAGAGAGAGAAAGGGGAGAAACAGAAGAAGACATGTAGGTAAATAGAAAGGATAGAGACAACACAGATTCTGTCTTCTACTGATATGGTTTCCAATAAGACACCTAACTGTTGATGTAAGCCATCTTTTGTAGGAGTTGGGTCTGCACCAATCACTCTTCTCTTTGCAACTTTGGATCTATCACCCTCTCCGACACACCTGTGTCATGTTATAGATGTGCAAAGTATTTTGCCGTTCATAACAACTTTAATCGTCATCAAGACCCACGGTAGAGTGAACCAAGTTAATGGAATTTTGTCAAGAGGAAACTGATTTGTGTTTTTAGACCAGTTGGTGTTTACCTGCATAATTTAATACAACTCAAATATGAACAATCACTGTTTGTGCATCACTGTAGATGATGAAAAAGTAAACCCTTTTTAAGATCACTTATTTGATCTCAATTTGTTTAACTCCATTTTTGAACTCTTATCAATCAGTGCCCAGACTTACATTTTTTTCTATTTAATAATGATGAGAAACACACTTGCATTTAAATGTCTTCATATGGTTTATGCAGCTTGTGGTGTCTGTCCATATACAGTACAGGCCAAAAGTTTGGACACACTTTCTCATTCAATGCGTTTCCATTTTATTTTCATGACTATTTACATTGTAGATTCTCACTGAAGGCATCAAAACTATGAATGAACACATATGGAATTATGTACTTAACAAAAAAGTGTGAAATAACTGAAAACATGTCTTATATTTTAGATTCTTTAAAGTAGCCACCCTTTGCTTTTTTATTAATAAGGGACAAAATTCCACTAATGAACCAGGGTTAAGCACACCTGTGAAGGTAAAACCATTTCAGGTGACTACCTCATGAAGCTCATGGAGAGAACACCAAGGGTTTGCAGAGTTACCAAAAAAAGCAAAGGGTGGCTACTTTGAAGAATCTAAAATATAAGACATGTTTTCAGTTATTTCACACTTTTTTGTTAAGTACATAATTCCATATGTGTTCATTCATAGTTTTGATGCCTTCAGTGAGAATCTACAATGTAAATAGTCATGAAAATAAAGAAACACATTGAATGAGAAGGTGTGTCCAAACTTTTGGCCTGTACTGTATGAGCCTCATATGTCTCTTCATATTGTTCATATTGTGGCTAAATCTTCTCCAACAAACATTGTGACCAAATGGTTTCTCTCCTGTGTGGACTCTCATGTTCTCCTGCATTGTGTTCTTGGAACTAAATTGACTAATTGATGAATGGTCTAATGGTTTCAGCTGTACTTGTATAAACTGTTGGGTAGTTTAATATGTAACAAATGATTTGATAAAATCTTTATTTGTTTTGTTTGTACACAATTTGTTTCTAATTTATAAAGTCACTTTTAGGAAAATGTTGTCAACATGAAGTGGCATGAAAAGAAAAAACAAAAAACTAAAGTACAAGTACTTCACAATTGTAATTAAGTACAGATGTTAAGTAAATGTACTTATTTACAGTACAGGCCAAAAGTTTGGACACACCTTCTCATTCAATGTGTTTCTTTATTTTCATGACTATTTACATTGTAAATTCTCACTGAAGGCATCAAAACTATGAATGAACACATATGGAATTATGTACTTAACAAAAAAGTGTGAAATAACTGAAAACATGTCTTATATTTTAGATTCTTCAAAGTAGCCACCCTTTGCTTTTTTTGATAACTCTGCAAACCCTTGGTGTTCTCTCAATGAGCTTCATGAGGTAGTCACCTGAAATGGTTTTACCTTCACAGGTGTGCTTTGTCAGGGTTCATTAGTGGAATTTTGTCCCTTATTAATAAAAAAGCAAAGGGTGGCTACTTTAAAGAATCTAAAATATAAGACATGTTTTCAGTTATTTCACACTTTTTTGTTAAGTACATAATTCCTTATGTGTTCATTCATAGTTTTGATGCCTTCTGTTAGAATCTACAATGTAAATAGTCATGAAAATAAAATGGAAACGCATTGAATGAGAAGGTGTGTCCAAACTTTTGGCCTGTACTGTACATTCCATCACTGACTAAAACCCCAGAGATGTTGTACTGTAGGGCTTAAAGTACTCCGACCTGGTGCCGGATTTCCAGCGTATGACTATTTTAGAAAAAAATAAATAATTAAAAAGTCCACATGGGATTTGTATTTGATGCGCTGGGTTTAACCAATCATTGTACTTCCACCTAAAAATGAAACGATTCTAGCCAATCAGATGCAAAGTAGGCAGTTCTTCGCCAAAAAGCGAGTCTGTGGTTCAATGAGCCAGTTTGTGAGAGTCAAGAAGTCTGTTAATGTTCACAAGGCCAGGAAGATTTGTGTTTCATGCTTGTATTGTATACATATGTTTTTGAACAAACAACAAACAAACAACAACAAAGTGCTATATAAATGAAATCAACTTGAAACTTATGGTCTGGTCTTTCATTTTTATGAGCTACATAAACTTTTTTTGATTTTATGTTTTTGTTATTGCTTTATGTTCTTTAAACTGTTTTGCCCCCCGTTTTTTTGATACAATTGTAATAGTCATACCCATTCTACTACTGTTTGTTTCCAGCAGGTGCAGCCTTTGTAGTCAGACACTGGATAATTAAAGCAGAACTGCATAATTGAAATTCTGTTGAAATAATGTGAAATATACATAGATTTAATTTAGGTTTATTGTAATAGACCAAAACACCTATCTTAAATGTAACTGTGAATTAACTTCTACCTACAATTACACAGTTTCTTACAGAAAACCTCTTCTAAAACAGAAAACCAAAGATGACTCAGATCTTACACGTCTTGTGTAATGTAACACTCATAAGAGTGACGCTGCGTATTTGCTGGATGAAGCAGGAAATGTCTGATTAATAACCAAAGTACCCACATTGAACATCAACAAGTGTCCAATGTGGTTATTGGTTCGTTGCACATAGAAACATAATTCCTTTGCTCTGGTAAATGGCAAAATCTTTATTTACAGCACTTGATGCCAAACATTCACACAGTTCCTAGAGTGGGTTTTAATGTGCTTTATTTCTCCAGACTAGTAGTAGAAAGGTATGTCATGAATGCAGAAGTTGGGCTGCAGGCTCCCAAAGGTGCAGTCAGACGTGGCCATAGCACAGCGGCCGCAGTGGCAGCTCAAAGCCACGGGGTAGGTGACGGTCGGGTCCACGCCGGGAGAACAGTCAGGGAGCTTAAAGGTCTTGTAGTAGAAGTCCTGGTACATGCACACATTCTGGTACACGTTGCTGAACGCTATCTTAAAGACAGGGTCCTGGAAGAGAGCAGACTTAGTGGGAAGTCATGGAAGAAAACATGGTGATATTCATTTTCTTTTTTATTTTCTTGGTTTATTTTTATTTTTGGCTTTTTTAATTTCAGGTTTGATTCTTTTTTATTCCACATTCCTATTTAGTCACATGTTTATTATTCATGTTATCACTTAATACCATCTGTCTTATTCTCATATCTTATTTTATTTTAGCTGTCTTTATATTTTGAATTGTTTAAATTGCTCTTTAATGTTTTATATAAAGCACTTTGAATTGCCTTGTTGCTTGTTGTGTGCTATAGAAATAAGCTGCCTTGCCTTAAATGTTTTGTGCATCAGTCTCATTTGTTTCACTTCATATGAATGAAATATAAGTTTCCCATATACAATATCCTGGAAACTGTATATAAAAGCTTAGTGGAAAGCGTCCTATCTTTTAACATTATAATGTGGTATGGTAATCTAAACATCCAAAAAAGGAGGAACAAACTGCAGAGAATAGTGAGCATGGCCTCAAAAATTATAGGGAAGCCACACAAGCACGTAAGCAGTATTTATGAGGAACGCTTTATAAATAAAGCTGAGAAAATTATTAGTGACCCCTCCCATCCATTACACAGCGAACTTGAACTCCTACCCTCAGGGAGGCGTTTTAGAGTACCAACAGCAAATAGAAACATCTTTAAGAAATCCTTCATCCCCAATGCTGTGAAGGTGCTAAATAATACTGGGAACTGTGCTTAAGAATGGAATGTAGGGTGAGGCAGACTTCCGGGCTGCAGGTTTTATGCACATATATTTATCTATTTATCTATGTATTTACTTATTTATGTAACCTTTGCAAAGTCACTTTTTATGTATTTCCTGTTTTGTCCGTCTTGCCGTCCTAGCTATGTACTGTTTGTAATGTCCTGTCTCTCTTGTATTCTTGTATTCTTGGTAACACCGAAGAAAATTTTTCACATCTGTGGACAATAAAGTTTTTCGTATTCATATTAATATTTAATATTTGAGCAGGGACAGGGGTTCCAAGGGTTCATCCTTCAAAACTATTTCTGATACTACCTTGGTGAAGCAGTGGCCGCTGCAGATGCTTGTTTCCACTAGGTGACACGTTGGACAGCCCTCCTTCTCCAGAGACACCGTCTGGTTGATGAGCTGGCAGGACGGAAGCAGGAAGGCCGCTGGAAATGGAAGATGAGAAGGGAAGGGGTGGTGATCGCGCAGTGGATATGTCACATGCCGGTAGACCCGGGTTCGATTCCCACTGCGATACATCAACCAATGTGTCCCTGAGCAAGACACTTAACCCCTAGTTGCTCCAGAGGTGTGTGACCTCTGATATGTAAGAATTCTAAGTCGCTTTGGATAAAAGCGTCAGCTAAATGACATGTAATGTAATGTAATGAATGGGAGGGAGAGATTTTCAGTCCATTGCACCTGACCTTCTTCCTTTCCTCACTCATCTCATTAACATCTCCTTGTCAACTGGCTGTTTCCTAAATGCCCTTAAAGGGGCAAGAGTGACCCCACTACTCAAAAAACCAACACTTGACTCCTCGGATGTAAATAACTATAGACCCGTCTCCCTTCTTCCATTTTTATCTAAGACTCTTGAGCGTGCCATTCATAATCAACTCTCTACCTATCTCCACCAGAACAACCTTCTTGATCCCCACCAGTCTGGCTTCAAGGCTGGTCACTCAACAGAAACTGCCCTCCTTGCTGTCACTGAGCAGCTTCACATCGCTAGAACAACCTCTCTCTCTTCCATCATCATCTTTCTGGACCTTTCTGCTGCCTTCGACACAGTCAACCACCAGATCCTCATTTCGACACTCCAGGATCTGGGTGTTTCAGGCTCTGCGCTCTCTTTGCTGACATCTTACCTGGCAGACCAAACCTACCGGGTAGCTTGGAGAGGATCTAGCTCAGAACCTTGCCCACTCAAAACTGGGGTTCCCCAGGGATCAGTCCTGGGTCCCCTCCTCTTTTCTCTGTACACCAACTCTCTTGGATCTGTCATTCAGTCGCACGGCTTTTCTTATCACAGCTACGCAGATGACACCCAACTATTTCTTTCCTTTCCTGAGTCTGAAACTCAAGTAGCGGCACGTATCTCAGCCTGTCTGTCTGACATCTCTTCTTGGATTTCCGCACACCATCTGAAACTCAACCTTGACAAGACTGAGCTCCTTTTCCTTCCAGGGAAGGGCTCTCCTACCCAAGACCTGACTATAACAATTGACAACTCTGTGGTAGTCCCCACCCAGACTTCTAAAAACCTGGGTTTGACACTTGACGACCAACTCTCCTTCACTGCTAACATTGCTGCAACCACCCGATCGTGTAGATACATGCTACATAACATCAGAAGGATACGTCCCCTTCTAACACAGAATGCGGCTCAGGTTCTGGTTCAGGCTCTAGTCATCTCACGTCTAGACTACTGCAACTCCCTCCTGATTGGCCTGCCTGCAAACCTCTCACACTACACCGCTCCTCCGCTCTCTTCACTGGCTACCAATTGCAGCCCGCATCCGCTTCAAGACACTAGTACTTATATATAGGGCCACGAACGGATCAGCCCCAGCTTACATCCAGGACATGGTCAAACCATATACCCCAACCCGCTCACTTCGTTCTGCATCAGCCAAACTGCTTGCTGCCCCCTCACAGCGAGGGAGAACTAATCACTCAACGAAATCCCGACTGTTCACTGAACCTAAATGGTGGAACGAGCTCCCCATCGACATCAGGATGGCTGAAAGCCTACACATCTTCCGCCGAAGGCTAAAAACCCATCTCCTCCGACTACACCTTGGATAAAAAAAAAAATAAAAAAAAAAAACTCTTAAACCTGCACTTTCATATCTCTTTCTAGCTTTGCTTATTTAAAGCTAATGTACTTGCACTTACTACTTATTGTCTCGAGTTTTTACCTTCAAAGTTGAAAGCACTTAATTGTAAGTCGCTTTGGATAAAAGCGTCAGCTAAATGACATGTAATGTAATGTAATGTAATTTTCATGTAGGGGTAGAAAAGCCAGTGGTCACCTAGTCTCGCATTACAAGACCTTCCTCCACAGCGCTCCAGAGGAGGGTCTGGCTAGTCCACACAGCATTCCGGGATGTTAGATAAACCTGCTCTGGTTTATTGGAATTTCTTTAAACCAATCACAAAAGCTAAGTGCTGGACGGAGCCACTGTGCCGCACTAAATAGCCCTCGGGAAGGAACTTGTTTTGGTGGAACATGTGTACGTTCAAAAGTTGTTTTAGTCGTGCAACAGAAAACTCAGATTGGACAGATAGTCTAGCTAGCTGTCTGGATTTACCCTGCAGAGATATGAGGAGCAGTTAACCATAGTCCTCACAAATCCACTAGAGTTTAGAATTGCAACCAGTGGGATTTACGGCGGCACCGGAGCAATCCTGGAAGTGGAACGTTGTGGATATAGACTAGTGGACGCCAAAAAGATGTTGATAAAGTTCAAAGATTTGAAGTACAATACAATTCTGAATGATTTAACCCCTATAATTAAATCTGTCTGATTGTTTTATTTACCTGCAGGAGCCAGGGGCCAAATTGAAGATGAGGCTCCCAGAAACAAAGTCACCATCAAGGGGAACATCACTTTTCTGACCTGTACAGCCATCATCCTGCAGGAGACAAAGTGGGTGAGTTATATTAATAACTGCAATCCTCATGGACTCTTTTAAAGTGTAAAAAACATACAATCTGGCAACCCATCCATAAACCATTAATAAATCATCTTATTAGCATTTATAAAGTTTTTCTAAGGCAACCTCTAAACTCTTTTAAGTCTACCTTTTGTAAATTGGCACCTGCTTTTCTACTATTAATATCCCCAGCCCTTATTTATATTCATAACACTGTATATATATATATATATATATATATATATATATATATATATATATATATATATATATATATATATATATATATATATGTATACATATATTTAACCCTCCTGTTGTCCTCGGGTCAAATTTTTTCGAAAAAGTTTCTACATCAGAAATTTGGGTTTATATAACGTATATAACTACAACGCTCTCAACAAGTTAAATAACTGATCATTTCACTACAGTTCATTGAATTTGAGTGTTTTAGTCAATTTTATAGCATTTGAAGAAAAAACTATTGATAGAAGAACTTTGAAAATAATGACAAATATGTCAAACAAAAGTGACAAAAAAGTTTTTTTTAAATGACAAAAAGGTGACAAAAAGGTGACAAACGTTGAAAAAAGTGACAAAAACATTGGGAAAGCCACAAAAGTGTTGAAAAAGACGATCAAAATGTTGATAAAAGGTTTTTCATTTAAAATTTTGACTCAGAAAAAAAAAGTTTTTTCTATTTGCAATGTTCTTTCAACATCTTCCCGGGAATCGTTTACTTCTGAGTCCATTGCACATTTTTCTACTTTTTATACATGCAAATAGAAATTAAAAGCTCACAGATAATAGCTGCAAAACTCAAATCCCAACACCAAGAATCAGAAGAAAGTCAAAATTAAACAAAACAAAACCAGCAAAGATTTTTTTTTTTAAAGTACAGTTTTATGATACAGTTGATATGATTTTTCTTAAGGATTAAAATTATTCTAAGACACGTTTGCCAGATAAAAACACATAAATGAATAAAAAACAAACATTAAAGCAACAATAAGTCAACAACAACAAGTCGACAGGTTGTCTGACGTACCATCTGTGGTGTCTGCAGGCCGTGTGCTGGGTTCAGGTGTCCTGCTCAGTCTTTTTATTCGGCGCATAGGGGCCTGGTTTCCAGGATGAAGCTCACTCATATTGGATGTCAACCCTGGTTACCTGTTTTTGTGAAAAGGGGGGGAACATAGGGCAGTTTTAATCTTGGTTTAAACAGAGGATTAGTCTCTATCCGTATCACTTTTACATCCTGTTACACTCATGAAAGCTGCCCGGATTATATAGTATTACAAGGAGCAGTGGTAGGGTCAACGTCTTGCTCAAGGCCGCTCTGACAGTAGTAGCTTTTGAAGAAGGGAGGAGGATTCATGACCTGAGGACTGTTACGTTAAGAATTGGAATCACAAGCCACAAGGGGTTAGTGAAAAAAATCATTGTAGAGCAATTAAAGGCAGTGGTGTAGTCTAATGTATTGTAGTGGGTATAGTGTTGGCCAGAATCTGCATTTTGGGGGGGGCATATCATAGTGGGGGGTCTGGGTGTCCTCCCCCAGGGAAGTTTTGAGCATCAACGACTTCATTTCCTGTATTCGGATACACTTTTATGCACCAATTTACAGTGAAATACCTTTATTTATGTGAAGAAGACAAACAGATGACAATTCAAAATATATCAAAACTATAATGGAAAGTATGTTGTTACGTGTCATTGGGAATTTTTAAGTGGGTATATGGAAATCCTGGAGCTTTCTTAGTGTGGGTATACTGCTATCACGTAGACTACACCACAGATTAAAGGCGACAGTTAAGAAAGATAGTTAGTATATAATAATGCTGATGAATAACGTTGTTTGTGGTGTGAGATAGACATAGTTTCTACCTTTTGCGTCTAGATCTTTGACTATGTTTTGTGACGCAAAGTTTAATCGATTTGTTGTCAATTATTGAATTAATCACCAACTGTTTTAATAACTAATTATTCGGTTTGAGTCATTTTTTAAACATTCTCTGATTGCAGCTTGTTAAATGTGAATATGTTCTAGTTTCTTCTCTCCTCTGTGACAGGAAACTGAAGATATTTGAGTTGTGTACAAAACAAGACATTTGAGGACGTCATCTTGGGCTTTTGGGAAACACTCATCCACATTTTTCACTGTTTTCTGACATTTTAGAGACCAAACAACTAATCATTTAAGGAAAATAATCGTTGGTTTGTTTTTCATCCACCAGCCAAATGGTTAGTGAATGTTCAAATTTTACCAGCCACTCAATACATTACCATTGTTTTTTTTACCAGCCCCTTGCATACTTTACCAGCATTTGGCTATAGTAGATGGTGCTGATTTTGAACCCTGGTTGCAGCCCTTGATATGTTTATTTTTCATCTTACTGTTTGTGAAGAACGCTTTAATGCCTGTAATTGTATGAAATGTTCTCCAGGCGTAAATGCTACCAAGTTTACCTGCCCTACCAGATCCTCCTCCTCTGCTGTCCTCGAACATGTCGCCTAGACCTTCACAGACCTCTTTGTCTGTGTGACCTACATTCTGTGTGTCCAGAACAGGTCCAACAGAATGGCGCTTTGTCCCTCTTTGATTGAATCATAGTGTTTCCATGGGCTAACAGGCAACTGATCATGGTAACAGGTCAGCTCAGATTGGACAGACAGTCTAGCTAGCTGTCTGGATCTACCCTGCAGAGATCTGAGGAGCAGTTAACCATAGTCCTCAGTAATCCACCGGAGTTTAGAACGCCAACACAAAGAAAGCGGAAGGTGAAGGACATCCGGCCGAAAATGAGGGACATCTGGCAGAATTTCTGGCGGCAACGGAGCAATCCCGGAAGTGGAAAGTCGTGGATATAGACTACTGAATAGATCACCATTGGGGTTTTTATCAGCTGGTGAGTGATGCAAATCTACCAGCCACTTGCATATTTTACCAGCATTTGGCTGTTAGATGGTGCTAATATTGAACCCAGCATGTTCATTATCATTATTAATATTTACACAGAAAAGGGGCAAAGCACGACTACAAATCTTTCCACACTAAGAAAGCATTTGGTGTTGACACACTTAATAGTGTCTGTCACTCTCCCATATGGTCTAGCGTTTAGGATTCCTGGTTTTCACCCAGGCAGCCCGGATTCAACCCTCAGGTGATACGATTACCTGTATACTGTCAATAAAGCTTAAAGGAGAGAAAAATGGTTAGTTATATACACTTGTATGTACAGTTTAGTTTGTTCTCTCAAAGTGCACATATTATGCTCATTTTCAGGTTCATAATTGTATTTAGAGGTTATTTCAGAATACGTTTACATGTTTTAATTTAAAAAAACACACCATATTTTTGTTGTACTGCACATTGCTGCAGCTCCTCTCTCACCCTGTGTGTTGAGCTCTCCGTTTTAGCTACAGAGTGAGGCATCTCCTGTTCCATCTTTGTTGGGAGTCGCACATGCACAGTAGCTAAGTAAGGACTACTAGCCAGTCAGAAGCAGAGTATGAGGGTGTACCATGCTAGCAGCTAGGCGAGCATTATAACGTGTGTTCCAAAGTGACCAGGTTTGTCTCTGAAGTAAAGGCTGGACTACAATAGAGCTGTTTGGAGCAGTTGGTGAACAGTGTTTTCTGTTGGAGATGGTAAGTCCCTTTGGGGGGGACTTTGGGATTTTTCACTTTGTAAACCTATAACGTGCACAAAAAAGATATATAACACAATAAAGGAAAGGGGAAAAGCCCAAAAGCACAATATGAGAACTTTAATACATCCATGGTTTAACACAAGAAATTGAGCCACAATGGGAAAGCCTTCATTATGTGCTAAATGCAGTTTCTATATTCAATATTTCTATGACATCAAGTGACAATGGAACATACAATAAAAAAATATTTGAATCTCTGTCCTACAGACTATGGTATTTGTCAGAAGAGACTGTTGAGGAAATCTTTCTGTGTGGTCAAGATTTTCATCTTGATGGAAGGATGAGGACTGTCAGTAATCTGCTGCTGCCGGTAAAATAATCCTGTTTCATCAGGGTGGGATCATTGTGACACGCTGACTTCCTCCTGACATGGTTCATTCATGACGTTGATCTGGTCGAAGAGAATCAAGGTTGTTGTTGTTGTTTTTTTAAGTGGGTTAAGATGACACAGTATGATTCAGTTTTCCTGTGATTAACTTTTAATTTTCCACATCTATTGTCTGGATCACAACGTACAACTTGGTAGATCACAGAGTGGAAGTCTGGGTTGCAGAAGCAAAGAGACACGTACAGCACACCAACTGTAGCTTATATTTAGAATATGAAATAAATTGTCTAATGTTACTGTTTTACTGTATTTTATACTGGGTGTTTACATGTTATAAAATATAAAATTATAATGAATATTAAATAGGCACACTTATTTTGCAGGATTTGTTAGTTTGTGTAACTCCTCATTTGGATAAAGAAAAACATACATATTAGAACACATGTATACTTCATGTAATTACATTGTAGTAAGACTTTTTTCTTTTTTTTGGTGCAACACATGTAATTGCATCTCTAAATTGGAAGCAACAGTAACCCCATAAAAAAGAAATAACTTAAACAATTTAAATCCAATGATAAATTTGCAAACACAGATTTGTAAACAAAAAAGCATATATATATATATATATATATATATATATATATATATATATATATATATATATATATATATATATATATATATATATATTTTTGTTTTTTTGTTTTTTTGTTTTGTTGCTTTTTTTGTTTTTGTATATATATATATATATATATATATATATATATATATATATATATATATATATATATATATACTGTATAAGCAAACAAAATAAAATAAAATCCACAATTCACACAAACGTTGTTGCCATCTAATAAACATAATCGTTTAACTATTTAACTTTTTTTATTTCTTTTTCAAAGGATGACAACTTTAGACAAAATTCAGAATTGTATAGAGGAACTACTGTCTACATCAACCGTGTTCAAATTTCGAGTCGGCGATTAATAGCGGACGGACCCATTTGGTAGGTACTGCGCATGCGCTTAGACAAATATGGTTGCAAAAATGATTGTTACGTGACGGTTTCATTCGAGATAAATTGAGTGTAAACTTTGCAGAAGAAGACGAACGCGGCGGTACAATGGCAGGAGAAGAGCAGGAGAGCAAGACCAAGGTAAGTGTCTCGTGTAACTGTAACGTTCCGTGTAATGAAGCATTTGAAATGGTAGAGGCGTTTCTAGAAGGTCAACAAACGGAGAACCTGATTCATTCACCTTAACGAAACCTTATTGAGACGTTCAGCCAGCGGTGTAGTCTACGTGATATGCAGGTACCCACTAAGATATGGGTGAGGCTATTTGCACCCCTGGTACAATTAGCATTGTATGCTATTTGTACCCTGGTGCAATTAGAAGTGAATGCTATTTACACCCCTGGTACAATTAGAAGTGTATGCTATTTGCACCCCTGGTACAATTAGCAGTGTATGCTATTTGCACCCCTGTGCATTTACAGTACCTTGGCATATATTTACACACAGTTATCCATACTACTCATGTATTACACCTTTTTGGAATATTATCGCCCTGACATTCTTACCCTAACCATAACCAATCCCACTCCTCTTGCCTAAACCTAACCAACCCAACCAGAGCAGGCATATTCATGAGTCTTCCCCTACCACCCTGCAAAAAAAAAATTCCCGTTCGCGGGTCCTGACTTGCGCAATTGCATGCAAATTATCCAATCCAAATTTAAAAAAATAAGATCACCACACAGGGGAATCGGACTCCAGACTCCCATACCAAAGGTAACCATACTAACCACTCACCCAGCAGCTCTTTCAAGAAGTTGGACAACTGTTAACGATTTGTTTTCTTCAAGCCTCGGTTGCTAGGTAACCATACTGTATACAAACAAATAGGTACTAACTAACAAACTAACGGTTGTATGCTTTCACTGAAGACAGAAAGCGCAACTGTAGTATCCATTTTCCGCTAGAAGTTCAATTGTTATAAACTTTAGAGACAAAACTTCCCTAATATGCCAGTTTCTGCGGTCATGGAAGATGAACGTCCGCCATGATTTCGGTGCACGCGAGCAACGTTTTTTGTTGTTGTTACGTCAAAGGGTGTAAATAGCTCAGCTGTGTGGCTGAGGCTATTCGTACCGGGGCTGCAAATAGACACTCCGCTAAGATATCTCCAGGATTTTCATATACCCACTTAAAAATCTCTCAAAGTTTTTTAAACAATAAGTCTTCTAGCGCTTTTACATTTATGCTAAATAACAGCAATGACCTAATCAATTCTTTACAAGCTTGAGAAGGTGTGAGCCAGACAAATGCTGATTAGGCTTAATCAGTATTGAAACATTCCTTCACTCAGTTACACAACAGTTTACAATTTTTTAAGTTACATTTTTTACCTTAAAGTACATTGTTTTCAAAACGTAAGCATAGTTTTAACTTTTTAACTTCAACAGTACCCACTAAGATATCTCCAGGATTTCCATATACCCACTTAAAAATGCCCAATGACACACATTATATTTTTGTTATATTTTGAATTGTCATCTGTGTGTTTCTTCTTCGCATAGGCGAAATAATGGTATTAGGGTGAAAAGAGGAGCTGCAGCAATGTGCAGTACAACAAATTAAACCATGTAAATCTATTCTAATATAACCTCTAAATACAATTATGAACCTGAAAATGAGCATAATATGAGCACGTTAATATAATAGAAAAGATGTCACATTTAAGCTTTATGTCTGTCTCTTCTTGTCTGTCCTTCAGGGTTTCCGGCTGCTGGGGATTCTGGATGTCCAGAACACTCCGTGTGCCAGAGACGCCATCCTGCATGGAGCTGGGGGCTCTCTAGCTGCTGGCCTGCTACACTTTCTGGCCACTAGTGAGTCTAATGTCCACCATACGCTAGAAGATTTTGAACAGACGACACCATCTCACATCTAAAGACAATCCTCTCACATCTATAGCTAGCTAACTTAGTAACTTAAAGGGAAGTTTGCCGATGTTCTGTTCTGCCGTACATGCAGATGAATAGCAGCACTACCTGGAGGTCCGCGTTTATCCGCTGTTGGATAACTGGCTTCATAGTGGTTTAAAATCAGCCACTTTCCCTCTTTAGCGTTTAGCTTAGCATGGCACCATAGCAACCATAAACAACACAGACTAGCTGTTGCTGCTTCCTGAGGGAGCACACCCATTTGTTGTTGACAATGTTCACATGATTTAACTTCACTACCAAGACTTAAAACTTAGGATAATAAAATATATAAATCAAATATTCCACAGTGACTCACTTAAAGCCTGATGACACGACGGATGTATGTACGTTTTTTTTTATTATTATTATCTTAGGGCTGGTTTAAAAAAATCATTTCTCCAACTAAAATCTATCTTTGTTCGAGTGATCTGATATCCATTAATAAAATCCTGAAATCTATCTTTTAATATATGCCTTTTCACCATGGAAGTATAAGTAAAAAGTCTACTACTTAATGTAGACATTAACCTGGTGTATTGTAAAAAGTATTTGAGGGTTGCGTCTTGCTCGTACAATTTTCAGCAGAAGTTCTCTGAGAATCTCTTTTATATCCAATCTAAACTGGTATTGTAACTGAATTTTTCCTAACCTGATTGATATGGAATCGGAAACGTAAATGGAACTGGGACTTTGTGAATCGGAATCGAATCGATTCAGGAAATCATTGGCATACCAAGCTCTAGTTTATCTGGATTTTAATAACTTTAATTAACTAAACATACTTTTTGTGTTAATTAAGCATACAAGAAAATGTGTACACCTCAAAGAATGTCCAATAATTTGGTTTAATAATCTTTTTGCACGATAACCTAGGGCTAGGCGATGGGGAGAAAATCAGATATCACGATATTCTTGACCAAATACCTCAATATTAATATTGCGGCGATATTCTAGGGTTGACAATTGGTGCTCTAACAAAAAATCTTCACACTTGGATTTTAGATAAATAATCATCAGTAATGTGGACATAATGTCTAAGTGAGGAAAAGGCAAATAATAGAACAGCTGGAACAGTCTGGTAAGTTCAGAAAAGTACATCACTTTACTGTAATGCAGCCTTTAAAACCAGGAAAAGAAACACTTATGCCATATCAGAATATTACAATATCCAAAATCTAAGATGATATCTAGTCTCAATCATGATATCGATATAATATTGATATATTGCCCAGTCCTACAATAACCTTTGCAAAAACTCATGCTATCTTGGTGTCTTAGCTTTTGCAAAGCTTGTATTAGAAATACAAGTTGAAGCTATAGTGCCATGATCCATGATCACGCACCCCTCCTCCACACAGTTGCTAGTAGCCAAGGAGGACACGGAGGATTCAAAAAACATGATTGACTCTTCAGAAGAGGTCATTATCTTCACTCAAGTTTCTGCGCGGGAAAGTCACCAGACGCCACAACCTTCTGAACGTAGCCACACTGAGAGATCCAGAGAGAGTTGTGTGGAGCTGATAGTCTTAATTAGCTTTGTAGCAACTCATTTGGTAATGGCTTTGAATGTAACAGACGTTTAATGAAAATGTTATGCACTAAAGCTTTAAGGGCTGATTTCTCTTTTCTGTGAGAAATGCAAACTTTTGCAAAGAGATTACTTTAGGACTACAACCGGCATACACATTTCCGATGTCTCTTTTAGTTAGTTTGATTTCTGAATTTTATCCGTGTAACCCTTGAAATCTCAGCAGCACTCTGTCCTGTTGTCCGCAGGCCGGGTGAAGAGGTCTTTTGACGTGGGACTTGCAGGCTTTATGCTGACGACACTCGGGTCCTGGTAGGTCTTTAGGTTGACTGGCAACTCATCCCTCTCTTGTCCGTCTTTCACCTTCTGATCAGAACAAACTCTTGCTGGCATTTCTGACATACTGTACCTACCATAAATAGAAAAACATGTATCGTTTACAAACCTCAACATCAATTACGGCTGTGTATCGATATATGAGACTGGAATGGACTGTCTTTATATAGCCCTATTTTGGTCTTAATGACGACTCACGTTTTACATCGTACCATAGAACCATTCACCATTCAAACACATTCATACACTAATGGCCGTGCCACCGGCTCATCAGATAAACATCCACACACATTCACACACATTGGGAGCAATTCAGGTTTAGTGTCTTGCCCAAGGACGCTTCGACAGGGAACAGCAGGGCCAGGTATCGAACCACCAACCGTCCAATTGGTAGGCAACCGCTGTAGCCACAGACGCCACTGCCACTGTTGTCTTTTCCTGCTTTTAAAGGCTGCATTACAGTAATGTTATTTCCTATCTTACCAGACTTACTAGCTGTTCTGTTAGATGCCTTTAACCACTTAGTCATTGTATACACATTGCTGATGATTACTTATCACAAATGTCAATGTGTTTTTGTGAAAGCACCAAAAGCACACCCTACAATATCGCAGCAATATCAACATCGATATATTTGGTCATGAATACCCCGATATTTAATTTTCTCTATCGCCCAGCTCTACCATCAGCAGTTTCCTCTCTAGTTGGTTTCTTTCTTTTTGATGCCGCCTTTCTTTAAATAATTGTTCACTTCTTATACTGCACTGTAACTTTTATTCTCATATTTTATCTGTTTTAACTGTTACTGAAGTTACATTGTTGAAATTTGGAACTGTATGACAATCTATGTAAGCATATAATGAGAATTAAAAAGTAAGTCCAGTGAGACGGAAGGATTGCGGGTGCACTACGGCTACATTGTCCCACACTAGCGTCATAAGGACTTGTATTATCTGTTTTTATATTTTCTATTGTTTTTAACTGCTCTTTAATGTTTTACGTAAAGCACTTTGAAATGCCCTGTTGCCAAAATGTCCTATACAAATCAAGCCGCCTTGCATTGTAACGGAAACCCTGCCGTGTCTCCCCTTCCAGGTTTTACTGCAGGATGAACAACGCTAAGCTCCGTGTGCAGCAGAGGATGATCCAGGACGGCATCAAGAACAAGGTTGTGTACGAGGGGTCCGTTCTAGACCCAACAAACAAACCTGGAGCGCCAGGGCCCTCGTGACCCTGATGGGGGAGAAGAGAGGACGCCGTCAGGGCCCTACAAAGACTTAACATTCAGTTGATTTTTGCTGCACAAATTGTGGAAGGGACAAAAAATCTTGGATTTTTTTATTTTAATTTCTTTTGGTGCTGTTTTGTTTTGTCTGACAACGCATTGGATCTCGTATACCAGACGATATATCCCCCGCATATGTACTTTTTGACTGAAGAGTAGGCTGTTGTTCCTAGATGGTATCCTGATCCGGAAACAACAATAATTATTTAGAATGTTGTTCCACCAACATATACCAAGCTACTGTGCAAGTTAAATTCTCAATCTCCTTTAAAACCCTGTGATGCATGACGTGCTGTGATGAAGTCTGTTCTGGACACAGATCTACCGCTACTTAGCGACACACTTAGTGTGATACAGCAGACTGCCGTCCGCTGTATACAGCGTAGATATACGAGAATAGCTCAAAATGCGTACAGATAACACGCCACTTGGCTTTAGGAAAGTGGCGTGTATGTTTACGCGGAGTCATTATATCACGCTGCTAATTGAGTGTTTTCTAATAAAAAGAAACACAGGACAATGCTGTATGTTGATGTTGATTGCGTAATGCAGTGGTTCCCAACCCGGGGGTCCCGGCACCCCCCAGGGGGGCGCAAGTCTTTATCTGGCTTGAGGTTGAGGTAAAAAAAAATATTTTCAAATGTTAAACAAATTATGATAATACACTAGAATATATAATGTATACAAAAGTCTGTATGAAAACTATAATATAGTATCTGTATAGTATATAGTTCAATATATAGATACAAACTCCTCTGTATCAAAAAAGAAAGTAAGGCTCTATCTCGAGAGCTACCTCAACTTTGGTTTTGGGGGGGGGGGACTCAACTTTTCTTAGACATGAGTAGGGGGGGGCACCAAGGAAAAAAGGTTGGGAACCACTGGCGTAATGCATACTGTAACACTCTCAAATGCTTTTTATTTGTAGTATCGCTATTCTACAAGTTGGTATATTCCACACTTAGCGTGGCAATGTTCTTACGCATTACATACGTACACATCTGTGTGTACGCACGGTTGACAAATGAGGCCCCTGGAGTATAAACTCATTTGACTGTAAGTCAGCCTGGATAAATGTGTCTGCTACTGGTCTGTCTTTATTTAGGTTTGGTGCACAGTTGTCTGACCAGCAGCAGGTGTCACTACATCCACCCTGTGATAGTGCCACTCCATCAGCACCACCGTGCGCCACTTGTGCCCGCCAGTTCATCTCGTCTCAAGAAGGAACTCAACTTAAACCATCTCATACTTGTGTAAAATGTATTTTAAATTGGCCTCGATTACAACATAGGTTGACATTAACAACTGTCTGTTAATAATGAAATTACGTTACAGCAAATTATGCTACTATTAAAACAATTCTAAGCCTGAACGCCCTGCAGAATATCATTGTTTGTTTATAACAGAACCAGGACCTGTTGATAACCAGTAGTATCTTTTATAACGTTACGTTGATCAGCTTCACTTTTGTTTAAATCATCAACTTAAACAGATAGTGGCACTTCTCTTTTATCGCCACCAAAAGGTCAAACAATAAAATATTTATACTGTATATTTGTAATCAGAGAGGCAGACACATTGAAATTTTATTTTATTTTTTATTTTCTGTAGTTTATATTCCAGAAAACACAGGAGGATACCTAAGCGGACCGGCACCGGTCCAGGGACCATGGGTATTTATTTGTATTTGATTAGGACAATGCACATTTCTGTAAATGCCAATTTATGCCAATGCATGCATGTCTTTATGGTGGGAAGAAACCGGAGAACCCGGAGGAAACCCACGCAAGCACGGGGACGACCTGGGTTCAAACCCAGAACCGTCTTATTGTGAGGCAGAAGTTCTAATCACTGAGCCACCGTGCTGCCTCAGGGTTGGGATTCCCTGATTTAGAGTACAGAGTGTTATGTTACTCGATATATTAAAACGCAATTTCGTAATCGCAAAGGTCACGTCACGTGACTCGCGAGAGCAAAGCAGTCTGCGCTCTGCAGAGAAAGCATCAACTTGGCACGCTAACGCTACGCCGTACCTTGACCTGTTGTACAATGGCCTCAGGCTCGACACAAACTTTAGTCCCAAACATGAACAGTATGTCACTTGTGTGGGACTAGTTTGGTTTAAAAAAAGAATATGATGCGCAGCTTCAGGTGTTGTGCAAAACTTGCTAGTCTTGCAAAGTCTTGCTAACGTTGCTACCTCACAAGTTAACGCTACGAACCTGTATCAGCACATAAAAACCGAACACCAGTTTGTCAAGTAAGTAAAATACCAACCGACAGGCATCACTCGCCGAAACGTTTGTAAGGGCACCGCTAACTCCGTATGAACGCACTTTAAAAAAACGAGGAAATTCCCCAAGCAGTAACGGAGTTTATCGCCAAAGACCAAGCCTGGGTTCACGGCTACACCGAGCGTCTCTTTAGTATGGTTTGGTACCGAAACCACGGTTCCATACGCAAACGGTAGTATTCATTAGAACGCAAATTTAGGTTCCACTTAAAGTGTCGACTGAAATATTTTTCCTCTGTTGCTCCGGACAGCAGACTCTTTTTATCTACAATCACTGCTGATAAACGGCTTTTTGTACACGCTCCGAAACGGACGTAAAAATATCACACTTTCTCTGTAGTCTATCGTTAGATAGCTACCATAAATGTAGGCTACTTTTAAAATGCCATTATTTTCCCTCTGGGCTCATCAAAACGGGCGTGTGGGGGGAAACCGGAGCACCCGGAGGAAACCCACACAAACATGGGGAGGACATGCAAACTCCACACAGAAAGGCCCGGAACGACGTGAGAGCTTAAAAAATAATTGCATATTAAACCGCAATTGCAATATTGATGAAAAAAAATCGCAATTACATTACTTTCCAAAAATCGTTAAGCCCTAGTACATTTATACAAAGTTGGCACATCCAGACAGAAATATTTACAGATGGACGTCCCTGAAGCAAAATCTTATAGAATGGGGGTCCATGACCTAATGTGTGTTCCTGACACGAAAAAGGTCGGAAGCCGGCGAGGTAGCGAGTGACGGACGAGGAATGGGGGAAGCGGCAGCTGCTGTTGTCTTTCTGTTTACGCTGGTCAAAAAGTCCTCCAACTTCCTCATCTTTTTTTTCGCTTTAGCTGTCTTCTTCATCTCCTTCTCGTGCATTTTGGTTTTCATTTTCTCCAACACTGTGTCTCTGTCCTCGGCCCTATTCTTGCGGAACGAGAAGAATCTCTTCTTCTGTTTCATTTCCAGACAGAGCTTCTCCAGCTCCAGCTTGTCATCCTCCAAGTCTTTGTTCTTGGCCAGCGATGCTTTGAACTTCTTGTCCAGAATTCTGTAATGAATCTGCCAAGATAATGCTCTGGCCTTCAATTGCTTTTCCTTGTCGGCCAGGTCTTTGGTGAACTTCTCCTCCAGTTCCTTCTTTCTTTCCTCTATCAGATGGACTTTTGTCACCCAGCTCTCTTCTCTTTCGGCCACGTCCTTGGCGAACTTCTCCTCCAGTTCCTTCTTTCTTTCCTCTATCAGATTGGCTTTTGTCACCCAAATCTTTTCTCTTTCGGCCAGTTCCTTGGCGAACTTCTCCTTCAGTTTCTTCTTTCTTTCCTCTATCAAATGGACTTTTGTCACCCAGCTCTCTTCTCTTTCAGCCACGTCCTTGGCGAACTTCTCCTCCAGTTCCTTCATCTTGTCCTCCATCAGTTTGACTTTTGTCACCCAGCTCTGTTCGCTGTTGGCAAGGTCCTTGGCGAACTTCTCCTCCAAAGCGGTGTATTTTGCCTGCCAAGCCTTCTCGCTCTCCAGGAGTTTGGCTTCTTTGCTCTGCAGCAGGTTCGTGGTCTTTTTGTGCATCTGAGAGAGACCCTCCTCCTTGCTGATGTCCAGGATTATAGTGTCCCTCTGTTGGATCTGTTCCTCCATCCGGTCCACAATCTTCTGGTATTCAGTCTTGTATTCCGTCTTCTCCTGCTGGAATTGGAGACTTTCCTTCAGTTTGGAGATTTCTGACTCCTTTGAGACAGTGGTGAAGTTCTTTGATTTTTCAGTATTAAACTGCTTCGTCCTCGTCTGTAGAAACTTTTCCAGACGGTTATTTTCTTGTTCCCTTCGGCAGAAGCTCTCCCTTTCTTTCAGTAATTGTGTATTGCTCTGTGCCAGCCTGTGTATCTCTGCTCTCATGCGGTTGATCTCCTTGTAAGCAAGATCAAGAGCATTTTGAGGAGGAGCTGGACGGCAATGCGGACTCTCTGCAGGTCTATCCATGGCTCTGTCTGTAGAAGACTTGACTTGTGCGAAGAAGACTTTGGTTTTCTGTTTTCTCCTTTCTTGGTTTTTACGTACACTGTAGAAATGAAAGTGGCAAGGGCGAGTCATAATGACTTGCCATTCCGGAATGGAGCCACAATGCTGTCATAATGACATGCCATTCCGGAATGGAACCACAATGCAGTCATAATGACATGCCATTCTGGGATGGAACCACAATGCAGTCTTCTTGACTTGCCATTCCGGTATGGAACCATATGGCGGCCATCTTACATGGGTCCAGTTTTAAACCTGCTGTAATCAGAACCTATATGGTGAAATAGGTTGCCTTTATACTCAATGTAGCTTTGTAAAACCCAGTAACTAAGTTTAAATAATCTAAAATGGAGGTCAGAACATAACATTTACCTTTTAAGGTTCTGTGTTGAGTAACGCTGAGGAGAAAAACACTTCAAGAATCAGACGTTTGCCCTACTTCACAACTCATGCATGGTATCCGGGACATTTTTCCTGCAAATTCTATAAATAAATACTTACTTTTATTGGGAATATATACATATGTCATCATTGTCTCCTCCTCTTTTGATTCTAACTAACCTCCAGTTTCCAGACCCAATCGTTAAGGAGAAGTCAACATGATTTTCAAGATTTTTTCCAAATGATTTGCCCAAAATGTGTCAGTCAAACTTTAATATGTGTGTAAGACCCAACCCCAGATACAGATAAACCAATCAGAATTGTTTTTCCACGCATTGATATTGTTGTGGATTTTTGTAGGCAGGTTTGTTGAATCAAAGAATCTTCAGGGAGACTGGATGGTGCAATAATAGATCTTTATTAAATTGAAAGACCCTGAGCAGTTCTCTGCAGAAAATTGACTGACCTTCCTTCAGCATTCGTTCCCATTACCCCTAGTCACAAAACAGGCCCACACTTCTTATTGGACCTCCAATGTGGTGTTATGTGACTTTATCCTCTGCTTAACTGTGTGGGTATTAAAAAACGTTGTGGTTGTTTGATTTTTGTTTTAAAATACAACATATAAAACTGAAATACAGTGCATTTTTTTTTTCTTGCTATTTTTTTTAAAATGCTTTGATTTTCATTTTCTGTTTCATATTGCAATAAAATCAATAGAAAACAAATAGAGAAAAATACCTTTTTTTCATATTCTGAGAATACAAGGCAACAGTGGCAGTGTACCAGTGTTCCCAGGTTAAAATGGCTTTGGAACCCATACTGTGATATGATTTTAGACATGGTGAAACCAAGGGGGTAATCGAGCATCCGGAAAGTGTACCCCTTATGGTGAGATTCTGAGGCTAACAAGCCATCACCTTCTGTTAGCATCCCATTGACTGCCATTCATTTTGGCGTCACTTTTACAGCGAATAACTTTACATCTGAAGCATTTGAAGACTCTATTTCTCCATTGTTTATTTCTAAAGAAACAAAACAATATCCTAACCTTAACCGCTCAAGGTCAAATGCCTAACCCCAACCAATCGAGCTGCTTCGTAGGGCGGGTCTTGGCGTGGCCATATTGGCGTTTGCTAGCAAATGAGACTAACTGTGAAAAGAACAATAATTTTATATAGTTTTTATTAATGCTTCTGCCCGGGTCTGATTTTTTTCCCGCAAAGTCACAAAATGATTTACGGCAGGTAGACGGCGCTACAGATTTTGGCGTAACACCGGAAAAGCCTGTAGTGAGTATTCACCCAGGTAAAAGGTAGCATGAGATTTCTTTATATAGGTCTAATTTTATTTTAACTAAACTTGTTTTTTCATAAAAAATGACTCAAACCGCTTTTTTCAATGATTTTGGCGCCCTTTTGATGCTTTTCTTAAAGTTTTTTAGACTTTTTTTTTTTTGACGCTTTTGACTTTTTTGGCACTTTTTTCAAGGTTCTTTTGCAACATTCTTGATGCTTTTTTCAACTTCAACGTTTAATCAGTTGAAGTCAATTATTGTATGTAAAAACACAGGGCTCAACATTAAGGCTTGTCCACTTGTCCGGGACAAAATAAAATGCCATGTTACTTCACGTTATGTGCCACTGATTACGTCTATGTTACTGATTTTATTTTACCTATTGGAAATAAATATATATTTTTCCCCACAATCCGTCGAACCAGCGTCCAACATAAAATGCTTGATTGGCCAATCAGGAGAGCGGGTCAGCGGACGGCTAACGTTAGACCCAGCGGTAGTGGGTCAAACGTTACCAGTCCACTGACCCGCTGCTGCAGGATCTAACGTTAGACCCAGCGGTAGTGGCGATAACAATGTGCTTTGTGTGGATGAAGCATTAAGTTAATTTGTCTCATTTAGCAGCAGCTGGCTCTCTGCCTCGTAACGTTACTACTCCACTGCTCATTTGGCCGTCAGTTATTGTAAAACCTCAGCTCCGCGACATGCCAGATTCAATATCAGCTAATAATCAACTGTAAAGTAACTACACCTTTTCAAGGATCCCTTGGTAAATCAGCCTCTGCCGGGTAGAAATTGAAATTGTAGAGAAAAAAAAAGTTGTTCTGTCTACAAAATTATTTTAGATATAGTATAAGTTCAAGTCACCACTACCTCTGGTGACACACACTGCCCAACAGTGTTCAAAGTATTGCTTTGCATTATGGAGTCTGGAGATCCTTTTTTCTTGTTGAAGGGGAAATCTATTCTTGGGACATACTTTGTTTCTACTGTTTCAACTGAATTTTATTAATGTTGATAGTGTTTGGATGCTTTCAACGGTTTGTTCAAATTCTGCATTATCAAAACACACAACAAAAACAAAAAAAACATTATAAATTGATAAATCTTTACCCGGAAAAGTGACTTTTGTGCATGGACAAGTGAAATGTAAATGTATTTTTTCTAACTGTATCCCCCCCCCCTTTGTCATTTTTGCTGCTATGAACATATAGGGGCTCAAGTACCAACAACTAATAATTGAAATAATACAAAAAATACTGTATATAGTCCAACCAATTATTACTTGCATCATTATTTGGCATATCTAAATAAAATCAACAATTACCAGTCATACGCCTTATGACCTTAGCGAATGTTTGCAATTACAGTTAAAGGCTGTTGCTGTATATTGATATCTGTTTTTCATGCAAATATTCACCCTCTGTATTATCATGAACACACAAAGTGATCCATGTAAACCAATGGAGAACATTCAGCACATCCTCATTCAAAGCAGCCAGCTGAGCTCTGTAGAGATAAGGAGGCTCGTCAGTGCAACAAATGGCTTCGAAGAAGACCTGATGCAAACACACACAAACCAGGAATTAAATATGTCCATTGATATTCAGACAGTAAAGTTGTTTCTGTGGGAATTGAAATTTGAAAAGGATTCAACACTTAATCACTTCAAGGTTTTTCAGCAGTTAAGTCTTCAAAAACAAGGTGGAATGACAACTGCGGGTAGCTATTGCAGGTAAGATAATGGCTCAAGATGATTAATTCTGCTTTGGTAACTAAAAAGAGGCAAAACAAAGAACCTGGCCCTTGAACAGGAGACATCACAAAAACCTTTTAATTTATTGAACATTTAAATGAGTAAATGAAGACGGAGCAATCGGCTTCAACAGATATGGACATTTAAAACTATCGTCTTGAAAGGAAATGTAAACCTGAATTATCCTATTTTTTTATATTAACATAAATGTACTGCTGTAATCAACTGTTGTGAATTCTCACTATGCTCTTTTTTTAGCCTCTTTTAGCTCATTGTTTAGTTGCTGTGACACACTTCAGTCTCATTGCTCTCATCAACCCTGTTTCCAGCAGCTGTGATCAGACACAGTTAGAGACAAGCTGGTAAAGAAAGTGGAACATTTAGCAGCTAAACAGCCACATATCTGTCTTAAGAGAGACCAGAGCAAACAAGAGAGTGAGTATCGGACACAAACATCACTTCAAATTTGATCAATCTTTTATAAAGTAAAAGTACAATTATCTTACCAGAAAATGACTTTGGTAGAAGTTAAAGGTTCAGTGGATAACTTTTATAAAAATAACTTTTTGTCATATTTCCTGAAACTGTCGCTATATCCTGACAGTAGCACATTAGACAGATAATCTGTGAAAAAATCATGTTCCTCTGACTCCACCTACTGCTACTGATGGCATTTGCAAGTTTCCACCGTGCCCTAAGATTAACAACCAATCACATCTGACCCGCTGTCAATGACTGCTCATGAACTGCAGTCAAACTGTAAAATTTGACAGTGCTGAATCTTTTTTTTTATATTTATATTTCATCAGCGCTGCCTAGTTTTACAGTTTGACAGCAGTTTACAAGTAGTCATTGACACTGCATTAGAGACACCTCAGCTCTGACTAAATGTTTTCCTTATGTTATTAGGAGGACCAGGAGCAGGCAGAGAAACGTGATTTTTCTAGTGAAACCTCACCAGGTGACTAAAACCTAATTTACAGGAAATATAAATACAAATGAAAACAAAGGACATGAAATAAACTCAGGTAGGAAGGATGAGCTGCATGCCAGGTGTACTTATTCCATTGTAAAACACCTCTGTATTTTATAAAGTGCTGCCCTCTGGTGGTATGAGAAGGAGGAAGGTACAGCAAACTTGATGTTCTCGTTGACCTTGAGTGAATATTTGCGCTATTACGTAAAAATAGTTGGAAATGGTCTGGTATGGTGTGGCTCTGATGTTTGACCTTATAGATTAATGCTGCGTTCCAGGCAATCCGTAACCCGTGTTTTCACAACCTTCTAGCCGTGAAAGTGCCCTGGAACGGCAGTCAAACCCATAACTTACTACTCGTGAACTCGTACCAGATCGTTGTACTCCCAGTTACAGTTTTTGACGTCACACACACATAAACAACAATGGCGACCCCTGTTGATGCTGTATAGACACCAGTGATTAACAGTGACAAATAGAAATAAATAGACATAAATAGGCAACGTAAAGTAATTGCGCACATTGAAATCAAAACAATACACACACAATTGTGTACTACTACAGGTTATGTTTATTAAATGAAGCCCAAAATATGTTGCCAACTAGAAATCGCTAGTATCAGCTAGCGCTAGCTAGCGCTAGCTAACGTCAGCGTTAGGTATCCTATCCTGAACCCTGCCAACGGCACAATGTTTAGCTAGCAAGCTCGTGACTTTGCCTGGAACGCTGCCAAGTCGTGAGTCGTGACTTGAAGTCGTAACTTACGGGCTAAAAATTGTGTCTGGAACGCAGCAAAAGATACATGTTGGCCGAATGTATTTTAAGCTTAAAGAATAAGAGGAAGGAACTTTATTGTTGCTTCCTTATAGTAAATCATAACATTCAGCGTTTCCACACCTTCTTAAACATCAAATTCAAAGACATCAACAAAGAAAAAAAACAAATTTTTTGTGAGGAAGAATCTTTCACTCCCCACGTACAAAGACGTTTTTTTTTTGCATGTAATGAGTACCAAAGACGCTTAGGGGAAATGTAGCAGAGGAAAAGTCTACATTTTATTTAGAAAAAGTAGTGGAGTAAAATGAAAGTTTCCAGAAATGTAAATGACAGTAAAGTACAGATACGTGAAAATTCTACTTAAGTACACAAAGTAACAAAGTATTTGTACTTAGGAACATTACAACACTGAATGTGTCACATGTATAGATATGTAGCTGTTTGCTAACATGTTCACCACAATAACATTGTGAGGTCATGTTGTGTCATGACTGTGTATTTGTCAGCTTGTTCAGGCATGTTTGATGATTGGCTAAAAACTTGTTACTGCAGCTTATAAGTAATACTGCAACCATAAACTTCCATCAGTGTAACGAATATTAAAAATATTTAAATCTCTTGGCTATTGACAACAAAATTTAGCTCTTGAGATTCCAAATCAAAACAAAATCTGGGTTTATTCCTTTATTGTATTTCAATCACTTGTACCTGACGTATGACATACCGATGTATGGTATTAAACATAACTTTTTCTTATGTGAATCAGCAGTTTCATGGATATCATGTTAACATTTGTTCCACATGAAACAGCCCCAAAATTGCAATAGCCAAACCCACCAAACTCCATTCACATAAAGATGTTATCATCGTAAAAAACACATTCAAAGTTTACAAAACAAAATAAAACTATCAAAAGCCATCTTCTAACAATCACCACTCTGGTTTAGTTGAAATAAACCCTTAATTCAACCATTTACATGTGAAAATATGCTGGCTCTATACACGCTAACAAATCTTTTTATTTAAATGGAGTTTTGTTATGGCAATTTTGGGGCTATTCCTTTATTTTATTTCATTTATTTTATACCTGACCATGTATGGTATTAAACATTATTGTTTTCTTGTGTGAATCAGCAAACAGTTTTGTGGATATAATGTTAACATTATGCTAAATTTCGATAAAAACAACAAAACAGGACAGTCCAGAGGTGCCAGATTAAAAGGTCAGAGGCTTTATGCCCAGTCTGGACTGACTTTACACATCTGCAGTCATGGGTAAACTGAGTAGTTATCTGCACTCGGCTGTCTGCATTCAAAGCAAAAATGCACAGAAATATTTGTTAAAAATGTTACGATTAAGACACAAACAACTGTTGAGGGTTGATTTGTTCTTACAAAGCCTGATTTGTGTCTTTGTTTTGACTGAAACTAGACTGAGGTGGTCTTCGTGACAATCTACTGCATCTACAACATCAGCTGAGGTTCGCAATGCTAATCTGAACAGCTGAACAGCATAATATCCACTGTGTGGCCTCTTATGGCCGACAGCAACACAGTGACAACCACTGTCCCCATCCTCATCAACGTCACTGGCAACGTCACTGGAAACACCACCACGCCCACCGGTGTCCATGTAGCCAATGTGATCAACTGGCTGACGTTCTGCATCGGGCTGCCCGCCATCGGACTGGCTATTTACACCCTCAAGAATCTGTCCAAAGGTTTGTGTCACTGCTCTATGTCCAATAACTTCCAAAATACAGACAAGATATCAAAGGTTAACTTTCGTTAATTTTTTTTTCCAACCCTATCTTTTTGTGTCTAAGTGACTGATGGAAACAACAGTTTTTGAAATTGGTCCAGTCCAGTATTAAATAAGAGCGCTGCAGTCGGAGTCAGGAAATGGGCAGGGAACTGTAGACCCTTCGCACCCTGGACACAAGCTGTTCCAACTTCTCCCCTCTGGTAGACGCCACAGATCACAGTACGCCAAAACTACCAGACCAAATGACGTAGCATTAAGAGCGACTACGGTAGCGAGTAGTATGAAAGCCCGAAAATCCGCGTAAGGAGGTTGGTTGGGGTGGTGGATGGGTCAAACAACACAGGAATTTCAGCCCGGAGACCGGGGATCGTGTCCCGCATGTCACGTTTCCTAAACCCAACCGTCGCTTTCTTTGTCATGGAAACATAAGCCCATCCACAACCTTTTCCTTAACTTAAGGGGTGTGTTCATTTCACAGAATTCTTCTGTGAGCCCATCACAGAATTTCTGGCGATCGTGTTCATTTCACGGATACTCAGTTTTCTGTCACAGAGGATAGGAGAAACTAAAAAATATTCACATTTAACAAGTTGCAAGTTGACTTTTAAATTTTTTTAAAGCTATAGTGCGTAGTTTCTGTTGCCCCCATGAGGGATTCTAAGTAATGACAACAAAACTGTCAGCGCGTCCACATGACACAAGCCTTACGTGATCGTGCACCACCCTCCACCCCTCCACCATGCAGTTGTTAGTAGCCAAGGAGGACACGGAGGATTATAACAACATGATGGACTCTGTAGAAGAGCTTCACTCGAGCTTCTGCGTGGGAAAGTCACCGGACGCCATAATCTTCTGAACATAGCCATACTGAGAAATACAGAGATAGTCTTAATTGGCTTTCTAGCAACTCATTTGGCAATGGCTTAAATGTAACGGACGTTCATTAATATCAAAAAGTTACACACTAAAGCTTTGATGACTCAAACTAATTAAAAAATAATTAATTAAAATAGTTGGCAATTAATCCAATAGTTGACAACTGATCTATCAATCTTTGCAGCTCTATTTAAAGACTAGAGCTGTCCCCTCTTAGTTTAATAGTCGAATAATCTGTCATTTTGGTGTTAGTCAACTAAGATTTATTTAGTCTATTAGTTATTTTTTAAAGCTTTTTTCATGCTGAATGACTTATTTCCAAGAAACTTATGAGCACATCTCACACGTTTTAAAGTGGTGCTTTTGCATGATTCTCTGTGGAGAAACTCAGTTTTACAGATCTGTCGATTAAATACAAAAATCCACACAAAATCACATAAGTGTCGAGGACAGACCTATTAAATACTTTTTTTTACAATGTGTATATCATCAATATCTATAGAAATATTAGCATAGATACTGTACATACTGTCATATACCTCATACCTCCAACCTGTAACATTAATAATTCCATATTTGTTCAAGCACCTTTTTGCACACTGCTTCACTAATTTCATTGTGTCGTTGCTTTAGTGGTCAAATGTTAGAGTTCACTTTTGTTTAGCTTTGTTATCCTTGATCTTAGCTGTATGTCTATTTCTGTGTATTAACTTTGAGAGCAAAAACAAGTCAAGTTGCTTGCTGATTCTAAAATGAAACATATCAGTATTGAATTAATCATGTCTATTCCTTTCTGTTCTCTGTCCAGGTGAGAACAAACTTCCCATGCATGTCATGTTGCTCCTGGTCTCTGACGTTATCAGTTTCTTTAGCCGTCCCAGCAGTGTGAACCAGAACACGGGGACTGGGGCCGTCCTGTCCTCCAACCCCACCGACTTCATCTTCTACTTTGGTATCGTCACCAACGTCACCCTCATGGTGTTCATAGCTCAGGAGCGCCATGTCGCCGTGGCCTACCCGCGGTGTCTTGGCTGCTGCGGCACCATCAAGCGGTCTCCTGCGGTCACTTTGGTGACGGGGGCTGCTCCGTTCGCCATTCTGGTCCTCGCCGTGCTGCAGTACAATCTCTGGTTCGCTGTGTGTTTGCTGGCTCCTTTCCCCTTCCTGTTCTTCTTTGCCGTGGACTCCTGGAGGGCCCTTATCTGCTCCCGATCCAACCCTAAAACCACAGAGAGGAGGAGGGCGGTGTGGGGGTTGGGTGCGATTTTGGCCAATTATACCCTGCTCTACGTCCCCTTCATCCTCAGCATCCTCCTGGAGGCTCTGTCCTTTAAGGAGACGGTGATGTACCTGGGGCTGGTGTCTCACCTGCTGCTTTACTTCAGCCCTCTGGTGGACCCCTTCCTCTACATTTTCATGACCAAAGGGCTCAGAGAGGTGCTGCAGGCACTGCCATGCTGTCAAAACAGAAGTCGGAGAGAAAACATGAGACCCACTGTGGATACTGTGGCTGAGACCGTGGAGACTAGGCTTTGAAGAGGACATACAGTTAAGAAGAAAGAAAGAAATTTAGAAAACTTTGTCTGTGACGAGTGACAGAAATTTGGCTTTGACAGAGCAGGCTCAAATGACACAAGATAAATATAGAAACAGGGCAAAAACATTGACATTACAAAACGGTGCAAAAAGAAGACTGAATGAAGTGGGATATGCATGTGTCACTGTTCAGTGTGGTGATGGCGGAGGGGATGAAGGATTTGTTACATATGTTTTCACATGCCAACACGACTTTGTAACGTTGACCTGGGGGTTGGTGGGATCCTTTGCGATTGGAATGGCTTTCTTCCTGAGTACTGACCGAGTGTGAGTTCTGTTAGCGGGGTTCGAGGAGAGCCATTTATCTTGCCAGACTTACGTATTTATTATCCGGGCAACTTTTGTTTAGTGTTTAAAGATTGAGGGCGTTGTACCAGGCTAAGATAGTAAAAGTGAGTATGGATTCAATGTTCTTGATTATACAAAAAGACAAAAAAAATGTCCAAACACATTCACATTAACTGCAAATTAGGCCCTATGTTCCCACAGCCCTATGTTCCCACATTTCTAAGATTATTTTCAAAATTAGGCCTTATGTTCCCACAGTTCCCACATTTCTAAGATTTTTTTTCAAAAATTAGGCCCTATGTTCCCACATTTCCTTTTCCATGAATTTGTATCCGATTTTTTCCCCCTACTCTAAACCTAAAAAATGTCCTATCAGTCCTTCCAGAAAAATTCGGAGTTTTTTTGTGATTGTTGCGGGCAAAAATCCCTGATTATGCGGCAAAAGTGCGGCCTATCTGAAAAAATTGGCTGATTATGCATTGAATTATGCGATCGCATAATCACGTTTTTCTGGAGGGACTGACCCTTACAGTAAATGTGGGAACATAGGGCTGTGGGAACATAGGGCCTAATTTTCAGTGAAAACTAAATTCTTTGAAATCTAGGAACATAGGGCTGTGGGAACATAGGGCTGACCCCATACTGGCTAGTTTGGGACAACTCATACTACCGTTGGATTTTTGCAGAAGATGTCAAGACCAATGTTCAGTCAGGGAAACTAAGAAATTGACAATTTACAACCAGGTTAGATCATGCAGGTAAAGGATCTGCTCTTTGATGGAGATGTTGAAGAACCTAAGCAGCAACAAGGATTCTGTTGGGTGAACATCGCCTTCCTTCAATCTCAACCTAATACCACACATGTTGCCTGAGTTTTGACCATTAAAACCAAGGAAAACATTAAATAGAATATGACACTAATGTGTTGTTAAAATGCAGGAAAGATTTAACTGACTGAAGGCTTTTGGGTGTGAGCAGCTGTGCTTTTCAACTGTGACTTGTGCCAAGAAAATATTCAAAGATTTTTTTTTAATTGCATAATTCAAGGTTTTAATTCAAATGTACGTAGATATTGACAGTTTAGCTTTGGCCTTTGGATACAGCAGTTGACAAAACAATGTAAGGTTAGGTATGTAAGAATAATAAGGGTACAAATGGCAACATGAAAACAGATAATGTGGGCTGGATAATGGATGATGAGCTGATGTTCTCTCATCTGAACTCCATTTCTTATTATTCTCTGTGTTAGTGTTCAAATCCAGTTTAGCTCCATGATTGTATAATTTGCTTTTTCCACGTCTTGATATGAATTGAAAAAAAAGCCTCAGCACCATCATGCTTTCCAGAGGCTGCACTTTAAACTGCACACTGTGGTCAGCACCTCATGTATAAACTATAAACAGCTAGGTGGGACTTCAACCCATAATCCCCTTCTCCAGAAGTTGGTACCTTATCCATTAGGTCAGTGTTTCTCAATGGACATACCATTCTATGACTTTCTATCACTTTTTTTCAACATACTATAATATTTCTTATTTATGACTCTTTTCGTGACTCTTTTTAACAAACCCTCCCTCCCTCATTCCCCCAGCATGGACTGAGGTTTAACTCAATACTTGAACAATGGCTGTAACCCTATTACTTCAAACCTCTAATATTGACTGTTGATTTGTGTCTATCCTACTGTCTACTTTATTCCCTTATAATAACCATATTTAATGCTGTCTTTTTTTAAACTTCATCCTTGCACTGCTATAGTTTTTATATTACTATGTCTACATCATTCTCTTATATTGTCCATATTTAATGCTGGTCTCTAGACTTTATCCTTGCACTATTGGACTTATTTGCGCTACCACCATAACACATACTCTCCTAGAGCACCTTACCATGCAGACTGACTCACAGGGTCAGTCCCTGCCCTGTCACTGCAAGCCTCTCATGCTTATACATCCCTTATAAGCATTAATGTGGATTTTTTATTTAGTATCTTTTCTTTTCTTTTCCATGCTATTCATGTGGATTTGTTATTTTATCATCCTGTTTATGATGTATGTGTATGTTGTGTGTGATGCCTGTAAGCTACTGGGACCTTGAATTTCCCCTTGAGGATCAATAAAGTATCTATCTATCTATCTATCTATCTATCTATCTATCTATCTATCTATCTATCTATCTATCTATCTTAATAACTTTTTGACAAACTATACTATGACTTTTTTATCACTTTTCTCAAAATACTATAATATAACTTTTTTTTATGATTTTTTTTCGTCTTACTAAACTATGATTTTTTTATCACTTTTTTCAACATACCCTACCAGACTATTATCAATTTTTTTAACATACTATAGTATGATTTTTTTGATCCCTTTTTTCAACATACTATTATGTGGCTTTTTTTATTAATTTTTTAGATATACTACACTATGACTTTTTATCCCTTTTTTTAAGATACTATACTGTGACTTTTTAGATCTTTTTTAACATACTATAACGTGACTTTTTATCACTTTTGGTGACATACTATAATGTGACTTTTTATCCCTTTTTTTAAGATACTATAAGGTGACTTTTTAGAACTTTTTTAACATACTATAATGTGACTTTTTACCACTTTTGGTGACATACTATAATGTGACTTTTATTACTTTTTTCAACATACTATACTATGACTTCTTATTACTTTTTTTCGACATACTATACTATGACTTTTCTATGACTCCTTTCATCTTACTTTACTATGGGCATGCTAAGCTATGACTATTTTCAACATACTCTACCAGACTTTTATCACTTTTTTAACATACTATACTATGACATTTTTCATCATACTACACTATGACGTTTTTATCCCTTTTTTCAACACAATATACTCTGACTTTTTATCCCTTTTTTGACATACTATAATGTGACTTTTTTATTACTTTTTTGACATACTATACCTTGACTTTTTTATCACATTTTTAAACATACTCTACCAGACTCTTATCACTTTTTTAACATACTATACTATGACTTTTTATCCCTTTTTTCAACATACTATACTATGACTTTTTCAACATACTATACTATGACCTTTTTCGTCATACTACACCATGACTTTTATGCCCTTTTTTGAAATACTATACTAGTACTTTATAATCGCTTTTATTGTTTTTATCACTTTTTTCTATACTAGGACTTTTTCGACATACTATACTAGGACTTTTTTTCGACATGACTTTTTTCAACATGCTATCTATGACCATCCTCCCTGCTCTGCTACAGGACAAGCTGACCCAGCTGCATGTGCCTGACTCCACCTGCAGGTGGATCCCAGGCGTCCTGCCAGGAAACGGCACGGAAGCTGGGGAAACGTGGAGTCCATCCTCACCTGCTCCATCACCATCTGGTACAGCGCTGCCTTTGCTAAGGACAAGAGCAGACTGCAGCGTATCATCCCCTTTGCTGAGAAGGTGATTGGCTGCAATCTAATGTTTTACCAGTACCTGTACACCTCCAGTACGCTGAGGCGGGCATGAAAGATTGTAGCCAATCCCTCTCGCCCCAGATACTAACAGTTTGAACCCCTCCCCTCTGGCAGGAGGCTGCGGTCCATTAGGATCAAAACCTCACGCCATAAAAAGCAGTAAGCCTCATCAACAAGGCTGTGGACCCCCGCTGACACTGACTCTTAACCCCCCTCCCATCCCTAGTCACTACAGCTGCACTAACCTGCAATGACCTTCATCCTGGACTCGCCACCATGCCAATTGCATATACTTTATATTCTTTACAAAATTTGCACTCAACCAATTCAGCCTTTTTTATTATTCAACAGTTACTTTGTATGTACAGTATACATTTGTTTCTGTATTTATTATGTTACATTAATGTTTAATAATAATAATTATATTATATGATATTGTGGCAATAAAACCTTTTCTGATTCTGATTCTGATGTGATTCTGATTTTGACCTTTTCATCACTTTTTCTGGCATACTAAAACAGCTTTTTATCACTTTTGGACATACTTTTGTATCACTTTTTTTCAACATACTATACTATTACTTTTTATCACTTTTTTGACGTACTATACTGAGTTTTTTCAACAAACTATACTATGGCTTTTTATCGCTTTTTTGGACATGCTATAATGTGTGACAAAGTGATAAAAAGTCATAATATAGTAAGACGAAAAGTCGTCTTACTATATTATGACTTTTTATCACTTTTTATGACATACTATAACTTGACTTTTTTCTACTTACTATGCTGTGCCTGTTTTCCCCATTCTTTATTTAGTGGTATGGTGGTTACATCTCCAACATGTGCGAACCACTCAGAATGATTCTGATTCTGATTTTGATGTGATTCTAATTCTGACTTTTTATCACTTTTTCCAACATGCTATAATATCACTTTTTGATGACTCTTTTCATCATACTAAACTATGACTTTTTTCATCATACTATACAATGTCTTTATATAACTTTTTTCAACTTACTATACTATGACTTTTGTGAATGTCTTCATTGTACTATTCCTATTACTTTTATTGACATAGCATATTCTTCTTATCACTTTTTCAACATACTATACTATGACTTTTTTAAAGATTATTTTTGGGCTTTTCCGCCTTTAATTTGACAGAGCAGTTAGGTGACAAAGGGGGAAGACATGCAGGAAATTATCACAGGTCAGATTCAAACCCTGGACCTCTGCGTCGAGGTATAAACCTCTCAATATATGTGCGCCTGCTCTACCCACTAAGCTAACCCGGCCACACTATGACTTTTCTATGACTTTTTTCAACATACCTATACTATAACTTTTTTATTACTTTTTTCAACATACTGTACTATGACTTTTTATCACTTTTTCAAACATACTATGACTTTTTATGACTCTTTTCATCATACTATACTATGACTTTTTATCACTTTTTTTGACATAATATACTATGACTTTTTTCAACATACTATACTATGAGTTTCTATATAAATTTTTCAACATATTACAATATAACTTTTTATGACTCTTTTTGTCATATACTATGACGTTTTTTATCACTTTTTTTGACATACTATAATATTACTTTTGTATGACTCTTATCTTCATACTATATCACTTTTTTTATCACCTTTTTTTCGACATGCTATACTATGACATTTTTTATCACTTTGTTCGTTATACTATACTATTACTTTAATCACTGTTTTGACATACTTTACTAATACTTTTTTATAAATTTTATTTCTCATTACTTAACCTTCTTCTTACGCAATTTTGCCAGCAATCCAGTTTAGCTTTAGCAATTTAGCTCTTAAGCATTTTCTGCAGTTTCCAGATAATTCTCTTAACAATAGGCAAGAACCGTTCATCTATCAAAGATAATACAGAAGGTCAGAGCTGTTTAGTTAAGATAGGTATAAAACATTTATTGTGGTTTAAGTTTGATTGTTTATAATGTTTTGTCTGTGTAAAGGTGCTATATAAATATATAATGTATTTGTGTCTGTAAGTGAATGAGTAAAACAGAGACATGTTATCATCAGAGGGCTGATCCATCACAGACAACATGCTAAAAGTCAGTGAAGGAAGTCCTGTTCATCTAGTGAGCACTGCTGCAGTACATGTTTCTGTCCTGTAGATGGCCATGTAGATTCATCTGGAAAAGGGAAATGAACTTTATCATGTTGCAGGTGGTAAAATGACAGCATTCAAAGACAGTAGCTGTTTAACAAAGGGACATCTGGAATGCTTTTTCCCCATTGAAAGAAGTTTCTCATTATTATTTCATAAACTGAACGTTCTATGTCCTGTGATGAAAATATGTTTATAAGTAGTAATGAGAACAATACTGTCGGCGTCTCCACATGATACAGGTCTTCCGTGATCGCGGACGCAACATTACTCAAACCTCAATCAAGACACACACAGCTGTTTAGCTTCTTCTGATTTCAGCCGCTCTGAAGACGAATTGTGGAAACATTCATCCCCGATATGTCCCGACGTTCAAGTTTATTCATAAAGCTTTAAAACCAGACACAGAAAGAAAGGATTAAGCCTAATAAGAGAGACAGAATTGATCACAAAAGTAGAACAAATATGTTGTATGACAACTCTGAAAGTTATCAACACTTTCTGCTTCTCTGACATTATCATCATGGAACAGTCGGAATGTAGGAGCCCCAACCAAAACGGCCCAATCCGCAACCTGATTTAGAGTACAAGACTACAAGATCACTTACACCAGGGGTCCTCAGAGTCAGTGCAGGGGGGCCTCCAAATAATTGTTCATTTTTGAAAGATTTTTCAAAAATTAAAAAGGTCTTAACATGAATCCAACATATTATTTAGCAAATATAAATCGCCACTGATTACTGGCCTATAGGTAAGGTAGTCACTAAGATAGCCACTGACAGATAAAAGTTAATCCTAAGCATTCACTGTGTATGCGTAACATTAAAACATGATTTATAAAATAATGCCAACAATTATTAGGCTATTTTACTGTAATAGCTTAGTATTCTATGCAAAAAAAAAATATAGACCTATGTATAAAGGCTTTAGGCCACCCTACACATTATTGTAGGCCCAGTTTAATATGCAACTTCATTTTAGACAGCATATGTAGTAGGGGGTCCCTGCTCAATCTCTCTTTCAGTCCAAGGGGTCCTTGGCTTAAAAAACCTTGAAGACCCTTGACTTACACAATCCATTACACAGAGTTGGGAGTATTTATTTCCATTAGTAAGTTTTCTGCGTGTTAAAAGGAAGTTTTTCGTCACACTAAATACTTGCTCTTGTGGGAAATTGTTGGGCCTCTCAATCTGAAAAGTGCCCTGAGATAACTTCTGTCATGATTTGACACTATGAATATAATTTTAAATATTTTTTGTGAGTGCTGAATGCTAAACTGACCGATGAATGCTATACTCCGGTGACAGTTGCCCTAACAGTTGATTTACACATTTATTACTTTCAATACTAAGATATTTTGTAGCTAAAGATATTCCTGAAGTTTGAATGGTGCAACCCAATTAAGTTTGTGCTACTTATAGATGGATTATTTATTTATTTGTTTATTTAAAAGGGACAATGCACGTCAATTGAAATTTTTTGTTTACACTCAAAATGTAAATGTGCCAGAGTTAGCAAAAAAAAGCTAATTTTCATCTGTAGTCTCTTGGCAGGTCAACACATCATCATATTAAATTAATAAAAAGCATACAAGAAAGAGAGAAAGCAAATTAAGAAAGAAGAGAAAGGGGGATGGACAAAAAAAGTAAATAAAAAATAAGTACAATACAAAGAAGGGCAGTACCTAGGATGAGGTAAACCAGCTATAGATGATTGCAGTTTTGATTGTTTTTAATCCGTCTCTTGAGTGTGGTTTTAAATAATAGATAGCTGGTGCTTTCTCTGCGTTCAATAGGAAGGCTGTTCCAATAATTTGAGGCCCGTACTGAGAAGACTGTTTGGCCAAACTTACAACACAGTCTCCCCTGGTGACTGCCCTAGTTGCCCTGCCACTGCTGTTCTTCTGTTGTATAAATTCACCCAGTGGTGGAGGTGGGATTTCTGAATAGTGGAAACACCCCAGTCCTGTCCCCAGGCATAACTCACACTGTTGCGTACATAAACACAGAAACAAACAGAGAGAGAGAAGAGGTCTGAGCACACAAGAGAGAAACATTCTCATGAGAAAGCTGATGTTTACCCTCCGGAAGCTATACAGCCTGCACTGTCTGCGGCTTTCACTTAAACACACACACACACACACACACACACACACACACACGCTGAAGGATGAAACAGTGTCTCTGCCATCTGTCTGTGTGCTTCCCCTCCACACGGGAAGTGCTCTCGAGGTCACTGAGAGGTTAGAAAAGGCAGACAGCCACAAGGTCCCAAGGTCCCTCAGAGATCAGAAAACGTAGACTGCACACTCAATTAAAACTGCTGTAATGACTTCACTTATTTCCAGTAAAGTTGTGATAGGTGTCGTGCTGAAACAGTAAAAGTGAGACTTAATTGGCAAATATTTTGACAATGGATTAATTGTGTAAGTAATTTTTGGGCTCTTGTTACACTTTTTTAGAATAAATGATCTATAAATGATTCACTACTCAACAGATTAATCGATGATCAGGCCGAGGTCAGTTATGGATCTTCCTCGAGTCTAGCATGAGCTTAACGCACTGTATCAAGAAGATGAATTAATTTGTACTTCCTGTGTAGGACATGAAAGGAATTTTGTGCTGCCCCCACGTGGCCAAATCAGTTATTGCAGGTTTTTGTGGACTAAGAAACCTATTTATGTCTCAGAGACCTGCTATGAAATTATGATGCAAGACAGACTTTTATCAGCTAAAAACTTTTACTTTTCATCTACTGTCATGTGTGTCTTTTAAACACTTGATGAAAAGGGTTTTACAACTAAATGTTTAAAATATCAGTTGACCTTTTTGAAAGTAGAAAAATGAGAGCAAGAGGCAAATTTAAACATTCTCAGATAAAAAGAATAAATGCTGAAATATGGGGAAAGTATTACCTTTGTCTACTTTAATAAATTCTGTGAAATTTCCCAAAGCATGACAAACAGATTCTGAAGTTAGCAAAAATTCTATTTAAAATGTCTAATCTTAATTAGACAATTTTAGGAATCCAACAGTCATCCATTTGTGGTACACAAAAACAACATATAACTTTTACAGACTGCAGTACTATAAAGAGTATAAATGAATATGAGGAGGTATTGTATGTATCTATCCTCTGTAAATCACAGCTGATACCAGTCCTGTCCCATATTTATTCAGCACTTTAATAACGGAGGAACAGAAAACAAAAACACTGTATATCCTGACCAGTACTTGCATTATTGGAATGTAAGAATCTGTGTATTTGATATAGTATGTGAAGGATGTCCTATCCTCTCTAAATGTAGTGTTTTTGTACGTATTAATAGTGAATAATCAGTGAGCCTCTCTCCACCTCATCCCATCAGAAGGCTTATTTTTGCCTGATCAAGCCAAACTGGGATCTAAAGGGGTCAAACCGTGAGGATTGAGTAATCATTGCATAAGCTCTTTGTCTTTGTGCTTCCCAAGTCAGTACAATTGCAGAGAACACAATTGTGGGCTGGAGAGGCTTGATTTGGCCAATAATTGTATATCTGAATAAACTCCCACAGAAAAACCAAGACCAAAAAAAGATTCAGTTTGTCAATACTTAAGATATCCATTGTGTTACTGTATCACAGAAGTATTCTGGTTCCAGTGTCGCCCACATCTAAAATTTTGTTGACTGATTGACAAAGGTCTGCCGTTGTTCTTGTGAATGTCCGTTTCCCCAGATGGAGAAACAACCAAACTAATCAGGGTCGCCAGCGTGATCTCATAGGAAGGCATATAAATAGCACGCTACTTTTAAGAACATTTTGTTTTGTCCTTTCTACGCATTTTAACTTTTCACGTGTCATTTAAAGGCCAGTTCTCATTCCTAACACGATAAAGGTTGTGAATTCAAACAAAACTACATAGTTATGTTTAGGAAAAGTTCCGGGTTTGGTTACTTTAAGGATACTTTGTTGATTTTAAACCAGCTCTGTGTCATCTTTGTGTGGGCAGTAGATGAACAATGTTTAGTTTCCTTCTGTGGCGCCAGCGCACGGAGCACCCAGCGGAGGTTCGCTGAGATTCAAGATTCAAAATCTTTTATTAATCACACAACGGGGAAATTCACAATGTTGTAGCAGCAACGGATAGTGCAAAACATTTCGCCAGATGATGCGAAACATGACGTTTCATTTTGCGTCATCCACTGAGGTACATGCACTAATGCTACGGATGGAAGCCATACACTGTTCAACTAAACAAACTGCCCACACTGCCATGACACAGAGCTGGATTTAAGTCAGCAAAATAACTTAAGTTATGAACATAAGTTTGTTATCCAAAGTAAATAAAGTAAATTTACTGGGGACTTAGCAGGAACCAGCCTTTTCCTTTTCAGTGTTCAATTGAAAAAGTATATAGTTTCCAAAATAAAATGGTTTTGTCCTCCGGGGAGCAAATGTGCTCAGCAAATGTCAATATGTCCATTACATTTTGACATTTTTTTCTGTGCCAGTGGAAATTTTTGATAAATCATTAGGGTTCCACCTCTGGGGATTGGTGAATATCTTCTCTGTGTTGGATGGATGCTCGTAAAGTATTCTCGTCCACTTTTGAGCTTGTTTCAGTGAAATATTTCAAGACAATACCATTTTGATTACCACCACGACCCATTGACTTTCATGTCAATCAGATGAAAAACACAGTATACTGAATATTAAGACTATTAAGGCATATGTACTCCAAACATAAGTAGTCTCAGATTCTAACATGGGAAACTGGATGTTTGTTTACAGTTGATTACATTTAAGCTGCATCAGGGGTCAGTCCCAGTCGGAGCAGCTAAGTGTCCTGGGACTGGACCAGAACACAAACAAAATGTCCTTGAATCAGTGTATTTGACAATTGTCCTGAGACCTGCTGAGGTCCCTAAGGACAGACAGACAGACAGACAGAAAGGCAGTGGTTTGACGGAGAAATGACTGGGTCAGCTCACAGCATGACACAGTAAAGATGTGGTTTTTTCTGTGTCTGTTACTGTCTCTCAGCTGGCTGTTGAGTATTTCTCAGTAGTAACACAGCAGGTGTTTTGTGGCCTTATTTCAAGGTCAAAAGCTCATCATTGTCCTGGAAAGTATTTAAAGTTATGGAGTTTATGAAATAAAAAGTTGTATCATATAAAGAACAACTGAAAGGGTGTCTGGTCATTTAGTTATTTCTGATAATGATAGAGATATAAATAATAAAAAGCAGGAACAGTAAATACATGACAGAAATAAAGCCGAAGTTTAGAGGTCTATATTGTTGTTGTGACAAACCATTCTGCTGTGACAGAGTAGATGCATAGCTTGATTTTTATGCACAGGTTTGAAATAACTGTGAGGCGGCTGAACCCACTAATAAGTAGGGGGGTGTGCTGGGGCTGCTCCATTATGGAAAAAAACATAATCCCAATTATTTTGGTCAATATTGAAATCATGATTATTTTCACAATTACTCATTGACGTTTGGAAAGATGTTGCATTCACTAAACTTAAATAACAGTGAAGCGCGTGTCATTCAGAACACAAGACAAAAAATGTCTTCCTCGATGACATTGTTGTTGTGATGGTTAGGAGCTGAAATCGAAATCACGATCAAAATTCAATTAATTGCACAGACCTAGTGCGTGCAAACCGTTGGTGATGTGAATAGTTGCCTCAACAAATAGAGATAATAGTGCACTGATCTAGACTCATTATGTTTATTAGAGAATGTCTCTTTGATAAAAGTTTTAAAGCTTTCAAACCAGCCTAATAAGAGAGACAGAATTGTTCACAATAGTAAAACAAATATGGGTTACAATGTACTTGAAGGTATCTACATAAGAGTGACATAACACTGTTATGAACGTGTCATAAACGTTATAAGCAAGTCATAAACGTTTATGACATAACGCTTCTTTTAGTAAGTGTCATTCGGTTTTCGTCATGACAAGTTATGGTTAGGGTTAGAGTTAGGTTTAGAGTTCATGTGTCATGACAGTGTAATGTCACTCTTAGGTAGATACCTTCAAGTAAGGTGTTACCCAAATATGTTGTATGACAACTCTGACACTTATCAACACTTTCTGCTAATCTATTTATTTTATTAGAGAATGTCTCTTTGAGATTGTTTCACACAATGTTCCTGCATGCAGCCAGGCTGAGGTTGGTGTATCATAGAATGATAATGTCCATACTACTAATTATTGTGATAAATGATTAGATGATGATCAAATTAGACCCAACTGCTGATGCATATTTTACAGAAAGAACTGAGTCACTGAGTTCAGTCTTTTGAGTGTGATGTTGCCTCATAATTAGAAGTCTGCACACTAGATGTGTGCATGTGTGTGTGCGTGTGTGTGTGTGTGTGTGTGTGTGTGTTCTTGTTTAACTATATTCTTGGGGTCCAAAAACCGGGAATACAATATACTTGTGGTGTCTGGCCAGCTTTGTGGGGCCAAAATGCTGGACCCCACAAGTTTAGAGGGCAGTTTGAGGGTTAAGACTTGGTTGTAGGATTAGGGATAGAATTAGGTTATGGTTAAGGTTAGGGTAAGGGTTAAGGTTAGGCATTTAGTTGTGATGGTTAAGGTTAGGGTAAGGGTTAAGGTTAGGCATTTAGTTGTGATGGTTAAGGTTAAGGTAAGGGTTAAGGTTAGGCATTTAGTTGTGATGGTTAAGGTTAGGGTAAGGGTTAAGGTTAGGCATTTAGTTGTGATGGTTAAGGTTAGGGTAAGGGTTAAGGTTAGGCATTTAGTTGTGATGGTTAAGGTTAGGGTAAGGGTTAAGGTTAGGCATTTAGTTGTGATGGTTAAGGTTAGGGTAAGGGTTAAGGTTAGGCATTTAGTTGTGATGGTTAAGGTTAGGGTAAGGGTTAAGGTTAGGCATTTAGTTGTGATGGTTAAGGTTAGGGTAAGGGTTAAGGTTAGGCATTTAGTTGTGATGGTTAAGGTGAGGGTAAGGGTTAAGGTTAGGCATTTAGTTGTGATGGTTAAGGTTAGGGTAAGGGTTAAGGTTAGGCATTTAGTTGTGATGGTTAAGGTTAAGGTAAGGGGCTAGGGAATGCATTATGTCAATGACAGGTCCCCACAAAGATAGTGCCACATGTGTGTGTGTGTGTGTGTGTGTGTGTGTGTGTGTGTGTGTGTGTGTGTGTGTGTGTGTGTGTGTGTGTGTAATGGAAATTAATACATCTATATTAATAAATATTAGGCACTAGTTCCCACAGAGGCTGGACAGCTGTGGGATATTTTGGTGCAACATGAATTGTTCTGCAGCAGACACTGGATAAAGACTTTCCCCGTCTGAAATGAGAGGAAGCCGTTCGGCCTGAGACGCCGGTTCCTCCCATTTTACCTCCACCATGTTTACCTGACTCCCCTGAGGTAAACAAAGGCTCTGAATCAGCTGGAACAAAGGGATGCAAGACGTGTGTGTGTGTGTGTGTGTGTATGTGTAAGTGCTGTTTACCTACGTTTCTGTCTGAATGTCCCACATTACCGCTTCTGTGTGCCAGTATACAGTTTGGGTTCATGTCTTCCTGCAGAGGAAGGAAGAGGCAAAAGAAACTCGGATGTATTTCTGTATTTTGGCTGGTAAACAGATAGCAGGATCAATAAAAATATGTTGGCACAATGTGTTGACTGTTGACTGCATAAACCTCTGCCAGCGCTTTCCCAGATTTCCCATCATTTTGTGTTGGGATCCGGTTTAACCAGAAGTGATGAACTGCTTTTTTAACCACAACAGCAACGATGGTATTGTTTTTACCTTGTGTGTGTGTGTGTGTGTGTGTGTGTGTGTGTCTCATCGTGGTAAAATGTGGTCATGGAGATACCTACTGTATTGGGAACTACAGAGCCGGTTCTGAGCACTTTACCAGGTGTTTATATTTTTGTCTGTCTGTCTGTGGCCAGATTTTGGTGTGTAGTTGACCTCTAAATGAAGGCCGGGTTCAAAGTTGGGTGTGGTCCGAGCAAGGGCGCCTAAAGTAGGGGGAAGGAAGTAGGGACAGGGAAAGTCATCTTACATCGTCAAGGTTTGTGGACTGTTGAAAACTCAAATTAATTCATGTGGGCATGAACATATGAACATCATTTTGCAGTTTTGTGCTGCTGTAAGTCAACTGACATCACTCACTGATGTTGGAAACTTAGTAGACCTTACTCCACAGCGCTGTGGAGTATAAGGTCTGGCTACACCACAGATAACGTTCTGGGTATCTGGGAATAAAAGAAACGCTTGGGGTTGTTTGCATTTCTATAAACCAATCACAATCGTTTTGGGCGGCGCTAATCTCCGGATGCAACAACGAACATTTGTACCCGGCAAAAGAAAACGCCACATGCAATATTAAATGAAGTTCACTGTTCACACAATACAGTAACATTAACTATTTAAATTAGCTGGACACATAGTTAAACGTCATTGGCTCTTACCAGTGTATCGCCGTCTATACTTCGTCCACAGCAATCACACCAATCGGTCCCGTAGAGCTCTCTGATTGGCTGTTCAGTGAATCAGTTTTCTTGCTTCTGCCTTTTCTTTTTCGTACACACTGCAGGCGGGACAGCATCTTTGTAGTGCAAAACAAAGCCAAAGTTTATAGTTGTAACCTTTCCACAGACATTATTGGCACGCTGAGCATTATCTGCAGTCAGTTCTTTGCTGTGTTTTCAAGTGCAACTGTTAACAAAAGTTCAAGATCAGTCTGCTTTTGTCAGTATTTTTGTCGAGGGCTCCCATTACTGTGATGATTTTCTACCCCTACCTGAAAGTTGGCAGTACCTATTGTCTCTTCACTCTCTTGCGTTTGTGCTTGTTTTTGCTTCTTTAGGATATCTTCAATTCAAGTTGTGTCCTGAAAACGCCAGAATTACCAGTACCTGGGTGAGCAGATATCAGTTTTCCTTTCTATGCCAGATTTGGCTTATTTTGGCTAATTTGGGCCTGTCCGTTCGTCTATCCAAGTCAAATACGGGATGTGCGTCACAATCCAAAACAAAAACATGAAGCACAATAAGAAGGTGGAGTTAAAGCTTTGAAACATGTTTTCCGTTGAACAAGGGAAACAGACCGGACCTTCATCAAAAAGCTTTTTCATCACGGTCAAACATTTGGCTTTTCTTTTGCTCACATGGATCCTCACAGTGTTAGAGAAGATTACAAAGATTTACAACAGATCCATTTTAAGGGTCAAATGTCAAGAAGTTTAAAAGCTCTACATAATATACATACATTCATTTAAATGATTATGAATTAAAACAATACCAGCACCTCAAGAGCTCTGATCACAGTTGACTTGTTGCAGGCACCATGTTGAAAGGCCATTGATATAAACTTCAAACATCAGGCTCCCCTAGTCTTTTTTAATGATCATGATTAAACTATTCATCACACTTTTTAAAGTGCTTAGATATTTATTCACTCAGTATTGAAAGAGACAATGCAAATTGTTGAAAATGAATAAAATGATCTTTGGATTTTCCATTTAAAGGTGCACTATGAGTTCCTGCATGGTCACTTCTGTTGATGTTCCAAGTAAATTTCACACAAAACAGAGCAAGCTCGCCCCTCCCCCCATGTTTCTGCAACTGTCATGACTGTCACTAACCCTCACCCCCTCCCCCAACCATCTTGTCGGTGATCGGCTGGAACGTGGTTTGTTGTATTTTGGTGCACAGCCTGTGCCCCTAGTGTTTGTTTGACGTTTACGACCCCTGTGTGGTCTCCCGAGACCGGGCTTTTTCACGGTGTGTTCAGGGGCCAGGCAGCTAGCGGATCAAAGAGAGATGCCTACGATTTGAGACAAACATGAAATCGCACTGAAGCCATGCAGGAACTCACAGTGCACCTTTAATTTTGCTCTCTTAATTCATTGTTCAAGAAACTAATACATCATTGATTTTTTTAAGTGTAATCACAAATGTTTTTAACGATTACTAATCAACAGCGGGCCTACGATTTGCTCGATAAATTACACCTTTTTCATGCCATGAGCGACAGCAGAGTCGTCTCCCTATTTTATCTTTTCATAATTATTATCCCTCAGATGAACTTATAGTGACACTGTTCTTCAATTAGCAAACTCTAAAATGCACACAGGTACACTCACAGAGGCAAGGCAAGGAAAGGCAGCTTTATTTGTACAGCACATTTCAAATGAACAGACTTGCTTGTGCAAACCTGACTCATCTGGAAAGCACCATCATCTGTCAGAGGGATATGTTAAAGTGGATAAATGGATGAAAAGTGTTCAAGCTCAAGAAAATATGACACTGCTGGCTCACCGCCAGAATTGTAAAGTATTACTCAAAAGTGCAATTTTTTGGTGCGTGTACATGCAGGCCTACTTTTAGTGCATATGCATCAGATAAAGCTGTTGCCGCATCAATTTTCCAAAATATCCTCTTCTCAGGAACCATGAGAGCCCGCTGTGATGACAAATGCGTTTTTAGAGAATTTACTCAACTGAACTCAACTTACCTTCAACTGATTTAAAATGGGACAATTGTAGATCCAAAGTTTTTACCCAACAGCAGCACTTAAACGCAATGCCGTGAGTGGGTGACACAGGTAGCTCTGTTATTTGCCACTCAGTAATAGACCTTATTTTTTCCATGTTTTTGTGTGAGTGATGGGAACAACTTTTTTCTTTTTATTAATTAGTCCAGTACTAAACAATAACCTTGCAGTTGGCAGCAGCGAAAGAAGCTGGGCAATTGCACACCTTCAATTTGCGTCCACTAAAAAAGGGTCTGAGAACATGAGATGATCCCTACAGAGATAGACCTTTCTTTTAGAGAGTAAGATCCTTTTTGTTCAACATAACAACAGCTCCACGAAACCCACCAGACTCCATTTACATAAACAGTCATGTTATCATCGTAAAACACACTTCATTCAAACTCAAAATAAACAAAATAAAACTATCAAAAGCCGTCTTGGTTCATCTTTCCACTGTTCCAACAATCACCAACCTGGTTTGGTTGAAATGAACCCTCAATTCATTAATTTACATGTGAAAATATGTTGGTTCTATACACACTAAAAGTATAGTTTATTTAAATGGAGTCTGGTGGGTTTGGCGATGGCGACTTTGGGGCCGTTTCTGGTTAAATAAAAAGGATCTTACTCTATTTTAAAAAAGGTCTATCTCTGGTCTATCTCTGTAGGGATCCTTTCCACAATGTTGTCAGACACTTACCATGGAAATACAAAAATTACTTTCCATAAATATAAAACAAGAACACATGAAAAAACTTACCTCCAGTTAAATTAATATTAAAAATATATATATTTCTGTAGTTATTTACAAATCAGTATCAATGATCTAAAAACTCAGAGTTAATAAAGCACACATGAAGCTGTTGAGGGAGGGTAAGATCAGTATGCTTTAATAATAAGATATCAGTGCAGAAAAACAAACTTCTTATCGGGTTAACTTCCCAATATATTAATAAAATATGATAATCATAAGATCAATATGGATTTTTTAGCATATTAAAAAAAAAGCAGAATTGGCTAATATAAATGTACTGTATGACAACGACAAAAACAGAATACAAGTAGCTGAACATGGATCCCATAAGGAAAAACAGAAACCCTGTTGTCACACGTGACACAAGACCAGATGCTGACATTGTCTTTAAAGAAGAAGTGCAATGAATGAGTGGATAACGTTTCGTCGCTTTTATTCTGGAGGGGGGGCGGGGGAGTACCCTTCAAGTAGTACAGTATGTTGGGCACTAGCACTGGTGAGAAGTCTTCTATGGATTGAATTGAGAGCTGAAGCCCCGCCCATTTTTGGGGGTTAGCATCTGTGCTATTAGCGTTGCTTTTTCTACTGGATCGTCAGGTTTTTCTATCAATATTCTAAGGAAAACAAGCAGTAAAATGTTCATGTTTCTTAATTTTATCAAAGATAAAACAGTGTTAGGACCCAACTCTACACCTCCTTAGAAGACCACTGGAGGTGTATTTTACATATGCTGACAAAATAATACTTGTTTTGTCTTGGTTAAAATGACTATAATTTACATTTCTAAACCAATTTTTTATTTGTCTGGTTGAAGCTAGTGGAGCTAAAATGGGGGCGGGACTTCCCCTCTGCCTAGATTTGTATTTTTAAATCGACTTCCATCTGGCCAACTCTTTCCACATACATTATCACAATTTAGTTCAAATCTCATCAGTTGTTAAAATGTCCAACTGAGGTGCTGTTCTTCTTCCATGTACATTAAAATGTAGTCCTTAAAAACTCTTTGGTCTCAAAAACATTTTTACTTTTGAAGAACAGTTTTATATTGCGCTGTAAATCTGCATTAAAAAGAATGAAAAAAAACATGCTTTGAACATGTAAATACATTTTCCGGAAAACTAATCTAATCAACTTTGATGTCTGTAATTCGATCAGAATACATTAAACATACTTGATCCTAGAAATAGGAGCCGCTCAACTTGAGCGATGATACAAATGCTTTCTTGTCGAAAGTAACTGCCGACATGTCAGGAGAGAAAACTAAATTTGGCTTTTGAGTCTTTAAAGAACGCGAAGAAAGGGGGAGTAAGAGTGGAAACAGATGAGTAATTTGTCGAGCGGAGGAGTTGAGAGATATGCGTCAGTGGGCAGGCTGAGCAGGATGTATCTCTCTTTATGTGTCGCTCAACTCGACAGCACATCTTTTCGTATCTCGTTCATAACGGTTTCTCTCCCCTCTCAGGATAATATTAATCGCCAGTCCCATTAAACATGTGGCTTGGCTACAGTAAATATTTACTCTTTTTTTTCCCTCTGTATTGCCATCGGTTATGATAACATTTTAGTCACCAATTTGGCTGCAGAAGCACAGCTTCCTCCCAGCTTAGATAATTTATTTCAACTGCAGATTTGGTTATATCCTGTCGAAACATCTCATTTACCACATCGCCTGCTCTAAACTCCATTCCTGTGGTCTCAGCAATTAAGGACCAAATAAATAGTAATTGTTAAGTAATAGTATGGTTTCTCGTCCTGTCTATACTTGTATATCACATTGCACTTTTCTGCTCTTTTGCACTTCTGGTTGGACGCAAACTGCATTTCGTTGTCTTTGTACTTGCACTCCGCACAATGACAATACAGTTGAATGTAATCTAGTAACTGGTCGAACTAATGGCCAAAACCACAAAAATAACACATTGTTTGTGAAATAATGAATTTTAAAGCTTGTGTGCACATGTGCGTTTAAGGCAGCATGTTGAGCCACTATTTACCAAAATAAGTCAAAAAGAGGCAAATTTGGTTTGCAGATTGACAGTAACGTGACTCTCTAACTTTTGAGTCTGTGTCAAGCAATCTGCAAAAGCAAGGCACTGACTTTGTTGGACACCGCTGTCCCCACTGACCCTCCCAGGAAAACCTTTACCGTCAAGTCAAATCTTTCACGACTAAACCGTAAAACCCTCCAAACAGCTTCATCAACAAACAGACTGTCAGGTCGTTTTAATGAGCTGGGGAATCCATTACCTTAAAAATCTTTCACCAATTTTGACTTGTCATCACCAGGGGTCTACAATGAGTTCTAATAATGCTCCGCAGTGTGGTTCCGGAAGTAAAAATCCCATTCATTTTTCCTCCATAAGGATTTTGATTATCAGCCATAATTTCTAAACCACCCGAGGCAGACTGACCACGAGCTCCGAGGTTGTGTAACGCACATTTGTGCTCCTGTAGAAGCTAGAAGTCCGAATGAAATCAACCTTGTTTTAAGAATTTATGTTTTATTCGCAATGTCACGGAGAAATACGAAATCCAATCCTTAGTGCAACAACGAGGTCTCCGATTGGTGGAACTCACTGTTACCGTGGAAATGTTTACCGAACTTTGCGAACAGCTAGCATGCTTCTACCACTGAAGTCTATGATAGTCTGAATCATCTTGAACCTTTGACCGTTTCGCCGTTTTTAAAAGGTTATTTTGCGCCGGATCAAATGTTTTATGGTCAGGGTTCCTCTCGGAGCAGGCTTTATATACGCGTTTAATGAAACGCTAATGGAGATGTTGAACTGGGAAAAACACTTTGGGAACCAGAGCCGTTTATAAGGTGGGCGGTCACTGTTAAGCTCTATTGGGTTCTACTTGAATCTAAAAGGCTTCTATTGTGTCTATTGCTCCCTGACTATATGCTGCAGTTCTATCTGGATCGAGATGAGAGGAGGCTATCTTGATGGATTATGAAAGTCATCCCAACTGTGACACTGTATTCCCAAGGTACAAAAGGTAAGTGGACCCAACAAATCGGGCTGCACTAGCTGGTTGTTAACTGACGAACAAGGGCTGGGAAACACAGCTAAGGTGTTAAAATACGATGTCAAGTTAGGATTTTATTCAATAATAGCCCCCAGAGTCAAAGGAAGTCATCTACAGGTTGCAGGGAACAAACTGTGTACTTGAAGGGCAAACTCAGTATGTGTTGAGACAATCATAAGGCACATCATACGGATTAAAAGGAACTTTAAAGAAAATGTCAGCATGAAAACATCAACATATAGTGTTATTGGATCCAGGGGATGTAATACAATGTTCTAGAAATGACAAATACATGGTCTATGAGGCACCATTGCTTTTATATGCAGCTAAGAAACTGTGATTAATTATGTGGCAACTTCACCTTCTTTACAATATTCAAAATGCTACATATCTGAAAAGTGAAACTGATACTCATCTTTAATCTGACGTTTTTTTTTTTCTTAAAGTGAAAACAAACAGTACTGCCCAAACAACAGATTTAATAGATATTTTCAGGATAAAACTCTGTGTAGGAATAAAAATAACAAAATGCCACAACATAGAAATAGCACGAGAGGAAACAGCACTGTGAGGGATCTGATCCATCTGCATCTACAGGGGGTAGATAAGGACAAAGTACCAGAACACATAAACACTAAAAACACTATCAACATTAATTTTGTCTTTTTCTTTTTAAAAATACGTAACGTATATGTGGACAAAGCTCTATAATTCATACTCTTAAGTGGTCACCACACAAAGACGATTAGCTCAACAACAAAGAAATAGAGTGAGATTAAGAAAAATACTTTGAGAGTACAGGAAAGAACAGAAAAAGGGTGAACGTGTTTTCACAGATTTCTAGTTTCTAGTTTATAAAAATAAGAACCCTGACCTCACTCCTATAATATTCTGTATAATAGCTTTTCTGATATTGGCAGCCGCTCGGTGTCGTGAATTACAAGAAAAACTGGCCTTGTCCTAATCTTAAAGAATAATACATAAACTCCACATTCAAGTCACTTCACAGGCTGCTGTACTGCACTGAAACTAAGGCTGCTGCTGCTGCTATGTACACATGTATGGTCTGAATGAATGAGTGATTATGCAGTGGCTGCTGTCATCTCACTTTACGCTAGCCATGTTTCTATCCACACGTTTTAACGCAAATTAAGTAATATTGAATGAAAAATGCCCCATGGAAACAGTAAAATATGACTGGGAGAGTTTCATGAATATCAACACAAAGTTTGTACGTTCAATCTCATCGGATTTTCTGTTAATCAGTAAACAGCTTATGCGGTAAATGCTGACCTAGACGCGGGTGTTAGCAAAGACAGATACAGGTAGATGAATGAGGAGATGAGAGACTTTTTTTAAATGTAACTTACTTACACCCTGCCTGCGTGGCGTGAGCGTGGCGTTTCTGTTGCGTGGCGGCTGCGTGGATTTTTCTGTCTTTACACACCAGAAACGTGTCTGACACGGCACTGCTGCTAGCCTTGTCTGACACATGGATGTTTCCCATTGATAAAATGAAATACCATGTTAAACATAAATATATACTGATAGGATTACAGCAAAGACAACGTCGGCAGTATTGACGGCAAAATAGGGTACAGAATATTTCGTTCTGTATTGACAGGTGCAGTATTAGAAAATCTTTTATTTATTACATTTATATCTGCATTTATAGCAAAACCTTGAGACTTTCAAACATCAACATGTCATTTATTAATATGTGTTCATGTCTAAATGACATAAACACATCTTTTCCTATTCTATTTTGGCTGGAAACGCTTCCAACACACTTGCATGTCGCGTGAAAAATAGGCGTCGGTCCTATTTCTAGCAGGCACGCGTTTTCGGCGCGGCTCAAGTGTGTAAGCTCTAACCTGTTAACATGGGAGCCAAAATATAAAAAGACACGCCACGCAGCTGACACGCCACGCAGCTGACACGCTCGCGCGACGCATCCAGTGTGTAACCGGCCTTAGATTTAGCAACAATCTAAGAAATGCCATAACGTGCATCTGCATCATCATAGCGATGTTTTGACAGCGTCGTTGCTTGATATGTCGCTATTAGCTGGCACATAAGCACTATTACAACTTGTGCAATATGAATCATAAGTAGGTAGGTGGCACGATCCATTTTGGCTAACTAAACTTTGTTAGTAAATGTTCGCTTGAATGCTGTGCGATTCAGGGCGAGAATGAATGGAAACACCTTCAAATGTCTAAAAATCGATTCCATATACCAATTTGACCGCCAAACAGCACGTAACGGCATTACACACAGGTTTTTATTCGCTTCAAAGCCGTTGGATGGAAACACACTTTCACCGGCTTTATTCGCATGAATGTTTTTAGCGAAACTTCAGATAATTCGATTGACAAGTGGATGGAAACATAGCTACTGTCTAGTTCGTGGGGTAGGGGGAGCGGCCCTTCGCTGCCCTTTTTCATCTAAAAGCTGAAGCAATTGCCCTTCTGATTAGCCCCTGTGATTGGCCCAAAAGCCCCTTCCGCCCCTTCCTTCCCCCCCTGCCGAAAAAAATCCTCCGGTTAGCACACCATTGACTTTGCAGCTTTTAGCCCATTTACTAAAAATCTCACGTCCGTTTTTTTACATTACAGCTAACCATGTTGCTGTGGTTCAGACATTGGTTTCTATTCATGTCTGCACTGTGCCAAAAAAAAATGACAAAGTGACACTTTAGTTATGAGATAGATATCTAGATTTCTAAAATTTGAAGAAGAAAAACAATCGGAATTATGAAGCCTAGCTGCTCCGCTTTTGCATGCGCAGTTGTACGCGTTTCTTTGTCATGTACGATCGTAATCTGAATATCTTTTGGACTGATTCTGAATTGCTACCTTTGGCTCTCAGAAACAATGACAAGGCATTGTTCACTATTTTCTCACATTTCATGGACAAAACCGCACTATTACACAAGTTTCAATTCTACAATTTCAATCTGCACAGAAATAAATGGAAACCAATGGCTGCCTACAATGGTAGAAATAAATACGGTAGTACTTTACACAGCAGCTCGATACTAACATGGTAATAGTAGGATAACTACCTGATTATTATAAGGGAATATAGGTTGAAGATTACACAATATTACAGGCTACAATCAGCGCAGTGCTTTTAAAATCACATGCAAATTCATCCACATATATTACCTCATAATTATGAGGTTATTACTCCTTTAATGTCACCATATTACCATTGTTAATTCCAAATATTGCACTGATATAACCATTTTATTGTTAGCAGGTTAGCGTATTCTTACCAAGATATTACTATACTATTACTAAAAGGTTTTGCCTCGTTGCTATCTTTAAGTGTTTTTTTTGTTTTTTTAGGTAAGTACATGGTAGGATTGGACATCGATAACCGGTTCCAACTTGGAATCATTTAAAAAATTACGATTCCAATGGATTTGTTTCTTTATTGGAATCGTTTGGAATATTTGGTTTGGAATCTGATCATCGGTTTCAAATTTAACATGCAACAAGTTTTGGTTTCTGTAGCTGCCAGGCACTTGTTTTGTAGCAGCCATGGAGCACAGTAAGCGGCGCTCTAAAGTGTGGCTGAAAAAGCCCGGTAAAACTGTAAATCACCATTGAATATAAAAAAAACTAATTTCCTCTTATGTGAAATAGGCATGTGACCCGTTTCAACTCCACCCCTCAAAGAATCGCAATTGAGCATCGATAAGAACCGGAATCGAAAGGAAGAATCGCAATTGGAATCAGAACTGTCAAAATCGGGAGCCTGGGTAGCTCACCTGGTAGAGCGCACGCCCATATATAGAGGTTTACTCCTCGACGCAGCAGCCACAGGTTCGACTCCGACCTGCGGCCCTTTGCTGCATGTCATTCCCCCCTTTCATGTCTTCAGCTGTCCTATAAAATTAAAAGGCCTAAAATGGCCAAAAAAGGAACTTGTAAAATCAAAACGATGCCCAACCCTATTACATGGTATTACTTATTACCTCTCATCGTACTATTACCCCACTATTACAGAGCTGTAGTAAAGTGCAACTCAAAATACATAACAAAATAAGCAAAAATATACTTACTCCTTAGTTAATAAGCCTAAAACACGTATGGTCTATTATGGCAAACATTAAAACTAAAAGTGAAACTTGCATGTAGGAGAGCCCCCCCCAATTTCTTTTCATCCTCACCTCTTAACATAGTCTTAACACCTCTTAACAACACTGTTTTTTATGGTTTACTGTATTGCGTGAAGTGTGCAAATTCTACAGTATCTAATCACGTGAGCCCCTAACGGTGTGTGTCAGTCAGATCCTTTGTACAATCTATCAGTTTGGTGAATAAGGCAGGCTTTGTTGCTGGCTATATGAGCTTAATGAAGTAATTGCACAATAAGATTGTGATCGCATGAGCTACACGTCTGAATGAAGAAGAATAATCATGTTTAGGACAGATTTAAGAAGAGAAGATAGAAAAAACAAAACTTAACAATATTTAACTTACAGTAGAGTACATGTATTGTAATATACGTGTATTAGTGTGTCTGTGAGTTGGACACACAAAAATAATTATTTTTAAAGAATCTGGTAGGTAGAGTAAGAACATGACAAATAAATGCGGAGAACCAAAGCAGAATTGTAAAGTATCCCGTCGGTTTGGATTCAATAAGGTGTAGGGAGATCTGCTAAAAGCTAAGTGTCTCAGTTTAATAACAAAAATAGACTCCTTATAATAACTAGAAAATAACAATATAATGCATATGTCGTTAAGGTTGACCTAAACAGAAGTAATGCTACTGTGAACCGGGTGAGAATCAGACTTCTGAATGAACAAACTGCAGGCAGTGATGTTACAGTGACTCTGCTGGGATGGATTTGGGCAAGAAGAGGCAGGTTGATCAGGTCCGTTTACGGTACGTGGAAGAGGCTTGAGCCGAGTTGGGTATAATTTTGTATTTGGATTCTGCTTATTGATTCTGATTCTCAGCTTAAATATGATGAAAGAAAACACACCTTAAGTAGGCTTAAAAGGTACAGTATGTAATCATTTTGCATTAAAATGTCTAAAAACAGACAATGTTATATACTTTGTTGAGTTGTATACTCACACTATCCCAAATGTTGCCAACAATGTTCAAACCCAGGAAAATCTGCAATTGTATTGACATGGGGACACTTTGTTTGGTTGCCTCTCAGTGGCGTCATAAAACCTTTGACCCCTCTAGTTATTCTAACTTCCGTCAAAACACAGGAACCCAGATGATACGTTCGAGAGTATTTTATGATTAAAAAAAACTATTAGGGCGGCAACTAACTTGTTTTTCTCCATTAGTTGTTTGGTCTATAAACATATCAGAAAGTCGTGAAAAACGTTGATCAGTGTTTCCCGAAACCCAAGACGACGTCCCCAAATGTCTCGTTTTGTCCACAACTCAAAGATACGCAGTTCACTGTCACAGAGGAGAGAAGAAACTAGAACATATTCACATTTAAAGCTATAGTGCGTAGTTTCTGTCGCCCCCATGAGGAATTCTAAGTAATGACCGGACGCCACAATCTTCTGAACATAGTCATACTGAGAAATCCAGAGAGAGTTGTGTGGAGCGGATAGTCTTCATTAGCTTTGTAGCAACTCATTTGGCAATGAGTTGAATGAATTGAATGTAACGGACGTTCATTGATATCAAAAAAAGTTATGCACTAAAGTTTTAAGAGGCTGAAGTCAGGGAGTTTTTACAATTTTTTCATTAAAAATGACTCAAACCGATTAATCGATTATCAAACTAGTCGGCGATTCATCATCAACTAATGGATTCATCCTTGCCGCTCTAGCACTATGTGATTTGCTTCTGTATCTTCTTGTCATATTTTTTGGGAATCGATAAGCAGAATCAAAGAGCATGCTTTGCAAATAATTCTTGGTTTTTCTACATGTATACATTTAAAATGGCTACAATTCAGAACCACTTCATGATACCCAACTCTTGTTCCACTGGAAAAGTGGGCTGGGTCTAATAGCTGGTCAAATGCACACAGTGAAAGAACAGTGTTTAGGTAGTAGAATACTAGGCTAACTAAATGAGTTAGCCTATAAAGAGTTAGGTAGGTCTGGGAACTGAGCTGCATAGAGTTCATATCAGGGTGTAGGTCTGCGATGGAGACCGGGTCAGGATAAGACACAGGTTGTAGGTTGAATGCCGCCCCCCCGCCACTAATACCCCTTTTACATCAAAGACCCGAGTTCAGCCGGTGTTTCTGAACACAGAGACGTCACCAAACCAGATGACCAGCGATAAATCCAGGTGTCCAGACTTTTTAACACGTCAGACAGAGTGGTTGCATTATTTTGCCTCTGTTAGTTAATTGTCCTGCGGTGACCTTTTTATTTAAGTGGCCCATGTTACGTGTGGGTCGTCTATGTGGTTGTCTCAACGCAGGGCAACTTTTGTACACTGGTGTTCAACCTGCATCTGAATTTGAGTCGAGAGCTCAGGTGGGAAAAAAAAATGGGTGCGAGTGGCCTGACCCTGATATCTCACTTTGTTTAGGTAGGTCTAGGTACAGAACTATAACAGGACAGGGAACAGAGAGTGGGGCCAAGCCTTGGAAGCTAAAATAAGGCAGAATGGGATTATGAATACCATTCCTTCTAGGTAGCTCAGCCTCAGGGCTCTCAGACGGCCCCGAGGTTACAAAGGTAAAGACAGGCTCAAGTCTCGGGCTGGGGATTTAAGTCCGGGTCTATGGCGGATTTTAAATCTGGGGCTCTAAGAGGCCTGGTCCAGGGCTCTCAGCAGGTCACAGCCCTGGAGGAGGTGCAGGTTGCCCTGCAGCGGGACGTTGACCTCGCAGTCGTAACCGGTCAACTCCGGCAGACAGGAGGAGTCAAAAGAAGGGCCCACCAAACGACTTGCAATACCTAGAACGTGCATAAAAGAAAGAAAATCTGTTTCAATGATTCAATACGAGCAGGCAGGTAGACCGTGTGCAACATTTAGCAACAATCTTAATTTTACTAAGTTATTTCTGTCTGTTTTGAGACCTAAACCTTTTTTTCTTTCTTCAAGTTAAAGTGGACATATTATGCTTTTTTGTATTTTCTGTCATATCTATAATGTTACAATGTTGGATTTTCATGTTAAATGTGGCCAAAACTAGCCTGGAAATCCAGACCCAAATCCGAAAGATTAAGGGTCTGGCAATGAGCAATGAAAATGGCCCAACTCGAGGGGCGGCACCAAGCATGCATTTGAAAATCTCACTGCACGCAATTGGATAACACTACGACCAATCACAACAATACACGGGGTGTCGTATCCAGAGCCCCATACGCTTAGCTACCAGCGGAGCTAACTGGTAGATTAAACTCTTAGCTACCAGAGGAGCTAACTGGTAGATTAAACTCTTAGCTACCAGCGGAGCTAACTGGTAGATTAAACTCTTAGCTACCAGAGGAGCTAACTGGTAGATTAAACTCTTAGCTACCAGAGGAGCTAACTGGTAGATTAAACTCTTAGCTACCAGAGGAGCTAACTGGTAGATTAAACTCTTAGCTACCAGCGGAGCTAACTGGTAGATTAAACTCTTAGCTACCAGCGGAGCTAACTGGTAGATTAAACTCTTAGCTACCAGCGGAGCTAACTGGTAGATTAAACTCTTAGCTACCAGAGGAGCTAACTGGTAGATTAAACTCTTAGCTACCAGAGGAGCTAACTGGTAGATTAAACTCTTAGCTACCAGAGGAGCTAACTGGTAGATTAAACTCTTAGCTACCAGCGGAGCTAACTGGTAGATTAAACTCTTAGCTACCAGCGGAGCTAACTGGTAGATTAAACTCTTTGCTACCAGCGGAGCTAACTGGTAGATTAAACTCTTAGCTACCAGAGGAGCTAACTGGTAGATTAAAGGTGGAGGGTGGCAAGGTGAAGGTTTTTAGGTGTCTAAAATGCATTTAGCTGCTGTCCGCTAGTGATGGCCAAATGAAGCTTTGTGAACCATTTTCTTTATTTTTCAGTGTATTCTCAACCTTTTGTTGAACAGAGAGCACCATCTAGTGGGCTCAGAAAATAAAGACAATGCTTCACGAAGCTTCATTTGGCCATCAATACTGTCCCCGTCTACAGCAGCGGGACTCCTGCCTGGTTCTCCAAACCGGGGGCGTGCTGACCGCCATCCACTGTAGCTTACACACAGACTATGGATAAGAACCTCATACAAATAATACCCCACTTCACAAAAATAACAATCGGAACACTGAGGATTGTAAGCAGCAAAGTCAGCTCAGCTCACCCTCCGTCTTGTTGGAAGGCAGCATGTTATAGGTGTAGTTGCAGCTCTTTCGGGGAAAGGGTTTCTCATTCGCACCACCTATCCAGTTTACTGGATTCTGAGACTTCCTGTGTTGCTGCAGAGAGCTGAGAGATGAAGCCATGCTGCCTGGCATCGTCCTCCTCATCTCGGACACTGAGACAGAGAAACAGAGGAACAGTTGTTGAGTGGAAGAGAGCAGCGCTGGAAGAAGGGTTCAGATCCTTTACTCAAGAAAAGGTACTAATGCCACACTGTAAAAAATACTGTTTTAGAAGTCCTAGTCCTTTTTGCTTAAGTACAAGCATGTAAGTATCAATGCACAGTAAAAGTACTCAATGCTGAAAAATCCTCCGATTTAAGAAACTGGAAACGATTCTGTCAATCAACTAAGTGTTTAATGGGCTAATCATTGTCGTCAATGGTGTAGGTTGTTATACTGTTGGGTAGTTTATTTTTTGGGCTTTTTCTGCCTTTAATCGATAGGAAAGCTATGGAGAATTGGGAGAGAGAGAGGGGGGGAAGACATGCAGGAAATCTTCACAGGTCGGACTCGAACCCTGGACCTCTGCGTCGAGGCATAAGCCTTTCAGTATAAGTGCGCCTGCTCTACCCACTGAATCAACCCGGCTACTTGGGTAGTTTAATTAATTTAGAATAAAACTTATTAAAAATAATAATAATAATAAAAATTGTTGTATTTTATAATAAATATAAATACACTGTATATGTGTTTTGTGTGCAAAAATCTGAATTTGTAAAGTAACTAAAGCTGTCAGATGAATGTAGTGGAGTAAAAAGTACAAGATTTCGCTCTGAAATGTAGCGGAGTAGAAGTAGAAAGTGGCATGAAAAGAAAATACTCAACTACAAGTAACTCAAATTTGTATTTAAATACAGTCCTTGAGCAAATGTACTTAGTTACATTCTACCAGTGGAACAGAGGTTTTACACACACACACACACACACACACACACACACACACACACACACACACACACACACACACACACACACACACACACACACACACACACACACACACACACACACACACACACACACCTGCCAGAGATCCTGCGCTGAGGGAGCGATCCATGGAGGAACAACCGTCTCCCCTCATCTTCTTCCATATGATTTCCGACGGCGTACTTTCACCCTGAAACACAGTTACTCGGTTACTTAATTAGCTGCTTGTCCATAAAAAATAAAACAGTGAGTTCCCAATCAATTCAAGGCACATAGCTTTGTAAGTATAAATTATTTAATAACATGTATTATTGTGAGAGAAAAAAACTGTATGTCAACTATTCACTTCCTCAGTGTTAAAGAGCCCCTATTATGCTCCTTTTCAGCGTCATATATTTGTATTTGTAATGGTGTGCTTGCTCAGACAGCACTAATGGGCTGGCTTTTTTCAATCAATGACATCATCAATTAAGGAATTTCACAGGAATGTGGGCGAAATAGTGCCGTCTGTGGGAGAGAAAACTCCATTTGGAGTGACATTTTATTTTTTTTTGTACTTCATACAACTATTACCTACCCATAAAACTATAACACACACTTAAAGACGGGAAAAATAAAAAAAGGCATAATAGGGGCTCTTTAAATGAGTCATTGTCTTGTTTTTAAAATCACGTAGCCAAGATAATAAAGTGTACTTAACACATTTCAGGGGATTCGATCACTGTTAGATTACACCTTTATTTTTTGTTAATTAGCTGAAAATAAGCTAAAGTAAAGCTAAATGAAAGTCTCAATCCTGTTACTAATGAACAGCTAGACTGGATAATCTGCCCTATTTTCATGGCGTAATTATTCTCAGGAATGGTATCATCATTAAATGGTGGACCCCTTTCAACTGAAACGTAACTTGCTGTTTGATAAATTCCTGCATGTTTATTAGAGAAACTCACGACAGCCATCTGAGTGAAGGAGCGCTTGATACTGTTGGCCATGGCCACTCTGGCTGGACTCATGTCTCTGTAGGCTTGTACGAAATTGTCAATGGACCTGCACACACACACACACACACACACACACACACACACACACACACACACACACACACACACACACACACACACACACACACACACACACACAACGTCAGAACATTCTTTAGATTGGTAGTTCTACTAACGGGGTGGATAAACTGTCTATAGACATAATTGTGGCATACCACAATTATTTAAACTGACACACAGAGAGCAAAACCTCATCTCAAGTCTCCAAAAGTCTAAACACATTTTCTGCTTTACACACATTTTGCAATTCAAAGTGGCACTTTTTAAATTCACTGAACACGGTTCTCTGCATAAGACAACAATCTGACATTTCAAAACACTGCCATTCAAAATGACACTACATGAGCTAATTGGCCGATATATGGGCCACCTGGCCAATCACCTCAATGGTTAATTGTTACCACTTTAATCAGGAAGTAAGCACTATGATGCCTCTTTTTTTTCTATATTTTTTTCTGCACATTTTTCTGCAATTTTCTTTTTCAGTTTACTGTTTTTTGTGAGCATATTTTTGTTCAGTCCAATGTAAATACATCTGCTGTGCATATTTTGCACCGACTTGTTTGGTGAAAAATAAAAAAATTAAAATGTTTCAACAGCGTGTGTGTATCTGCAAATATTTCTGTGCATGTGAACAATCTGAAGAATTTTCTACAATTTTTAACTATTTAGATGAGTGCTTTTCATTATGCCCAACAGTGTGTAGTTGGTTAGACAAAAATCTGGTAATATGAATGAAGTGTGCACCATGTGGCGCAAAAGTTTGATTTTGATAATGCTATATGTAGTTTTGGTCACAGTGCTTCATTTTGCAGGACATATATGAGGTATTTTGCAGTTTGGGCGTGTGGTTTTGTGAATTGTGTTAAGTATTTTGATAAAACCAGCCTAGTTTGCAAAATCGTGTTTTAGCAATTGGAAAAAACTGTAACGTATTCTTGTATCCGCCCTCTTAACTTTGCTTTGCAATATGTCACTTGTAGTTAATTATTCATCATTGCAAGTATAAATTAGAGATGTTCCGATACCGATACCACTGGCCAAAATGCTGGTATATCGGTATTGGACAGTACTTGAGTTTAGCACCGATCCGATACCACGTAATTTAGCCCAGAAGAAAATCTACCCTAAAGTAGTTTATTTATGTTCTTTTTCCATTATGACTGACTGTCAAACTGGAAAATAAAAGAAAGTTTATGTACATAAGAGTGACATGACACTGTCATGAACACATGACCTAACTCTAACCTAAATAACACTTACTAAAAGAAGCGTTATGTCATAAATGTTTATGACATGTTTATAATGTTGATGACACGTTCATGGCAGTGTCATGTCACTCTTATGTAGATAACGTTCAAATGAAGTGTAACCGAAAGTTCTGTTGCGTTCATTGTTTGTGTTTGTTTTCAAACACTTGTTTCACAAAGAGTTTAACCTGAGCCAGACCGACAACAAAGATAAAAATCATATCACATCCATACAGCGATATTAGTATACAGCGGTTAAAACATAAAATATATGACACACTGGTATCGGATCAGTACTCTGTATCGGCCGATACGCAAGTTCAGGTATCGGAATCGCTATCGGGAAGGATAAAAATGGTATTGGACCATCTCTAGTAAATATCTGGAACGCTTCTGCTAGGTATTAAAAAAGCTGTACTTTGAAAACCTCTCTCTAGTGTTGATTGCTACATCACCTCTGTTTCTGCATGAGGTGTGGCATGTTCTGCTGGCAGGACGGGCGCTCCTCTCCTGAAAAAGTGTCCATCAGGTAGGTCTTAGTAGCACGTTGTGGTTGTTGTTGTTGCTGTTGGTAGGTTAACAGAGGGTCCGGAGGCCACTGCAGATTCTGCCTGCCCCCCATGGAGGACAGAGGGGTGCTGGCTGGAGTCTGGTACGGGGTATTCTGCATGTGCCCCATCATGCAAAACCCTGCACGCGAGTCCACGGTCCCATGGCGGGAGCCTCTCTTCTCGCCTGCGGCCCAGGACGCAGCCGCCTGGTGCTGGAAGTGGCCCTGGGGCGGAGGAGGGGAGGCCAGCGGCTGGAAGAGGCTGGCGATGTGGCTGAAGCTCTGCCGGCTGGCCTGGCTGCCCTTGCTCCCCATGGATCCTGCTGGACCCCGCTCCAGGGGATCCGACTCTGGGACGATGGGATTCAGCTCGAAGTCCTCACCATCCATCGGGATGTAGGGAGCCAGAGTCTCCAGGTCTAAGTCACTCAAGTCCCTCTGGGAAAGCGAAACATGAAAAAAAACGTGATTTAGCTGTTGCATTATGTTTTTCGTTCTTATACTGTGCAGGTAAATACATGTAGTTTAAAGTTTTGGTGCACATACAGTACAGGCCAAAAGTTTGGACACACCTTCTCATTCAATGTGTTTCTTTATTTTCATGACTATTTGCATTGTAGATTCTCACTGAAGGCATCAAAACTATGAATGAACACATATGGAATTATGTACTTAACAAAAAAGTGTGAAATAACTGAAAACATGTCTTATATTTTAGATTCCTCAAAGTAGCAACGTTTTACTTTTTTTGATAACTCTGCAAACCCTTGGTGTTGTCTCAATGAGCTTCATGAGGTAGTCACCTGAAATGGTTTTACCTTCACAGGTGTGCCTTGTCCGGGTTAATCAGTGGATTTTTTTCCCTTATTAATAAAAAAGCAAAGGGTGGCTACTTAGAAGAATCTAAAATATAACTGTCCAACGCGTTCTCACAAACAGGTTCATACCATATCGTACGAAAATGTATGCATCCCGATACGTATGAAATCTTGCGAAAATAAACGCCAGCTGGCTGGTCACGTGATGCCGGCTACAGAGCTCAGCAAGAGGTCACAGTATCAGCGGACATTTTAGTTAAAGGGATACGCCACCGTTTGTTGAAATAGGGCTCATCACGGTCTCCCCTAGCTGTAGATAGGTGGGCCAACGCATTTTTTGTGCATGCATTGTTTTAGGCCGGTGCAACACCGGCAGCGCCGCCGCTAGTTAGCTTAGCGTAGTGAATGGAATCCTATGTTGCCGGTTAGCATGTTGTGAGTAAAAGTGAGCCAACAAAAGACAAAAAAACAGCCTAATTACTTTAACTGAGACAAAAAATGCGTTGGCCCACCTATCTACAGCCAGGGCAGACAGTGTTAAGCCCTATTTCAACAAAAGGTGGCGTATCCCTTTAAGTTTACCTGACAAAACGTGAGCATCATGGGGTGCTGACGGTTACATTTAGGCACCAAAACGACTTGTTAAGGTTAGGAAAAAGATTGCGGTTTGGATTAAAGCACTCCCGAGGAACACGCAGTCCCTGGATAAAAAGTCTTTTGTTTTCCCGGGAAGCGAACTCCGCTCCCAAGCTTGAAAGCGCTGTGTTTTATGACCCACCCGTTCACCCAGAATGCAAATCAGAGTCCGTTTCAGACATAGAGCATATTCGCGGGACACGCACCTCGGTGTCTGCAGGACTGTCGTTGCCTTCAGTGTCCAGAGCAAAGAGCTTCTCAGTCAGCTCCACCTTCAGATCGCTCTCCACTGGGCTGTAGTAATCACCTGGGCTGCTGGGCTGCAGGGTGAGAGAGAGAGAGAGATGGAGGGAGGATGGAGGAGAGGAGAATAATGGACGGGGGCGAGAGGAACAAGAGTACAGAGAAAAAAGGGACAACGCGTAAGAGAAAGAACAGTGTAAAAAAGAAAGCGAAAGAAACAAAGAGCGAGAGAGTTTTGACAAAGGCGCCATTCACCGCTAAGAGCCTGTTCCTTCTAAATAACCACCCCCGTTATTCTCACAAACATTGCCCACAGTTAGTGGCCTTTAACCAACCAACTCCCCCCACGCCCCCCCCCCAGGCCTCCCTGAACACAGAAAGAACAAACAATGAAACAAACTGGCCAAACTAACTAATTACTCCTTTCAGTTTCCAGGTCAGACCAAAGATTCGCGACGAGACAACACCGTTTCAGAACATCGCAGGGAAAAGTTACAGTGGTCTCAGCATGACTCAGACCAGCGGATAGCGTTGCCTTGGACACAGCTGGTCAAGTCGCCAGAGGCTGGTTTTAGAACGTAAGGGACGCCACCTGTTTCAGCAGCCAATAGAGAAGTCAGCTAATGATCCAAAATCCATTTAGTTTCTATGTTACTAACAGCTAGTCGAAATGGCAGCGCTTTAGACCAGTGGTTCCCAACCTTTTTTCCTTGGCGCCCCCCCTACTCATGTCTAAGAAAAGCTGAGCCCCCCCCACCCGAAACCGAAGTTGAGGTAACTCTCGAGATAGAGCCTTAATTTCTTTTTTTGATACAGAGGAGTTATCAGCACTGTTTCTCCGCCATGTTTCATTCATAAAATAGTGATGCCGTGTAGGGCTGCAGCTATCGATTATTTTAGTAATCGAATATTCTACCGATTATTCCATCGATTAATCGAGTAATCGGATAAGAAACACTTAGTAAGAAATACTTAGTAAGCAGCAATAGTAAATATTTATTATTGCCGTTTACTAAAAAAAAGGAAACCTGTAGCTTGTGTATATATACAAAGACAGGTTTCCTTTTTAGAAAAAAAGCAAAAAAAATGATTTCCAAATTCCAAGACCCTTAAAAATACAAAAACATTACAATAGTACATTTTTGGTGGCCCAAATGTTAATATTTTTCACCCCACTCCCCTTCTTGCCTCTGGCTCTTTACACTGGATATGCAAAAGAGCTGTTCACTGACCAGAGGGTTTACAGCAGGGCTACTCAACTACACTGTTCTGGGGGACACATTTTCAGAAGCCTAATACACAGTGATGAGCATTATAGATATATCTATGGTGAGGAGAAAGAATAAAGAATGCATGATGACGTCTTTCACATGCATATTAAGTGGCCATGCTGGGGGGAGGAGCGAGGAGCCGCTGTGTCTCCGGCAGCGGCTAAGTTTCCAAACATTTAGAAGCAAACTAATAAACAGTTAGACTACAAACCGACAGCTTTCGTTTTAGCTTGTTGGTAAAACATCGCTATTAGCAGAGTAGCATGCTGTAGGCTAGTTGTGTAAAACATCGCTATTAGCAGAGTAGCATGCTGTAGGCTAGTTGTGTAAACAGCGCGGTGGATGAGAGCAGCAGACGTTAGCTAACTTGTGTCTGGTTGGCTCCGTGGAATGGATGAGTACTCTGGAGGTTTGTTACGGAGGTGATGTAGCAGCATGTTTGCAGCTTAAAATGATCCCAAACTTTCTGTGATTTTCTCTCGCCTGTTTCTCCTCTTAAACCCTCGCTATTTTCGTCTTCTTTCATTTGTAATCGGGGCCGTCTTGTGTTTATATACTGTCCGTGCTTGTGTTGTGTCCGCAGAAGCGCAAACCTCATGTGCGCTAGTAATAATCCTCCGTGCGGAAACACAGTGAGCCGTACAACCTTAATTACATTGATTTTACGAAGCTTCGAGGCAAAGAATTTGCTTCGAGCATTTTTTGTAATCGAATTATTCGAGTTATTCGAGGAATCGTTGCAGCCCTAATGCCGTGGCGGCAGGAAAAATGAGGATACAACAAAATATATAGATTAGATTAGATTAGATTAGATAATACTTTATTTATCCCACAATGGGGAAATTCACTTATTAGTTTTATATAGTTTTCATACAGACTTTTGTATACATTAGATATTCTAGTGCATTATCATAATTTGTTTAACATGTGCAAAACATTTTTTTTTACCTCAACCTCAAACCAGATAAAGACTCGCGCCCCCCCCTGTGATCTTTGCCGCCCCCCCTGGGGGTGCCCGGACCCCAGGTTGGGAACCACTGCTTTAGACGCAGCCTCAATGTCCGCCCGAAAACACTGTAATGGTGTGTGTCCATTGTCAGCGTCATTTCAACGCTTCCCATTCATTTCTATGGGAGCAGTTGTGCAATGCATTCTGGTAGCGTCACAGGGACTTTGGAGAAGCGGGTTGTTGACTCGCCGGCTCCTCATTTGCATGCAGTTGAATCCAGCCAATTCTATGCAAATGAGGAGCGGCCAGCTCGGCTTGACACCTCTCAAAAGCTGACATCTTTAAAACTGACATTTGTTGATCTGAAATAAAGACAGATTTTAGCAACTGCATGAACTGCATCTCGCTTAAAATGTTTTCAGAAACGCGTTTTGGTGAGCTATTATTGTAGGTCATTGAAGAGAAACTGGTGGCGATCTCACTACTATTGGCGATCCCATCCGTTGAAAACAACGTGAATATGGACACATAGCGTAAGGTTATATGGTCAAGCGAGACAGAAGGCGACTGAAGAGAGGGAGCGGGTCGAATGATGTTAGAACAAAGCAGCAAATCAGAGAAATAAACCGTCGTTTTCTCCGATTCATCACTAGAAATGCAACTGTAGCAAGCATCTATCACTGACGAAACCAAAACTTGTGCATGTTAAATTTGGAACCCATGATCAGATTTGAAACTAAATCCTCCCAACGATTCCAAGCTATTCCAATAAAGAAACGATTCCACTGGAATCGTAATTTTTGAAACAATTCCAAGTAGGAATCAGTTCTCGATGCCCAACCCACAAGTTTCAATTGGTCTCGTGGTGAATCTTTGGTCTGAACGGTCTCGGCCTCCTCACCGTGGAGCAGCTGCTGAGGCTCGGCGTGGCGCTGCCCGGCGGCAGATTCTCCTGCATGACGAGTTTACCCGCCATGGTAGCCATGTCCCTTGGAACTGGTGCCGGCGGGGCAGGCTTGTGGCTCTCGCTGGCCCAGGATGGAGGTCCAGGAGGGGGCATAGCTGCGGCAGGCATCTGGGTGTATCCGGCAGGCTGCTGGGGCTCCTCGAACGGAGGGCGATCTGCGAGAAAGAAGCAGAAATTAGAGTCAGTTGTGAAGAGATGGGATAAAGCAGACATCTTCCACAGGGGGTCCTTGACCCCTATGGGGTGGGTGCAAAGGGGCCGCTAAATTATGTTTAAAAAATCTATTTCAAAAATTTAAATGTCTGAAAATGAATCCATTAATATGAATCCCACATATTAATTGCAAAGATAAATTGGCCCTACTCCATCTCTCTTTCAGCTAGGAGGTCCCTGGCCTAATAAAACGTCAAAGACCCCTGGGATAAAGAATACATTTGCCACGGCGAATGAGGGTTGAACATGAGACTGATGCAAATTTTAATAAATGTATGCCAAATGTCTTGCAAGGATGCAAGTAGCTTTAATATCATCCAATGAGGGTACAACTTATAATCAATACTAAAGTTCACAATATTTCATCGGTGCCTAAAATGTGAGAAACAAACAACTGCAGCCACATGATGCTTCATGTACTTCATATACCCGTTCATTAACAAACATTGGTTTAACTGACTCACTTTAAACTGGTTGAACTCACTCTTAAAAAGCAGGATTAATTACAGGAAGCCTTGCTTGCTTGTTTGTTGTTTCGTAAGTTGCCTTGCTATCATAATGAAACCAACAAAACGATGGATGTGGATACAGACCGAAGTCCAGGCTGATGATCGTGTCTCCGGCTGTCGGGGCCAGCTGGGCGAGGTCCTCCGGCTCCTCCTTGAGTTTGGTGAAGAGGGCTTCTCCCGGCTCTCCGGTCACGCCTGCACCTCCGGCGGTGAAGAAGTTGCTCATGTGGTGCGGCTTGAACAGGGACTCGGTCTGTTTCAGGGAGAAAACCATCGACTTCTCCTCTATGTCACTGCAGGTTTGGAGAAGGAGAGCAGAGCACATACACAAGCCCATAATAAGTAGGGGTGTAGATCATGCAGGGCTTTAAAAAGGCCCAATGTGGAGGAATTTCTCCCATGGAGCGTTGAGATCATATATCGCAATCTCCTTTTTCTTTTTCTGGGCGAAGAAGAAGAAGGGATTTTGAATACGTGTGGTCCTCCATGTTTCCTTCTTCAAACTTACCCGGGGCCGGGAAGCTACGATACCCATTAGCAGCATTGGCAGCACCTGTGAGTTTATCATGGGACAGCGAAAACAGGAAAGGCAGAGCAGTATGTCCTGTATGTCCCTTACCGGCTAACGTATTTCAAGATGGAGCATGAATATGGAGCGTCTACCCCACAGGAGCCGATACCGTGGGTGCTCCGGAGCTTGAGCACCCATGGAAAATACTGAGCACCCAAGGGGGAAAAACGTAAATCGGCGCCTATGCGTGTCAGTTAAACTTTTCATCTCCAATCCTATCTGTATTTTTGAGAAGTGGCGCTGTCCTGAGTTGAAAGATAGCCTACTTTAGGGCTTTATTATGGAGCGGCTGTCCATTTCCAGGTTCTGAAATGCAAACATTTTTTGACTACTTTTTTTTTTTTTTTATAAAAAGGGCGTGTGCCCATGAGCACCCACGGAGGAAAACATAAATCGCCGCCTATGGTCTACCCCAGTTCATGCAAACGCAAATGTAAAATTTCAAGCCAATAGGAATATTTGGAATTGATGGTGGTGGGTAAATATTCCCAACAAGTTTGGGAACGGGCAACACAGATTTTTGATAATAAACAACTAAACACAAAATTGCCAACCCAAGCCAAATGAAAAAATGTACTTTGGCGGGTAACATTGTAAAGTTACTAGCCAATTTGGCCGGTGATGAACGAAACAAATAACTATGCATCTGTTTGAATCAGCCGGCTGCAGAAAAGTATCAAGATTGGTCTGGTTTCCGCAAAGAAATTTGTGTGACACGGATACAGTGCCTTGCAAAAGTGTTAACCCCTCCTCCCCCACCCCGATAAATCAGTAATTTCGAATGAATATATGTATTTATTACTATAACAGAGGATAAATGCAACATATTGAACATATGAAAAAACTACGAAAGTCCCTTTATGGACAACCAGAATCAAATGAAATGATAAAGAGGTGTAAACAATAAATAAATTAAAAATAAAACTTCCCTTGACTGGGTTACAGGGGCATAGCATTGGCGACAGCGACACAGGATATTAAAACCTGTTTCTTTGAACCTGTAATTGTAATTGAAAAGTTCGCAAACTCTAACTTGAAGCACTAAAATTGATTCAAAAAAATAAATGTTTTTTTATTATTATAATTTTTAGGGGGCCCCGAGATGAAATTTAGGCGGACTTGAGCTCCCGTAAAAAAGGGTCTAAAATCGCCACTGATGTGACGTGATGGCCATTTTTTACTTTTCAGTAGGTTCCCATTTCCAGGTCAAAAGAGTCCAGGGTTAAAACAGGGCTGACTTTGTTTAAAAAGTGAGCTTTTTTTAAGATGTACAATTTATGCTTTTACAACATACTTTTTTTAAAAACACTTTATTTCAGCATGTGGCAGGTTCTTACCTAGACATATAAGAACAAATGACACTTTTTGGATAAAATTCAACATGATTTGGACGTTTACAACTTTTCACCTACAATCTGCCACAGCTGCAGCGCGACAGGTGCTCACCTGAGGACATAGTTTATGCACACGATGCACTGGGGCTGGGAGTTGCGGCTGTTATAAATAACCGTTCCCTGGGTCTCTACCCAAACGTAGCCTCCGCTCTTAGCCAGCATGCGATAATGACCGCTCACTGCCTGACCCTTGGAACACACTGCGGAGAGAGAGAGAGAGAGAGAGGGAGAGAGGAGTAAGAAACAGCAACATGTGTTATCAGCCCTTGTGTTTGGTGATTCAAGACAACTCAGGTGTGGAACTGAGCCATGTTTTATGCACGAGGCTGTGAAATCAGCCAAACATTGGTCAGCAGGAGAGAGGGGGATGTTTGACTTTGGGCTGAGAGGGAGAGATGTGCTGGCTGCAGCCCAAAGATCAGCACTGGCGTGGGAAAGGAGCAAAACTGTGGTGAGAGAGTTAGTGTGTGTGTGTGTGTGTGTGTGTGTGTGTGTGTGTGTGTGTGTGTGTGTGTGTGTGTGTGTGTGTTTGTGTGTGTGTAGAACGCTGTTAGCATGTGCTATCAACAGGCTGGTCACGTTGGCCGTGAGAGCCGGTTGTCTGTGTCCGTCCGTCCGTGTGTCCGTGTGTGTGTGTGTGTGTGTGTGTGTGTTTGTGTCATAGAGATAGATAGAGAGCCCTTTATCCATGCAGATTTCAGCCAACTAAGGACACTACTAAGACCCGAAGTAGTGGAACACACACACCAACACAAAAAGTCCTAAAATCATATTTGCAAGCCAGTTCCTTTTTCCTTCATACCAACTTCGGAATCTTAATTTCTAGACAATTCCTAAATGAGTTATGCTGCCTACACACGATCCACGGCAAAACCGCTCGCCACTGCATGCGCCTTTGTTTCCCCTTGGGCAGAGCGGTGGAGACAACTCGGAGGAAGCGCTGCCCGTGGATTAAAAAATGATTTCAACATTGACCAAGTTGCCGCTGACCTTTGAAAAACACAACCAAAACCAGAAGCAACGATGAACGTATACCTGCGCGGCGCTTTGCCTCTGCGCCCTACCACGCGGTTTTACCCCCGATCATGTGTAGGCGGCCTTAAACTGCACAAGGGAAAGTTATTTCTCATTTTATTAAAAATTAAAACATTTTACTGTCAGCAAAGCAAGAAAATAAAAGTATCATTTGGGTTCTAAACATCAAGAATTGTATTACTGTAGGTCAGAGGGATGTTTAGTTGCCATACTGCCATTATGTCTCAGGCCAGGGGTACTTTTAAAGGAACTAAATTACCACTTTTCCTCTTGTACTCACACTGCTGTTCAGAGCTTCTAATGATATAGTGCTGTCAGTGGAGAGAAAAGCCATGACACACACACACACACACACACACACACACACACACACACACACACACACACACACACACACACACACACACACACACACACACACACACACACACACACACACACACACACACACACACACACACACACACACACACACACAAGAATGTAATAGAGGCCACCTGGTCCCCTCTCTGTCCACTGTGTTTGTGACAGCAGATGTGCAAACCTCATCAGGCCATCAATGGCTGTGCTTAATTTAATAAAGACAAGACATCTTAATACCACGCTGCTGCTCTGCGCACACCCACCCACACACCCACCCACCCACACACAAACACACACACACTTTTACCTCAGATCAAATTTAACAAGAAATAAGGTCCGATATTCATACTTAAATAACATTTTGTTAAAACTATTTTTTCCTCGTCGCTGGTCCTCTCTCTGGTAACCTAAATCCTGTCCAGAGTGACATCCTTTGACGTCCTCATTTTGAAGTGGCTCGCTGAGTTGTTGGTTTTGTTTTTCGTGGGAAGAGCTGCTAATCTACTTCATTTGTTTTTATGGAATTGGGCTGTTGTGTGAAAATGGAAGAAGGGAAATATGTTTTGGCTAATCTGATGGACGGAAACATGTTATCACCAACATACAGGCCTATTTCCGTCCAGAACAAAGTTAAGTTACAGAGCAGCACAGTAAATATGTATTAATATTCATAATGTTAATCCAGTCTGAATGGGGCATTATAGAATAGCTATTCTCGCTAGCCAGACCCTCCTCCACAGTGCTGCGGAGGAAGATCTGGCTAGTCCACACAGCATTCTGGGATAGGAGAAAAAAAAAGTGCTCTGGTTTATTGGCATTTCTCTAAACCAATCACAATCGTCTTGGGCGGCGCTAAGCTCCAGACAGAGTGGCGCCGCTGCAAAATAGCCTCGGGGAGGAACTTGTTTTGGTGGAACGTGTGTAAGTTCAAAAGTTGTTTTAGTCGTGCAACAGAAAACTCAGATTGGACAGATAGTCTAGCTAGCTGTCTGGATTTACCCTGCAGAGATCTGAGGAGCAGTTAACCATAGTCCTTATAATATGAAACTAGAAAATATTAACACTTAAGAAGCTGGAATGAGAGAATTTTAAAGAGCTCATATTATGCTTTTTGGCTTTCCCCCTTTCCTTTATTGTGTTATAAATCTTTTTGTGCACATTATAGGTTTACAAAGTGAAAAAGCCCAAAGTCCCCCCCAAAGGGACTTACCATCTCCAACAGAAAACACTGTTCACCAACTGCTCCAAACAGCTCTATTGTAGTCCAGCCTTTAATTCAGAGACAAACCTGGTCACTTTGGAACACATGTTATAATGCTCGCCTAGCTGCTAGTATGACACGCCCTCATACTCTGCTTCTGACTGGCTAGTAGTCCTTACCTAGCCTCGTGAGACCGTCCTGATCTCGCGATCTCCAGTTTTCCACTCGCAGATCAGTCTGGCATCTTGAGGCAGAGAAAATTTGGAGCTGTTAGCCACTTGACCGGGCCAATCAGCGTTGGTTTTGAGGCGGGTTAGGTGGTGATAGACAGATATTTTATCCAATCAGCTAACCAGTATTTTCAGACAGCGGTCTGGGAACCTGAAATGGTGCCTTTTATTCCTTAATTCTCGTTACACAAACGGCAAATATCCTTTACCGACATGTTGCTTGCTTGCTGAGCTAACGAGCTATGCTTTGCCTGCAGCAGCAAGGGCGGGCTTGTGGTTGTATTTTCATACGCTTCGTGGATCTGATTGGTTGATTTGGTCCGTCTATCACCAACATAGGTGATAGACAGATGCTTCATCCAATCAGCTAACCAGTATTTTCACCCCTTTCCAAAAGTTCTCCAACGGAAAGTTCCCAGATGGATATGCTGAGCAAATGCGAAGCAATCCATCTGGCGGAGTCAGGTTAGTCCTTACCTAGGTACTGTCAGGAAACGCCCTCATACTCTGCTTCTGACTGGCTAGTAGTCCTTACCTAGGTACTGTCAGGGCACGCCCTCATACTCTGCTTCTGACTGGCTAGTAGTCCTTACCTAGGTACTCTCAGGGCACGCCCTCATATTCTGCTTCTGACTGGCCAGTAGTCCTTACCTAGGTACTGCACATGTGCGAGGAGGAGCTGCCGCAATGCGCAGTATAACAAAAATATGTTTGTTGAAAATAAAACCATGTATACCTATTCTGATATAACCTCTAAATACAATGATGAAACTGAAAATGAGCATAATATGAGAACTTTAGTAGTTGACATCTATTCGTTTAATAATGCAGATCTACTGGAGTGGTATTAATTTGATGCCTCTGAGTGTGTGTGTGTGCACGTGAGAGTGTGCGTGTGTGCTTACAGTTGTGGTGGCTCTTGGTGACGCCGTCAGAGTCCAGGGCGTGGTAAAAGTCGTAGACTGAACGACCCAGCAGATCCTCGGGAGCGTAACCCATCAACCCCGTTACCCTGCAACACACATTCACACGCACATTTTAAATAATGCACGGATTTCCCTTTTTGCTAATGCACAGTAGAGTTATTCATTTGAACTTTTGTGTCGTGTCGTCGTGATTCCCTTCTCTCACGCGAGGCTCAAAAAGACGAAATCCTGCACGCTGTCCTGAACGTCTGCACTTCAAAAGGCTTCACGCGCGATTTGGAAATCAAGGTGAGTCTTCCAAAAACAAGAATTGTTCACATTCCCTGTCTCGGCTGAATCCCTGCGTTTCTGGGAACAGCTAATCTCTTTCTGTCACTCTCACCACGAGTTCCCTTTGTTAATGAGGATTTTTTTTGCTGGCTCACCTCATTTAAAAAAAAAAAAAAATCCTTCCTTTTATTTCTCTCCAGCTCTCTTTGCCCAGTAAATACCTCAATAATACACAGGTTACTGGGGGTGAATTACAAGATCGCAGGCCGTGCTTCCATACTTGGAACATGAGGTGGAATGTAACAAAGTACATTTACTCAAGTACTGTACTCGAGTTGAAAAAAAAATTTTTTTTGAGGTACTTGTTCTTTGCTTGAGTCTTTTAGAATAGAATAGAATGTCTTTTATTGTCACTATACACATGTACAATGAGATTAAAAGCAACTCCTTTTCCAGGGCCAACATGTACGTAAAATATAACAAAATGAAATAAGTAGTGCAAAAAAAGGGGGTAAGGTGCACAGTTCTGAGACGCTATATACATATTTAAAAAAAAAGTATATATATATATATATATATATATATATATATATATATATATATATATATATATATATATATATATATATATACATATACACATATATATATATATATATATATATATATATATATATATATATATATATATATATATATATATATACAGTGTGATATGCAGTGTGGGTTATTGCACATTATTTGGATATTGCCCAATAGTGGTGATCATATTCTTTTATTCTCATGCCACTTTCTACTTCTACTCCGCTACATTTCAGAGAAAAATATTGTACTTTTTACTCCACTACATTAGTCTGACAGCTTTAGTTACTAGTTACTTTGCAAAATTCAGATTTTTTTGCACACAAAGCACATGTTTTGTTATAAATTAGGCTACCCAGCAACATAACAGCCTACAAGCGCAGCTGAAACTGATTAGACCATTAAACACACAATTTGTTTTTGACGCTTTTTTTGATGCATTCAACCCTTTTTTTTTTTTTCGTTTGCAGTTCCTAAAATGTGAGGATTTTGCTGCATCGAGTACTTTTACTTTTAATATTTTAAGTACATTTCCCTGAGAATACTTTCATACTTTTACTTACAATTTCAATGCAGAGACTTTTAGTTGCAACAGAGTATTTTTTAGGCCTTTATTTTCACAGGACAGATGAAGACATGAAAGGGGAAAGAGTGGGGTGAACGACATGCAGCAAAGGGCCGCAGGGCGGAGTCGGAACTGCGGCCGCTGCGTTGAGGAGTAAACCTCTATATATGTGTGCCTGCTCTACCAACCGGGACACACAACAGAGTATTTTTTACACTGTGGTATCTGTACTTTTACTTGAGTAAAGGGTCTGAAATATCTTTTTCCACCGCTGCTTGCAACACGTACTTGGAGTGGTTTATTCCCTCTCAGAAGGGGAGTCTCTTCCCAACACACTGCACTGTGAGAACAGAATCCAAAGCAACAACAGGAAATGACCCCCGGACAAAAGGTTTTATAGGAGACCAGAGGGGGTACGCTGGGAGAACGGGTGCGGACTAACGAGTCATGCTTAGCCTGAATTAAAGAGGCTGGAATGTGATTTCATTCGACTCCTCCAGCAAACAAAATCTTTCAGTCTGACAGGATGAAAGTTTACCGAATCAATCTCCGATAAGCTATTTGGGAGTGTGATGCATGAGCGTGGGTTGGCTTGTAAACTTAAATAACATTGGGCCTCATTCACGAAACGTTCTGCCACACAAAACCGTTTTTACTTGCATTTTTTGAAATCTGTTAGGTCCATATGAGTTTGTGTTATGTTGTGAATGTGAAAATGAACTGCTACCTCCTCTGTCAGCTCTAGTCACTGAAAAGAAATAAGCAGAGAAATCACAGAAAGACCAATTACAAAAGCTGGTCAGTCTGACATCATATTGGTCTGAGCTCATTACTATTCATGAGCTCGCCCAGTTGGGCTGGATAAAGGATTCTGACAGCCAGGCTCTCATTGGCTAACTGTTAGCCAATCAGATTCAAACAGCTTAGCTTGTTGAATATTAATGAGAACTGGCAGAAATCGAGCCGAGTCTTCCTGTAGGCTTTCTATACCACGCTAGAATGGCTTGAAACAAGGTAACCAAGGCATTTTTTCCACAAAAAAATGTTACAGAGTCCATGGTAGAACTTCAGACATTACCGCAAAGTCATGAAATACATGTGGCAGGGCCCCTTTAAGAAAAACATTTTTTCTCAAACCCCACTTAAGCAGTTTTCATGAAAATTCTGGCGTTCACCAATGTTTGCACACTCAAGAGCCCTCTTACGCACAATTTAGAGCTGACATGTTTGCGCAAAGTAAGTAGTTAGTCCGTTCTAATTTAAAATGTAATATTTCTCTCTAAGTTTGTACTAATTATTTTCATTATTTTACACATAATTATATCTTTGTTTGTTTTAATCGATACACACTATACTTACACTTTTGCTCATTTGTAAAGCACTTTATACCACCACTGTGTATGAACTGTGCTAGAACTACTGTTTATACTTCATCAGTTCTGCGCCCTTCTCTGGATACAGTGTTCACTGCATGAGCAATTGAACTCCATGCATCGGTTGTATTTGCTTCTTTGTATCCACTGCTGATGCTAGTAAATACGTCTTGTTTTTTAACTTTTTTGCAGCAGTACCTGTTGCAGCAGGGCGTCTGCGGCTCAGTGGTAGAGCGGTTGCCTGCCAATCGGAAAGTTGGTGGTTCAATCCCTGGCCCTGCGGTCCTGTGTCAAAGTGTCCTTGGGCAAGACACTGAACCCTGAGTGTGAATGTTTATCTGATGAGCAGGTGGCACCTTGTATGGCAGTGTGTGTGAATGGTTCCTGTGCTATGTAAAAGCGCTTTGAGTAGTCGTTAAAACTAGAAAAGTGCTTTACATTTATCTCCACTTCAGAATTACTACAGGTTTTCTTTCCTTTGGAGTCGAAGCCTCCGCCGTCTTTGCCAAGTCTTTTTCGACATTTCTCCAAGTGTGCACACGACACGGCCCTGCCATCTCATGCCCTTTTATGGGAATTAACGTGGCATTTACCTATGCTAAACACAAGCAATGGGCACAAGCTTACAATTTACGAAGACATTGGGATTCATCATTCTAAGAACACACCTGCAAACAATTCTGCTCTTTGAGAACACGTCATGAATCAGACGCAGACTTTTCTTAGGAACTTCCAACTAATTTAAGAAAAAACTTTTTGGCAAAAAAGAAAATTGGCCATATTAGACCTTTTATTATACAGGACAGCTGAATATGTGAACAGGGAGAGAGAGGGAATGACAAGCAGCAAAGGGCCGTAGGATGGAATTGAACCAGTGGCCGCTGCTTTAAGGACTGAGCCTTGGTACATTGGGGCGCACACTCAACCAGGTGAGCTATCCAGGCGCCCCTATACTTCAATCTGTTTTATTCTAAATTTCAACACTTATGTTCTTTCAAATGACCCGCCTCCTCAAAATATTTGACCGCGCTATGTAATATTTGTATATTTTTCAAAACACAGTTATAGTGACACAAAATGTGCTTCCTGCTGAAAATGTTTAGATTTATTTTCTGATGAAATACTGAACAGTTTTCAAATGAATCAAAATGTACATTTTAAACATTAAATCAATGACCTGGTCAACTTTCCCCAACAGCACAGACCTTTATTTTTTATTTTTTTTTTAAAGATGGCAAACTTTAAAATTAAATTGTAAGTCTTGTTATACAATATAATACTAAATAACTAATTAAACACACAAATATTTGCAACCTAAAAAAAAAAGAACATTTCTAAATTCCTCTGCTCCTCAGCCGTTTCGAAGGACACACCGTTCCATCTGGTTACGATGAACACACGACGACCATATTCATTTTCTATGATTGATGACACGTCAACTCTGCTCTAGCTCCCGCAGCCTTTCTGACAAATAGGAATGGCTGCGAGTTTCCCCAGTTATTTTCCAATCATCTGTCATAACATTGTTGATTGCACATTCCCGGGAAGAAATCCAGGAATTCGTGAAAATAAAGTGTAAATGATCAGATCACAGGAGGATGAAGATTAACAATCTGTGGATGATTATGTTTCATGTGGATCAGTTGTGTGCGAGAGAGAGAGAGAGAGAGACTCCTCAGATTACATAACCCTGACAGATGCAGGGAACGGAGGAAGGGCAGAGGAAATGAAAGAGGAGAGGAGAAATGAGAGGGGTACATCTTGTAAAAGTAAAGTGGACAAAATTAGGTGGGGGAAAAAAATGGAGGCAGTGAGAAGGGAGAAAGTGAGTTAAGGACAGGAGCAAAGAAAGGAAAGGTTGGGAAAATGGAAGATCGAAAAGACACGGGGGAAAGGAGGCGGAGAGAGGAAAGAAATGGTGAAAAAACAAAACTAGATCCAAGAGCGGTTACAAGCTTCAAATAATAATAATAATAATAATAATAATAATAATAATAATAATAATAATAATAATAATGATGGCTGGCTAAAGCTTAATTTATGGTCGCCGCGGTGTTCCGGGCGCGAGGTGCGCACATGCCTTGCAATTTTGGGCTGGCGATTGAACGAATTGCTTGACGGCACTGCACACGTCCAGGAACCGGCTAGCTATAACAACGAGGTAGCGATGGAGTTCATCACACTATCATCATGGCCCAAAAAAGAATTTGAAAGCTAGGAAAGCATTGTCGGAGGAACAGAGGAAGAGGAAATGGCAGACTGAACGAGCGAGGAGTCAGACACAACGAGTAAACATCGGACCTGCGTTTTCAGAATGGCTGAGATATATTATGGGACTTTTTTTTAACGAAAATGCGGGGATTATGAAATCATGCAAGCCCCGCATATTTTGCGCGGAAATCTGCAATTTATGCGGCGAAAGTGCGGCGTATTTGAAAAAAATGCGCCCCCCGCATAAATATGCGGACTTTGGCTGATTATGCGTTGAATTACACGATCGCATAATCGCGTTGTTCTGGGAGGGACTGATACTGATGATTAAACGAGTTTTAAAAGTGTTCGTGAGAAGCGAAGAGGTTGGATTTCGCCCGGGTGTTGCCTCTCACGGAGAAGTTGGTCCCGTTCCCCATTTCTCCACCAACTAGTTGCTCCCTCCTTCCCTGCTCCCTCTCTTTCTTTGTCTTTCCGTCCAGCCCACCCGGCCTGTTGCGCTGCCAGACATGTGCTGAGGAAACTTTCTGTCCCTTTGCTAATGAGTCCAAGTCCCAGCTGAGCCAGGAGGGCCGGGGCGACCCGCCTACGGTAAACTCATTTGCGTAATTGGAGGGGAAGATTTTGGGCAGCTATCAAATTGCACCAATAAGGACAGAAAGAAAATGGGTCCTTTTTTGTAGAGCGGACACGCACAGGCGTGTGCACGCAATACACACACATACATGCACGCTCACTTCTTCTCCTAAAGAAACCTTTGTCCTGCATGAGCAACTTGATAAGATTACAGGTCTGTTGTGTAACTCGAATCTCTGTGTGTGTGTGTGTGTGTGTGTGTGTGTGTGTGTGTGTGCGTCACCACCTCCTCGTGCCATTGGGAGAGAAGTATTTAGGCACAAACAAACAGGTTCTTTGGTTTTTAAAGATGGGTCGCTGTGCGTGTTAACGGAGTTGCGTGCGACACGTACACACACGGCGCACCAGTGACAGCGGGAAGCGGCTCTCGGGCCGCCACGGTGACACAACCCACGTGATGTCGGACCGCTTGAGTGACCGCTTCCAAACACTGGAATGTGGATTTTCTGTATCCAGTGGCGCCGGCAGCCGTAATCCTGTACGCGCTGTGCGTGACGCATCTAACGACAACAATGCGTAAATGGGCAGAGGAGCAGCAGCCTGTCCTGCTCTCTGCTCCGTTCACAGGACTTATTTTCTCGTTCATTATACGTTATTTTACCAACAACCCATCCGCTAGTAATCAGAATGTTCATGTCCATGTTTTTAGGACTCCATCTGTAGATAAACTGGTTGCTGGACGGAGCTATAGCATTTTGTTTGAATCGTGTGTGTTAACATGGACAGTGAGAGCAGAGATGCCAAACGGAAAATTGCTTTGGGGGTGGCAGTAGCTCAGTCCGTAGGGGGTTGGGAACCGGAGGGTCGCTGGTTCAAGTCCCCTTATGGACAAGGTGTGGACTAATCAAAACTCACCACCTGACCACTCGTGCCCATGTGAAATGAAGACCGAACCCAATCTTCGGCTCTAGTGTGGACCGGTAGCTGGAGAGATGCCAGTTGGTGCTCTAGAGCAAGGCACCGAACCCAACCACTCGGGGCGCCTGTCCAGCAGTCGCAGCCCCCTCAAATATTTGTGCAAGTATAGGACCTGAGTGTGTGTGTGTGTGTGTGTGTGTGTGTGTGTGTTTGTGTGTGTGTGTGTGTGTGTTTCAGGCCTGTGTGTAGTGTGTTCTGACAAACAGAGAGTACATTGTAATTGGAATCTATAAAAAGTATAAATTAAATTGCGTATATGAACATATGTTTGTGATCTGGTCATCTTGATATGATAAAAAGTACACTAGGAGCACACTCTCAAACACATTACATTTTATAAGAAAAGCTCATTTCTGGCGCAGAAAACCGCTTCAGCGGGCGGGCGGTTTTTGTGCGTACTATGAAATAGAATCCTGAAGTGTATTTTAAAGATTTTACACAGACTTTACACAGGTAACTTGTGTTACAAAGATTCAAACTAGATATTGATTTGATTTTAAGGTCTGATTTTTGTGGACAAGAAGAAGAGAGTATTTCCCATCTTTTTTTCCCTACTGTATATACAGTACCAGTCAAAAGGTGTGGACACGCTTTCCCATTCACTCCAATGAGAAAGTGTTTCCAAACTTTTCACAAATAAGAATGTTCTGGATGGAAGTAGACACTTTCTAAAAAGATAAATGTTGAATGAAATAAATGTTTGCTGTGATGCGTTTTTTTTTTCTTTTTTTGTCAACATAAGATTGGAAATAACATGATGTATATTCTACAACTAATTATTATTTTTGGAAAATGTAATAGCCATAGGAAAAAATTGGAATTTCAGCAATATAGCACCATTTTATTTCATAGTAAAAACAAAAAAGCCATTAAGACCTTTAAGTTATTAAATTATTATAGTATGAAAGGATAGGAGACAAACTCTCGCATTATTAAATGGAATTGTATTTATTTTTGTAATGTCCATTCCTTGTATATGTTTTGTACCTTTTGGATATGAACTTCAGTCCAATAAAGAATGAAGTGAAAACAAACAAACTGGAATGCGCATCGTTGATCAGAGACACTTGGCACAGTCTGACCGTGTCGTGACGACATCTTATTACAAGCATTAATATTTTGTCTCTGGCTTACATTTCTCACTGACGTCCCTGCCAAGTCAAACTGACTCTGTCAACACAGCGCAATCAGTCAGAAAGTCCAGTGTGTATGCTGAACTCGCGCTGTACTTCAAAGACTGTGTTTTAACTGGCAGCGGTCCACATGAAGATGCTGTTCTATTCAACTTTAATTCTTTGTCTGAGAAGTCATTTTTCAAGTATATTTTCTGTTTTCAGGCTCCAAAATGTGAGCAAGATGTGTTTTGCTCTTCCCTTTTTTACTTTTGTTTAAAAGTTGAAAGCTGCACAAATTTATATATATATATTGACATTTATTTAAATTGTTTTGTGTTAGCGGGTCAAAACAATGATTATCATCCAATATAGTTTTTCACCTCATAGCTAACTTAGTATGCATTGACTTATAAAACACGGTTTTAAATGTCATCTTTTTGGCCAAATGGACCTTTCATCTTAAAATGAATATTCAAGTTAATTTTTAGCCGAAAAGTATCGATATCCTGCGAGAAAGCCTGTATTCTCAGGATTCAGTGGTAGGGTGTGTGTGTGTGTGTGTGTGTGTGTGTGTGTGTGTGTGTGTGTGTGTGTGTGTGTGTGTGTGTGTGTGTGTCAATTCTAGCCAAATTTGATCCACAAAGCAGCCCACAACTTATGCAACAGCCATTATTCTGTGCTGAGTCATTTTAGAACTAACTCCACATATGTTCACATTTAAAATGTACTAAAATTGTGAAAACATCTTTTGTTGTGTAAAAGTAGCTGTGTCTGAGGATATCATGAAGCCTTGTTCCAATTAAGAAATGTAAATGGTACACATCTGAGCTTGTAAACGGGTCAAATTAAACCCAAATTTAATCTCAGTTTCTTATTTTAACTCCAATTAATTGCTAACATTAGCTAAGGTCTTAAGGCGTATGACTGGTAACTGTAGATTCTGTTTAGATGGGCCACACTGTAATTATATAAGCCATTACTGGGCAGACTATATATTTGTATTATTGTTTCAATTGTTAGTTTTTGGCACTTAAACATGTTCATAGCAACAAAAATGACAAGTTAGAAAACATGTTTCATGATAATGAAGAGGCGTTGTTTACTTCATAATCTGGGTCACATGACTGATATATGAACAAAATAAGTCCTGGAATTCATTCAAAACTTCTAAATTTGTTTGAAAAAGTAATAAATTAATATTTTTAACATTGACCGAAACCGATAATCATTTTGTTAAGCGCAATTATTTTTCTGAAGCAATTAATTGCATAGCAACATTTTGGAATTGTCACAGCTCTATTACAAATATCTGTCCGTTTCACTTTCTATAACATAAGCCGATGTCCTACTGCGCATGACCCGTGTTTGTGTGTTTTATCCCATCTACCTCTCGTCGCAGTAGGTGAACTTCATGTCCATGCTGTGTCGGCTCAGGAAGGTCTTGCTGTCCAGCGGCGTGTCGATGTTGGACGGGTGTGCGATGGGTTCGCACATCAGGACAGCGCAGGTGAGCGGCGGCTCTTTGTAGCCACACAGCACTCGGGGAGGGCAGCTGTTGTACATCTTCAGGTGTCCCGTGCAGTGCAACACCTGGAGGGACAAACGGAACGTACACACAGTTTAGCAAGAAAGCTGAAGGTTTGGAAGGATACTCTAGCCTGGACGCCAGCCGGACTTAGCCCCGCCCACAACATTTGAGGTCGGGACGTTCGGTCTGGACTTGATCCGTTGTGGAGCAACTATCCTCCAACCAGAGCTGTTCGGACCAATCAAATTATCAGGGCGGGCTTTATACGATGACGGACAGATGATCAACAGTAACGGAACCAACCACGTCACCAAATGCGGTAACATTTGTTTGCTGTATTGTTGAGTTCTAATTCTAAAACAGAGAACTTGTTGGTACATGCATTCACCTTCACCGTTTCTCTCAAAAATGATGATCGTGTTGGTAATTACTCCGTGTATCCTTAAAGTCTTTTTACAACACCGGCAAAGATCGTTTACACTCATCTTCTTCTTCTACTTCTTCCAGCGTGCGTGAAGTTGAGTTCTGTTGACAACTATGCGTCGCTCAACATACGTCACATACTCCGATGCTCTGATTGGTTGGAGGTCTATCCAATTGAGTGTAGAGGCATTTCCTTTCCTGGTTCAGGTTGAAACACACCGCTGTCAGTACCCGATCCGTTCCACCGGCACGATCCGTTCTGCGCATGTGCAAGATGACACGTATGCCATGACGTAGGCGCAGATGATAACGCTGCGTAGGGCTGAACGATACATCGAATTTTCATCGTCATCGCGATATGAACTTGCGCGATGAACACATCGCAACAGACAGCCTGACACGATGAATAGAAGGGTTTCCTGTTTACAAACATTACAGGGTGCGTGCGCATACCAGTGGCAGAAAGACAGACTGGGGAGCTGGTCCGATAATGCAAACGCATTTTTGTCTCAGTGCACATTGTCTTAGTCCCTTCATTTCGTCATGGCATTTATATAACACATACTCTATGGTCTTACAAAGCTAACGTTTTTGACCGATTACAATTTAATCAGTTTTTGTGAACTGGAGAGGTCTCGTTACGAGGAAGATAGCTATAGCTCTGTTTGCCATTCATTCCAATGGGGAAACATCGCGGCTAGACTTTGGACATACATTGCATATATTTACACTTTGAATTTTGTCATGGCATTTACATAGCACATACTCTATGGTCTTACAAAGCTAACGTTTTTGACCGATTACAATTTAATCATTTTGCAGTGTTACTGGGATATATATGTATGGCTATAATGATCATTTTAGGCTAATGTAATAGCCCATGTTAGCAGCAGGGTTACTCCTGAGTGTACCTTTATGGTTGGTTTATGCCTTAAAATAATGGCCAGGATTTCTGGGAAAAGGTACGATATGTTTGTTTCAAAACCTCACTGCAGGTTGATTGTTTTTAGCAGCAGAGGTTGACTGTGGGCGAGAGGGCGACAACACTGTCTTGGTTAGCTCGCAGAAGCTCTAATGCCACTGTCTCGGCAACGTTAGCTAATGTCCGCTAGCTAATGTAGGCTAGTTAGCTTTGTATGTAACTTAACAAAAACCCACCCATCTCAGAGGAGCGAAGCTTAATATTTCATTCAATAAAGTTATGTACAATAGGAGCACTAACGCCACAGGTCTTATCTTGGCAACGTGGACGCAGATATACTCCGAAGGCAGTCGTAATATTTACTTAGTAGGCTAGGCTAACGCTATTGCGCTAACGTTACCAAAACATCGACGCAACTTTTCTGATTGATACAATGGGAGCCTGACTCTTGCATATGAACCCAATCAGCCCCTCTTATGGCTTGAAGCTATAACTTCCGCCAGTTTTTGGCAAAAGCATGCTTCCCCCAAGGTATGTTAAACATCACGCACCCATCACTGGCTCGGTTTGTACAATTAACCACGCAACAACTCCTTGGCATTTTGACTTACCGCTACTACTAGCTAGCTATCTACACAACACGTCTTCTTTCTGCCCCCTGGTTGCGTGCACAAGCAGTGATGACGTTGCCGAGAAACCCATGTATATAGAGTAATGAATGACAGAGAAAACCTTCATTGACATTTGAATATTTATCGCAAGTCATATTGTCATCGCAATATTAAACAATGTTATCGCACATCGCAGCTTTTCCTCATATCGTGCAGCCCTAACGCTGCGTTCATGCCACCACCACCTCGGAATAACGGCACCGCTTCCACCTGCACGATCCGTTCTGCGCATGCGCAAGATGTCCACACGCTAGCCTCCAGCTAACGTTAGTTAGCTAATAGCTAATTCGGCGGACCGCTAGGTGATTATAGCGGTCTGCCGTTAGCCTCCAACGGGAAGCTAACGTTAGTTTAGCTAACGGTTAATTCGGCGGACCGCTAGGTGATTATAGCGGTCTGCCGTTAGCCTCCACCGGGAAGCTAACGTTAGTTTAGCTAACGGTTAATTTGGCTAACCGCTAGCTGATTGCAGCGGTCTGCCGTTAGCCTCCACAGTTAAGCTAACGTTAGTTTAGCTAACAGCTAATTCGGCTAACCGCTAGCTGAGACAGCATGTAAACTTTAAAAGACCCTCAAAATAAAAACGTTAACATATATAACAGCTGTTACGTCAGTTCTACTTTACTTGTGCTCATTTAAAATACAATCACTCAATACTTGTCTTTATTGTTATTACTGTAAAGTCTTAATTTAGCTGTAGCCTGCTTTTCCCATTATGTTTGACAACGTTATTTTAGACTGAATGGCATGAACGCAGCGTTATCATCTGCGCCTACGTCATGGCATACGTGTAATCTTGCACATGCGCAGAACGGATCGTGCCGGTGGAACGGATCGGGTACTGACAACTGCCATAATCCCAGCCCAATGGAGCAGCATCAGACGTAGGACCACGTCAGGTTAGGGATACTCGAAACTAAGGAGGCAATTCGCTCGGTGCCTAAAAAGTACGGAATTCGGTACCCAGCCCTACTGTTCACACCATGTTCAAAGTGTGACAATAGGGCTGCAAACTGCCTCAATTTTTCGGGGCATTTTAGGCCTTTTTTTGATAGGACAGCTTAGACTTGACAGGGGAGAGAGACCGGGGGAATGACATGCAGCAAAAGGGCCGCAATGTCGGAACCAAACCCGCGTCCGCTGCGTCGAGTATTCAGCCTCTGTAACTGGGCACACACACACACACACACACACACACACACACACACACACACACACACACACACACACACACACACACACACACACACACACACACACACACACACACACACACACACACACACACACACACACACACGCTGGCTTGCAGCTGCAGCTGCCCTGTCTTACCTTCCAGTTGGCCGACTTGAGGTTGACGGTGCGTCCTCTGTTGGTCACTGTGCATTTCATCCTCATGAAGAAATCTCGCTCAGTGCTCAGCTCTTTGCCTTTTTTAGCGAAGCCGCTGCCTGCAACACACACACACACACAGCCACGGGGAGGGGGGGGACGGACAACATTACTCCTGCGGTACAATGAACAGACGTGCTCTATGTTGCCATAAAGTCATCAACTGAATCGGACGGCGTATTTGAATTACTCAGTTTATGTTGTTGTATTTCTGGTGAATTCACATTTTTCTGTGTCATTAATCTAGCCATAAAGAATCTTTTCATTTATGAAATTGCACTTAACCTCACTCCGGTCTTATCTTAAAGGGATACGGACTAAATTAAAAAAGGTTTTCTCGACAGAAACTATCAGAATTGTAAAACTTAAAGCCGTTAAAACTCCCCCGTTTTAAATGTTCGTCTTTGCAACTTTCACTTTTAAAGGACAAGTTTAACCTTGAGTGATATGCTTTCGTCTGATTTTGAAATCAAAGCATAAACAAATGGGTGAATATTTGACGTGTGAAAATAACAGGACATTCCACCCTCAGTTTAATCTGAAATGATGAAACGACTAAACCGAAGCCGGGACACAACAATAATAACAGAAAGAAAATCTAATTCAAACCTCCCCTTATCAGTCTTTTCTCTTATGTAACAAACTGCTGAGGTCACACACATTCTCACTCTGTCTCACACACACACACACACACACACACGAAATTGGGCGTAGTTGTTACATCACCAGGTCAGAGTTCGGCCGCAGAGCTGCAGCCACAGAGCAAAGCGGTGAAGTGTGTCCTTTGTTACTCTCCACACTCACAAGTGTGCCTTTATCTTTATGTGGTTACACTTCGACAAAACATACAATAAAAAAAGTCCTCACTGAATTAAACGCGTGTGTGTGTGTGTGTCTGTGTGTGTAAAAGTGTGTAAAAGTGTGCTAAGGGAAAGGAAATATAAGATTTACAGTTACTATTTGTGTGTTTTGTGGCCACTGCTGTTAAGAGTTATCAACCACAGCTTATTGTGTGTGTCTGTGTGTGCGTGGGTGCGTGTGTGTGTGTGTGTGTGTGTGTGTGTGTGTGTGTGTGTGTGTGTGTGTGTGTGTGTGTGTGTGTGTGCAAGAGAGAGAGAGCATAATTTTCTCATACATACGTTACACCCTCATATTTACTCACATTTTGGAGATGTTTATTTTCTGAGACATGCAGTATGTCTTCTCTGCACTTTCTGCTACAGACGCTACATACAACATACCATGTTCCCTATCTGCACCAGATAATCCCAGACCCTCTCCCTCTCAGCGTCCCAACTCGTCCTCATGCTCACAGCTGTTATCGTCGTTTCCCAGTCTCTGTGTACGCGCACGCACACGCACACGCACACGCACACACACACACACACACACACCCCTCTACTGTATCTCTGTAGGTTCCTGTCCATATGGTCTCTGACCTTCTGTTCCTGTTTGTTGGTCACTTGTTCTTGAGACAGACATTAGACCACACCACACATGGTATGGGATTTTGCATTGTTTGCCTTGGATTCATTTCTGACTCACAAACGGAAGCGCGGGGGGGGGGACGGACTTTAAATGAGGCTATAGGGGCGTCTGCTGGACATTATATAACCATATTTAAGGTTTCAGAGCTCCTCCTGTCCCGGGGGGGGCACTACCCACAGCAGAGAGCATGATCAGTCCGTGTACAGTAAAGGCTATGAGTCGGTGTTTTCTTATTTGACACAAAACTATATGCGTTTGCCTGTTATTTCTGACAATTTGATAAACAATAGTGTATAATATGCTGGAGCAAATAAAACCCCAATTAACAAAACTGGTTCAAACTAATAATATTTAAATAAATCAGGTACAGGCTGACTCTGGAGATTAGCTCTCATATTCAAGTTCACGTTCTGCTTGTTGTTTGGTAAATCGCTCTTAAACACCTTTAGAGAGGATTTGAATTGCTATTTTTATTCTCAATTCTTATCATTTTGGTGCTGGTGATTTTCCTTTGGGGCTGGCTAACACATCTTTCTCTATGCAGGAAAAACTCTAAAATGTTGATTTTGATGTGTTTTATGCATTCTGTTAAAGCTGGTATTTGACCGTTTGGCCTTATGTCTCTGCCTCTATACTGTCAATACGGTTTTTAGACACAAATATCTTGACAAATGTTGAGATTCAAAATTATTTTTGGGCAACATCCTTTACATGCTTTGCTTGCATGTCACTACAAGGTTGACTTAGCGGACACAGTGGCCTAAGAAGTGTTGTGCACCTCATGTATATTATGGCCTAATGTTTGTCACAATTATGTTAACCCTTAAGTGAAATTCGTCATTCCTGTGGATTTAAAACCATAGTTTTATTTGACGCCTTTGCTGCCCTGGCATTTGGCCTCAAAAAACACACAAATGCCAAATGGCCTTGCCCCTAAAAGGATGAAATTCCAGGCTTGCCCATTTACATTTCTAGAAGGAATAAGACGAAGATTTACAGTAGTTTCTGAATAAAGAAGGGTGTGAGAATGACACAGCACATGTCAAAGAAATTTAGAATGACGGCGAGATTTGTTTACGGAAAACGGTTGGAATGGAGAAGTCTGAGTCGATGACCGTGTATTTACTGGATAATCGCCACAGCAAGCTTTGAGCTAGCAAGGTACACACTGAAAATGTCAAACTTTGAAGGCCTGTTGGTTCGTTCGCGGAATGATTGTAAAAATGTACAAAGAATATATGGTTACACTTTACTTGAAGGTATCTACATAGGAGTGACATGACAGTTTATCTGTGTTTTAAACCCCCAACGTCTAGGCACGTCGCACTAGGATTAGGCAATGGTTATGGTTATGGTTATTGGTTAGGTGCCTTGAAGTCAACGGTGGCAGCTCTGCCTGAAGGAGACTTTGGGGGCTTAAAACATAATTGAGCGACAAGACACTGTCATGAACGTGTCATAAACATTATAAACAAGTCATAAACGTTCATGACATAACGCTTCTGTCAGTAAGTGTCATTGGGTTTTTGTAATGACAAGTTATGGTTAGGGTTCATGTGTCATGACAGTGTCATGTCACTCTTATATAGATACCTTCAAGAAAAGTGCTACCGAATATGTTTAGGGCATTTCCTCTCTAACTGGGACGTTTTAGGACCGACTGGAGGGATCACTGTGGACAAAGTCCACACGGCGATACGCTTGTAAGAGCAGATGGCGTTTTACCATGTATCAGCTAATTTACATAGCTCATGTTACTGGATTGTGCCAACAGTTCACGTCATTTAATATTGTATTTGGAATGGGGTGCAAATGTTCCACCAAAACAAGTTTAGTTATTTTGCAGAGCCACCGACGCTGCGTCCGGAGCTTTGCGCCGCCCATGACGATTGTGATCGGTTTATAGAAATGCAAACAACCCAGAGCGATTTTTTGTTTTTTTCCTCCTATCCCAGAATGCATCTGTGGAGGGGCCAGACCTCACTGTGCAGCGCTGTGGAGGTAAAACTGCCAATGCGAGACTAGGATGGAGGTAAAAACAACATGGAGGACACGAGGATAACAGGAGATTGGGTGCTGACCAGATGTCTTCAGGCTGAGGTTTTCTCTGATCTCCTCGTGGTCGCACGGATGGGTGAAGTCAAAGATGCTCTGACCAGTGAGGTCCACCTGAAAAAACAAAAACAACTACTTGAAATATAAAAATGAACAAGCTTAATATCATAACATTTTTCACATTTCAGACTTGTCCCCGTCTCATCAGGCTTAAAGACATGCTGTGTTTTCCTTTTATGGCCGCAGCAACAGTGGTTAGTCAAAGAAAATAAGAGGGGCAGGAGCGCTTCTGGTTTCCTTTTAACCACCGGTGCTCATGGGAGGGAATAAAGTACATGGAAAGGAGGAAGAATTAGGACTAAAAAAAGTCATAAAAAAAAAAAAAAAAAACATGTCCAGGCACTCAAGGTTGGTTACAAAAAGTGATTAAAGGCCTTTAAGGTGCTCATATTATGCACATTTTCAGGTATTGTATTTAGAAGCTATATAAGAATAGGTTTACATGGTTTAATTTTCAAAAAACACCATATTTTTGTTGTACTGCACATTGCTGCAGCTCCTCTTTTCACCCTGTGTGTTGAGCTCTCTGTTTTAGCTACAGAGTGAGACATCGCACTTCTGTTCCATCTTTGTTGGGAGTCAAACATGCGCGGTAGCTCGGTAAGGACTACTAGCCAGTCAGAAGCAGAGTATGAGGGTGTGCCCTGACAGTAGCTAGGTAAGGACTACTAGCCAGTCAGAAGCAGAGTATGAGGGCGTGCCCTGACAGTACCTAGGTAAGGACTACTAGCCAGTCAGAAGCAGAGTATGAGGGCGTGCCATACTAGCAGCTAGGTGAGCATTATAACGTGTGTTCCAAAGTGACCACGTTTGTCTCTGAAGTAAAGGCTGGACTACAGTAGAGCTGTTTGGAGCAGTTGGTGAACAGTGTTTTCTGTTGGAGATGGTAAGTCCCTTTGGGGGGACTTTGGGGCTTTTTCACTTTGTAAACCTATAACGTGCACAAAAAAGATATATAACAATAAAGGAAAGGGGAAAAGCCAAAAAGCATGATATGAGCACTTTAACAGTGCAAGACATTCTTGCCCTGTTCTTGCCTTCCTCAGGGTGTTGTGAGGCAACAGTGGTTTGTTGGGGATAATCAGAAGAAGAAGAATTTGGTGGTGAGTGTGAGTAACAACAAGAGAGTGTGTCACTCCGAAACTCCAATTGTCATGGTCTGGCTGTGTCACTCGCTCAGTCCTCTTGTTTCCCCCTCCCTACAGTTTCTGTCTGTCATTGTGTGTCATGTTCTGTCTAGTTTGGGAAAAATTTAATAAATTGCAATATATCGCAGAATATTCCAATATGTTTAAAATCACAGTAATATCGTATCGTGACCTAAGTATCGTGATGATATTGTATTGTGAGGCCTCTGCTGACCTAAAACGTAAATCTGTCTGTCTGTCTGTCTGTCTGTCTGTCTGTCTGTCTGTCTGTCTGTCTGTCTGTCTGTCTGTCTGTCTGTCTGTCTGTCTGTCTGTCTGTCTGTCTGTCTGTCTGTCTGTCTGTGGTCTCACACCTGAAGCTCATCCCAACAATCAGCGCCCAGCTCTAGAGTCTTCCCTTTTAGTGCGGTAGGAAATGTCGAAATCAATAAACGATAATCATGTCTACTTGTCCTAAGTAGACATGATTAAAGAACGCAGCAGGGCCGAGATGTGATTTCTTGTGATCTTGTATGTTGATTTTAAAGGTCTCATTCTCCAACAGATTTGTTGTTGAGATGTGCATGATTCTTAAAAAAAAAAAAAGAAAAATCCCCCAAATCACAAAAAGAGCTACACATTTTTATATCTTATTGATTATTTTATCTTTTTTTTTTAACTTATTGATTACTTCTAGTATATTTGTTGTATTTTCTGTATGTGTGTGTGTATATATGCCCTTGTAACTTGCTGCTGTAATTTCTCAATTTGGGATTAATAATCTATTTATTTATTTAGGGGTAAATGTCAGCTCTTCTGTGATTTGCTATTCAAGCTGCTGCCAGAGAATTAAAAAAAAGCGCCGAGTGTGTTTAGAGTCGAACATCAGCGTCTGGCCTGAACACACACGGTTGGCATGAGAGGTATTTCACGCAAACACAACATGCTCGTCTGACTGACCCTTTACACTCGGACCGTCTGTCTGGTTTAATGTCGTCCTAAAATAATACAACATTATCCTGTCTGCACCACTGGGGCCTCTGGGGCCGAGCGCCGGACCTGGGGGCCACAGAGCCTACTCTTAGTTAAACTGACCAATTCTGAAAATACATTTGATTAATAATGTTGCTATGTTACACAGCCCTGTTTACCACTTTATTCCAGTAGGTTTTTACTTACATTTTGGATTTGATTTCCCACTTGCTTTGGCATTGTAAACATCTGTTTCCCATGCCAAGAAAGCCCCTTTGAAATTGAGTTGAGTTCAATGACACTGTGTACAACTGAGTGTTTTGAACTGAAAACAAATCCCACTGACTCTGGCAGAGTGGGGTTTTTAAAAAGGTGACGTGAATCACGTTCACTTTTACTGGAAAGTGTTGCAGCTTAAAATCAATAAATGCATGCCTGTCTGCACGGCGCGTCTGTTTTTGTCCTAGTCCTCGTGTTCTTTCGTGTTTGCGTACCTGCGTGAGCCCCATGAATTTGTTGATGTTCTCGGACAGGAATATCATGTCGCCATCGGACGTTACCAGGGTGATGAAGCCCTCCAGAGACTTCAGGTACTGGCGGTCCATCTGTGCGTCCTCCACACTGTTACTACCGCTGCTGCTGCTGCTGCAACAGCCTGGAGGGAGAGACAGAAAACAAGGTGGGGGATTAGGAAGGTACACAGGAGAGCACCCTTTAGCAGCTTTCGCGTGCAGTGGATGACGGTGAGAAGTGGGTGCCCAGTAGGGCTGGGCGATATGGAGAAAATCAAATATCACGATATTTTTTGACCAAATACCTCGATATCGATACTGCAACGATATTGTAGTGTTGACTATTGAGACTTTTGATAAATAATCATCAGTAATGTGGATATAATGACTTAGTGGGTAAAGAAAAATAATAGAACAGCTAGAACAGTCAGATAAGTTCAGAAAAGTACATCACTTTACTGTAATGCAGCCTTTAAAACCAGGAAAAGACAACACTTATGCCATATTACGATATCCAAAATCTAAGACGATATCTAGTCTCATATCACGATATTGATATAATATCGATATATTGCCCAGCTCTAGTGCCCAGAGTATTTATATCCCCAGTGACCTGGGCACCGCGCGTTCAGGGACCCCGGCCAATAGGGAATCGGAGTTCTTGAAGGTGACATGTAGGTGTGAACTACGTCTGTAGTTTTTAGACCTCCGGCCATCTTTTCTCATGGGAGGTGTGACTTCTAGGCTTTTACAGTTGCACGGAGGCCACGTTCTCTTTGTTTGAAAAGGGCGCTCAGGCCGCGCGCGGGACACGTGGTTTCCTTTGTTTCGGAGGTCCCAATGCTCTGAGATCTTTAATTAAAAGATGGTGTTTTAACCACACTGCTCGGTTCCCAACAGGGTTACGCTCACTTCATGTTTCTCTCATTCCATGCTGGTTATAAATGTGTATGTGTTTCTGTGGCTGTGTGTCTGCGCGCGCACGCACATGCACATCAGGCTTGTTTTCCTTCTTGAAGCTTTGGCGCCGAGCCAAAACAAACCAGTGCAGCTTCTTCCTGCGTCTCAGGCCCCTCCCGATCCCCGACCCTGACAAATTACACCCAAAACCGCACAAGCATTCATAATAGTTGTCCACCTTTTTTTAGAACATAACTTATAAGTTATGCGATTATGCTCAAATACGTACAGTGCAGTATCCAAAACAAACAGCTAGCACCTAGCTGGCCCTAGCTCAAGAGGGTGTGTGCGTGTGTGTGTGTGTGTGTGTGTGTGTGTGTGTGTGTGGACGGTGGCTTCATGCCGAACAAAGCCCAGTAGCCGATGTGGGGGGTGGGGAGGGGGGGGTGCCTGCAATTCCTCCAGTGTGCTTCCCTGAGATAAGAAGGGCCAGTTCTCAAGGCTCCCGGCGAGGCCTGGGGCTCGAGTTTGGAGCCGGGCCCAGATCGCGTTAACCCCCGCGGGGGCTCAGAGCTTTCTCATGGGCTTCGGGGAGCCCGTAGGGAGACTCTCAGGGCCTGGTCCGAAGACCAGCGGCACCTTTGGCCTACATACTTAGCTGTGATTACCAGTCTTTCTGACCGAGTTCTACTTTTCTTCTCTCGGTTGTTCTTTGGTTGTGTAACCAGTCTCATTTCAAAATAAAAAAGGGTGCAGAAAAGAGAGTCTCTGATAGGGACAGCTGCTGTCAGATAATCACTTCCTCTCCATTTTTGACATTTGTTCTGTGGCTCTGGACAGAATAAAGTGACAGGACAGCGGGGTCATAGGAAACTCTTCACAGTATGTGACTTAGTTCTCCGATTCATGCTTTTTCAGTGCCTCCCTTTTCTTCTCCGTTTGCCATTCCGGTGCCTGCTCTCTTAACGGTTAAAAACCTTAAAAAGACTAACTTTAAACAAACCCTGTTAATGTCATCTACTGTCTGATCGCCACTACGCTTATTTAAGACTCAGAATTCATTTTTCCATCTGAAAATGTCATGACAAAGGACAAAAATATATAGGTAACACTTTACTTGAAGGTATTGACATATATACATAACTATGACATGACACTGTCATGAACGTGTCATAAACGTTATAAACAAGTCAAACGTTCATGACTTCTGTCATTAAACGTTACTCGTTTTTTGTTATGACAAGTTGACATTGTTTGGGTTGTCATGATTATGACAACTTGACATTAATCAAAGTGACATTACCAGAAGATATCTTTGTCATGACAATTTGACATAATGTCCTGGTTAATGTCAAGTTAATAAGGACAAAGAAATTTAATTTCAACTTGTCATGACCAAGACAACTTCTGGTAATGTCAGTTTGATTAATGTCAAGTTGTCATAATCAAGACAACCCAAACAATGTCAACTTGTCATGACAAAAACCAAATGATACTTAATGACAGAAGTCATAAACGTTTATAACGTTTATAACACACTGTCATCACACTTATGACAGTGTCATGTTTTCTTCCCACCAAACTACACCCGCCATCCGTATCACCGCGCAGAAGCAAGTGAGCAGTCCCATGGACGAGAGGCTTGTGGTCCCACATTGATAGCTTGTGGAGATTAGTTCATAGCTAGTCTGGCATTGCCAGACCTTCATCCACAGCGCTGCGGAGGAGGGTCTAGCTAGTCCACACAGCATTCCGGGATGGGAGAAAAACATGCTCTGGTTTATTGGCATTTCTTTTCCGAAAAGAAAGACATCTGGCGGAATTTCCGGCGGCAACGGAGCAATCCCAGAAGTGGAACATTGTGGATATAGATTAGTTTATAGCTAACCGTTACGAGCTCACCTGAGCTAGTTAACGCTACAGCTCAGCCGATAAGGACGCCATTAATGCTTAAATCTCGCACTATCAAATAGGGGTGTAAGAAAAAAAATAAAATCGATACACTTAAGTATCGCAATATTTTATTTAGCAATACTGTATCGATTTTCAAAAAGGCAATATTGATTATTTTTTTTTAAACTTATTAAAAAACGTTTTTTAAGATAGTGGTTCACGCTAGATGGCTATGCTGAGACACACCACTAGTGTCCTTGCCTAACAGTGCCTGACTTTTTGCTAATAGCTAACATTGTAGCCATATTAGAACTTTGACCTACTTTAGCATATAAAAATGTGCTCACTAATATACCTGTGAACCACAATCCCAAACTGGCAGTTTGATTTTCTGTGTACTGAATTGTTTACCTAAAGTAAACTTCTTTGACTTTTATGAACATCATGTCTTTTTTTAAATATTAGTTTTTCTAAAATTATACTTAAAAAAAATCCCAATGGGGGGTGGGAGTGGGTGATTGTTCTTGTTCAAGTGTGTTTGTTCTGAATGTTTAAAATGAAAAAATAATAAAAAATTGATCTTAAAAAAAAAATCCCAATACAACATTTTCTAAACAATTCCAATAAAAAAAAAAAACGATTGCACTGCAATTGTCATTTTTTAAACGATTCCAAGTTGGAAAGTGTTCTCGATGCCCAATTCTTGATTTCTGGAGAGAGTCCAAATGTTTTTTTTGTTTTTTTTTTGCCGCTTCGAGCGCCATTTAGTTCCATTTTTAGAGAAACTGAACTGATCTTTCATTCTCTTTCATATAATTTTTTATCCAACACTGGGCCACTCGCACCAAAACAATCTAGACTGATAAATAGCAGTACAGGTAGGAGGACTAATGTGTATCTCTGATTATGGGGTGAACTGTCCCTTTAATGACGAGAGAAGGCAGAGGGGTTTAAAAACTGTGTCAACAAAATTATGTCTAACTTTTGTGTTTAAAAAAAAAAAAGCAGAGATTATGAATTCTTTTAGCCTGACGTGGTCATACTCCGATTCTAGTCAGGATGTGAACTTCCCGACCTCGAATGTTGTGGGGGGGGCTATGATTGGCTGGCATCCAGGCTAGAATTCTTTTTGTTTAATAGTTAAAATCAGAGGAACGTTTGTTGCTCAAAAGTTTAGTCAGAATAATGCTATAAAATGGAATAAAACACAAAATCCAATGAAAGAGGAGCACTGACCCTTAATTTAACTTTTGAAGAGCGTTTTATGGCACTATCCATTATATAGGCTATGTGGGCAATTAGGTTGAAAGAAACCCACATTTCGGATATAGAAACTTTGAAAATGGGTCAAATTTGACCCTCAGATAACATGGCGGTTAAGTGAACTCATCAGGGAGAAATATAGCCCAATCAGCTTTTGAGTACCTCCTAATCTGTACATCACTGTTCTATGGGTCCCAACTGAGCTTACGTTACATAAGAAGGGTGTTCCCTACAGCCGCTTGCATATGTGCCGTTGGGTGCATATACAGTATTTGTCCCTGTGTATGTGTATGTGTATGTGTATGTGTGTGTGTGTGTGTGTGTTTGGCGCCAGGGCAGCCGGGTGTTATGGCTAGCAGGGGTGATGCCAGCATCGGCTGAACGATGGGCAGAGCTCTGTGCTTCCTCTCCAATCTCTCCCTTCCATCGCGGAGCAATCAGACCAGGCCGATAACACTCTCTATCTGCTGCTGCATCTCAGCGCTCTCCCCTCCCAGTCCTCTCCTCCGCTCTCGCCCACTGCTCTCCTACCCTCTTTACCTTTACTCCTCCGCTGCCTTTATCCACTCTCTCCCCATTTCTTCTTGCCTCCTGCTTACCTCTTCCCATTCGCGGAAGAAATGTTCAGATCCTTTACTTCAGCAAAAGTACTACAGTTTATTTTTTTTTCAATTGCTAAACAACACTGGTCACAACTGAAGCCACACGTGCAACACGCTAACCACAGTCTGCACTACCAACAGTCACCTGAGCTAAACAGTACACATCACCTGCAAAACTCATTCACATCAACACAACTCTTAACACACGTCTCAAAACAGGCTCAGTGCAGCCAAACACTCAGAACAATCCTCACTGAGATCTCACACACACACACACACACACACACACACACACACACACACACACACACACACACACACACACACACACACACACACACACACACACACACACACACACACACACACACACACACACACACACACACACACACAGAGAGAGAGTAAAAACACTAGCATCAAACACCAATACGGAAAATACTAACTTTCTCATCTTTACAGTTTGAACAATGTAAGTGACTTCACACTAATCAATAGTTTCTATAAGAAAAGAGTGAAATTATTTTCTTTCCTTTATTTTAATAAAAGTTTTGAGGTAAACAAGAATGAAAATTCTGAGTTTGCTTACCTACAGTATGTGTGTGTGTGTGTGTGTGTGTGTGTGTGTGTGTGTGTGTGTGTGTGTGTGTGTATATATATATATATATATATATATATATATATATATATATATAAATAAATAATCGTTTTAGGTTACTTCCTAAATTCTCCAGCGTTTTAAAGCTTTAGTGCGTACCTTTTTGAGATTAATGAACGTCTGTTACATTCAAGCCATTGCCAAATGAGTTGCTACAAAGCTAATTAAGACTATCAGCTCCACACAACTCTCTGGATCTCTCAGTATGGCTACGTTCAGAAGATTGTGGTGTCCCATGACTCTTCTGCGCAGAAGATAATGACCTGTTCTGAAGAGTCCATGTTTTTTTAATCCCCCGTGTCCTCATTGCCTACTAGCAACTGCGTGGAGGAGGGGTGGGGTGTGGTGCACGATCACGGAAGGCTTGTATCATGTGGACGCGCCGACAGTTTTGTTGTCATTACTTAGAATTCCTCACGGGGGCGACAGAAACTACGTGCTATAGCTTGAAGACCCTGCGGAAACCCTGGTATAGGAGAATTTAGGAAGTAACGTAAAACAATTACCCAAATCTCTAAAGAAAAGAAAAAACAGATCACCAACGGACCTTTTTCACAGCAGACATGTTGACTTGTCATAGTAGGAAAAGCACAGCTGAAATTGATAACCTTAACGATGGCTCAGTTCCATCAAGTGTCCCAGTAAGCTATTTCAGTGAGTCAGCATGCACAATACCAGGACCTCTCCTAAGTGGAATGCAGCCATCAGTAATGGTTTAATACCAGGACCTCTCCTAAGTGGAATGCAGCCATCAGTAAAGGTTTAATACCAGGACCTCTCCTAAGTGGAATGCAGCCATCAGTAATGGTTTAATACCAGGACCTCTCCTAAGTGGAATACAGCCATCAGTAATGGTTTAATACCAGGGTCTCTCCTAAGTGGAATACAGCCATCAGTAATGGTTTAATACCAGGGCCTCTCCTAAGTGGAATGCAGCCATCATTAATGGTTTTGAATCCACCTGTGCTTTTCCTACTATGACATGTCAACATGTCTTCCGTGAACAAGGTCTATAAGCCAACTGTTGAGGCATTTAAAGTCAGTGTAACATTCATGGTTTATTTACATGCAGCAAACAAATGATAAGAAATGGTAAATCAACTAAAAGTAGAAGCTGAAAAACCTTTTTTTATTTTTATTTGCTGTGTAAAGACGACTGCCACTCTTCATTTCATGGTGTAAGTTGTCTTCACTGTGCATATGACAGTAAACCTCTTGAATCTTTAAAAGGGTCAGTTCGCCCAAATAAAAAAAAAAAATTTCAAACCGAGGCTTGCGGATGATTGGGAGTAACAGGGACACTGTTTCCGGAAAAGGTTTTTCCAACCCTGGTGTGATCTGGGATTGCGTTAGGGTGGCAGCTGAAGATTCAGACGCACATATCTCAAAATCTCGGAATGTGAAACTGAAACTACCTGCTGCATAACTAGATATCACTGGGGGTAAGCGAGAAAACAGATTTTGTTTGTGACACTTTACCGCAACACAAAACTTTGTACATGTGATAAAACAAACTGCGTGAAGCACGTACAAAACATGTTATTTTATAATTCAAATATGCTTCTTTTAATGATCATAAAACATGTACAGCAGATAAAACATATGTGTACTTTATATTGCCTCATCAGGAGATCTCATGTCCAATGCAGAAACTTAATACATTTGTATACATGACTTACTAAATTTGAATTATTCAGATTTGTAATATAAATATTTATCTATATACACTACCAGTCAAAAGTTTGGGGTCATCTACAAATTTCCATTCCACTCCATTATAGACAGAATACCAGCTGAGATCAGTTGCATTGGTTTTTTTAACCAGGGCAGCAGTTTTCAGATTACATTATGTGCTTACATAATCGCAAAAGGGTTCTCCAATGTTTTCTCAGTTAGCCTTTTAAAATGATATCAGATTAGTAAACAGAAAGGGCCTTTGGAACATTGGATGAATGGTTGCTGATAATGGGCAATGTAGATATTGCATTACATATCTCTCTCTCAATTAAATGTTTCAATTTCACGTTGCTTTATTGGCCTCTCTCTCTCTCTACCGGTTTGCGCAAAGGTATTACAAAGTGTTATATACATACATACATACACACATATACACATATACACACACACACACACACACACACACACACCCCTAAAGGATTATTAGGAACACCCTACTAAGACCGTGTTTGACTCCCTTTGGCCTTCAGAACTGCCTTAATTCTTCGTGGCATTGATTCAGCAAGGTGATTGAAGCATTCTTTAGAAATGTTGGCCCATATTGAGAGGATAGAATCTTGCAGTTGATGGAGATTTGTGGGATGCACATCCAGGGTACGAAGCTCCTGTTCCACAACATCCCAAAGATGTTCTATTGGGTTGAGATCTGGTGACTGTGGGGGCCATTTTAGTACAGTGAACTCACGGTCATGTTCAAGAAATCAATTTGAAATGATTCAAGCTTTGTGACATGGTGCATTATTCTGCTGGAAGTAGCCATCAGAGGATGGGTACATGGTGGTCATAAAGGGATGGACATGGTCAGAAACAATGCTCAGGTAGGCTGTGGCATTTAAACGATGCCCAATTGGTACTAAGGGGCCTAAAGTGTACCAAGAAAACATTCCCCACATCATAACACCACCACCACCAGCCTGCACAGTGGTAACAAGGAATGACGGATCCATGTTCTCATTCTGTTTACGCCAAATTCTGACTCTACCATCTGAATGTCTCAACAGACATCAAGACTTTTTCCAGTCTTCAAATGTCCAATTTTGGTGAGCTTGTGCAAATTGTAGCCTCATTTTCCTATTTTTAGTGGAGATGAGTGGTACCCGGTGGAGTCTTCTGCTGGTGTAGCCCATCGGCCTCAAGGTTGTGCGTGTTGTGGCTTCACAAATGCTTTGCTGCATACCTCGGTTGTAACGAGTTGTTAATTGAGTCAAAGTTGATCTTCTATCAGCTGGAATCAGTCGGCCCATTCTCCTCTGACCTCCATCATCAACAAGGCATTTTCTACCCCCAGGACTGCAGCATCCTGGATGTTTTTCCTTTTTCAGACCATTTTTTATAATTCCTAGAAATGGTTGTGCGTGAAAATCCCAGTAACTGAGCAGATTGTGAAATACTCAAACCAGCCCGTCTGGCACCAGCAACCATACCACACTCAAAGTTGCTTAGATCAGTTCCCAGTCTGGAGTTCAGGAGATTGTCTAGACCTGGACCACACCCCTAAATGCATTGAAACAGCTGCCATGTGATTGGTTGATTAGATAATTACATTAATGAGAAATCTTACTGGTGTTCCTAATAATCTTTAAGATGAGTAGATAGATAGATAGATAGATAGATAGATAGATAGATAGATAGATGATTCTGTTTCTAACTTTATAAAACATTCGCTCAAACCTATTTATTTCTCAAGTAATTATTTATTTCATCAACGCTAAAGCACTTCATACACTCACTGTATGAAAGGTGCTTTATGAATAAATGACTTATTGAGAGTGACTGATTCATTTTCTCATTGATGACAAATACAACATAAGAAATAGGAAGTAGTGGTCGCCTTTGTTTAAGGAAGAGTTGCTTGTATGCATCCCCGCTCCCCCAGCAAACAATGAAAAGCAGTTTATAAAAAGCCATCAAAAGTTACGTAAGAAGAGAATAATAGTAGAATAAACAGGCAGTTGGCATGTGTAAAGATTTACGGATAAGGTCAAGCTCTTGTATTAATCAAAATGTTTTCCCGTTCCACTGGCAGCTTGTTATTATAATGGATTGCTCAACTTTTCTTTTCTTTTTTTTTATTATTGTCCAATGTTTTAAATAACATCATCAGATAAGGTTTCATGAACAAACTAGAGCGCAGAACTCCACCAAGGCATGCCCGATCTCACAATGGTAATTTTACTTTCCCAGACGGGAACTTATTTCTTCCTGATTATTCCGACACCACGTGAATGCAGCACAAACGCCCTATCTCGCAATGTTAACAAAAGTGAAAAATAATGTGTGTATCCGCCCCCGTGATTCAGATCCGCTTCAAAATTGTATGGTTTCTTCCTTGGCCCATGCTACACTCTTCCACCAGGTTTCATGAAAATCGGGCCGGTGGTTTCTCTGTAATCCTGCTGACAGACAGACAAACCAAAAACAACCAAGCAACCTAAACCTAACAGAGACATAGGGTTGGGCATCGTTCAAAATCTTTCGATCCGGTGCCAATTTCGATAACTCTGTTTCGATGCCGGTTCCTAACGATACTTTTTTCGATACCATAGGTTTTTAAAATCCATTTTAACATCAACAAAAATACATTAAACACAAAGCTTTTATTTTCCACCTTAATTGAGAATCAAAACAGTTATCAAAATTAAAAAAATTCTGGTAAAACTGCTCACTCAGAATAACATTAAAAGTGCCTTGCAAGCTCAGCCTGTCAGTCAGTCATCAGGGCAGAGAAACCACCGTTGTGCCCGCTTGTCTAAGAGGAAGTGTAACGTCAACAGCACTGCGACCGCTTTCGGCTCGCCATTAATATCACCTCGCCATTAATATCACCTCGCCATTAATATCATATCGCAGCAACGCTGTCTGGGTGAAGATTTGAAAAACTGTAACCACACTTGAAACCAACCGTGACTCTCTGTGACTTCAACAAAACTGCAGACAGTTTACTCCGTCCGCACCTCTGTGTGTGTGTGTGTGTGTGTGTGTGTGTGTGTGTGTGTGTGTGTGTGTGTGTGTGTGTGTGTGTGTGTGTGTGTGTGTGTGTGTGTGTGTGTGTGTGTGTGTGTGTGTGTGTGTGTGTGTCGGTCAGAGCTCCGCTCTGTGTCAATATGCAGAGAGAACAGATAAGCTTACACGCACAGACGCTTTAGGAACCGAAATTTGGCACCGAAAGATAAAGAATTTTTCGATACTCATAGGATTTTTGGTGCCATAAAAGTATCGACATTTGGTACCCAGCCCTACCGAGACACGGACAAACTGAACCGAAAACATACGCTCCTTTCCAGAGGTCACAAAGCATGTCCGTTTTTCACCACATGATGTAATGATGCAGTCAAAAAAAGGGCTAAATTCATTCAACTGTGCAGCTTTAAGTAGATGGCGTTAAAATAAAGAACAGATTGGACTTTTGCTGAACCGTGAGGAAGTTGAATGGTGTTCATGGAGGGTTGCAGGGCCTCCCTTCACCACCTCCTCTCCTGTGTAAACTCAACACACAAGCCATTTCAACTGGGTTCAGAAACAATAAACAGCATCTTTTTTTTCTTTTTCACGGCTGCGGCGTTGACCAGTGACGCTGCTGCTGTTGTTTAATTTTTGTTGTTCTCTGATCTCATTTTCGAGGGAGCGGAGGAATTCCAGAACAATAGGTCCGTTTCTTTGTGGCGCTTCCTCGGCTTCTAATTTTAAATAAGACGAGAGGAAGGAGAAGAAGTGCAAAGAAAGGCTCCGACAAATACCTTCCTACTTTACGGGACAATTAGTCATACATACCAACACACACACACAAACACACAGATTGTATATTTTCCTTTATGTAACACATTTACATGCACCAGACTGCAGTTTGCATGTGTGGGTGTGTATATGCGTTTGTGTGTATGTGTGTGTATGTGTGTGCATGAGTCTGTGCATGTGTGTGTGTGTCTGTTGTCTGTGCATGCGTGCTTGCAGGTGTCTGTGTATGTGTATGTGTATGCTTGTGTCTGAGTGTGTGGGTGTGTCTGTGTGTGTGTGTGTGTTTGTGCCAGTGTGTGTGTGTGTGTGTGTGTTTGTGCCAGTGTGTGTGTGCACATGTGTTTGTGCCAGTGTGTGTGTGTGTGTGCGTGCCAGTGTTTGTGCCAGTGTGTGTGTGTGAGCCTGTGTGTGTGTGTGTGTGTGTGTGTGTGTGTGTGTGTGTGTGTGTGTCTCAGTGTGTATGAACAGCAGTCCTACCTGCGCTGAGCACCCTGCGCGTGCGCAGGAAGCTGATGGCCAGCCTCATGATGGAGGCCTTGTCCAGGTGGGAGCTGGTGCTGTGGGGTAAAGGCAGCTGGTGGGCCAGCTCGTAGAAAACCTCCGTCTCCTTGCTGCGCCGGCAGCGAGCGGCGTCCCGGGACTTCTCCTTACGCCGCTCAGAGCTGCTCCTGCACAGAAAGCACAGACAGGAGGAGCATGGTTACACCTTCAGTTTGGTTTGGGACTAGAGGTGGGAAACAGGTTTTTATGTATTGTGGTTCTTTTTCTCCCAGACGATTTTTTTAAATCGATTCTTTTCCATTGCATCAATATTTTTTTATTATTTTTCTCTTTATACGGTACCGGCGATGGGGACTCATCATCATATCCGTTGTCTGACCAAAAGCAGAAAAAGCAGAAAATCCACGTGATGTTCTTCTTTACAAATGAAATAAATGTCAGACTGACTGACTGACATGGGATGTGCATTCTTCTTAGAAAACTATTAGTTTTAAGAAATGTCTCATGATATATTAATGAGATAATATGGTTGTAGTTCAAGAAAATCGCCCCCCAAATAACGTGGATGGTTCCATACAATGTTCCTCGCAAGTATCTATCACTAATTTCATTGAATTTTGGGTGTTTTATTAAATTTCGTAGCATTTGAAAAATGGTTTCTAACAGTATCCTGACTAAACTTTGACAGTCTGTGATCATCCACTCAATCGTAACTTTATTATTTGTCAAAATAATTCATAACTTCAGCTTTGTTTAAACTCAAATAGAAGGTATCATTTAGCTCAGTTGGTAGAGCAGGCGCACATATATAGATGTTTAGCGGCCACATACCAAGAAGAAAATAATTTTATTTGTGCGTCTAAATATGAATGTGGATAACGTTAGTGATAGTGAAATGCGTGCTACAGTTACATTTCTAGGGCTGGGTACCGAATTCCATACTTTTTAGGTACCGACCGAATTGCCATTCAATACCCAATTTCCATACCTACAGTAAGGAATAAATCTCATCAGCATCAGGGAGCCAATAAGCACGCAGCATGTTTCTACCAGGATCTAATCATGCTTGTGATTGGATCGATCGGGGCTATGCTATGCAGGAGAATCTCAATGCTGAATACATGAATTTAATAATGCAAATTTTGCATCTTTGCATTGACTTTATACAACATGTGAAGTTTTTTTTTTGAAGTCACACTTCTGACTTTTAACCCAGAACTCAAATACATTTTTCACACGTGGCCCTAATCTTCTTCCGTAACTTTGTATGTGATCGCGCCGCGCAGGAAATTTGCTTCCCTTTTGGTGTGAACACACCATTGGAAGGCAATAGATCTTTAAAGTCATTGTGTTTAGAACAAAAATCTGTTCAGCAGCTCTTCAGCTGTGTGCAACATAAGTACAAGTAAAAAAAGTAGAGTAAATAGTAAGAATTTAAAGAAAAGACACGGGACAAAAACAAGACAAAATGACCTTGTGTGTGTGTGTGTGTGCGTGTGCGTGTGCGTGTGTTCTTGTTTAACCACATTAGTGGGGTCCAAAAACCGGGAGTCCAGTATACACTATACTTAAAGGGCTGTTTGAGGGTTAAGACTTGGTATTAGGATTAGGGATAGAATTAGGTTATGGTTATGGTTAGGATAATGGTTAATGTTAAGAATTTAGTTGTGATGGTTAAGGTTAGGGTAAGGGCCTAGGGAATGCATTATGTCAATGACGGGTCCCCACAAAGATAGTGCCACAAACCTGTGTGTGTGTGTGTGTGTGTGTGTGTGTGTGTGTGTGTGTGTGTGTGTGTGTGTGTGTGTGTGTGTGTGTGTGTGTGTGTGTGTGTGTGTGTGTGTGTGTGTGTGTGTTAATTGCTCACAGCAGTCAGTCAGCTGTGGCAGTTGGGGGCGAGCAGAGGTTACAGCTCTCGGATAGAAGCTGATTTTCAGTCTGATTTATTATTATTAATATCATAAATCCATCATGAATCGCCATGTGATTCAACAAGCGCCAAGTGTGAACGTCCACAGTTAGTTTCACAAGAGTTCACTCAGAAGTTAAAACACAATAAGCTTTTGAGAATAAATACAGGGGAGTGTTGTGTTCTCTGTATAGTTATTCCGGAGCCTCCGAGTCACACTGCCACAGTAATTAAGCTGCACTTTAGCGAGACATTTGACCCATTCTACTGTACGCCTTTATTTCTGAAAAATACCATATTAAAATATGCCCAAAAGCACATCTTAAAAACACATTTACAAAAGTGAGATATAGAGGGAGATAAGAGATGAACAGTGTCTTAAGATCCTTCTAAAGCCCCCATTTCCCTCACTTCCTACACATATTGTATAAAAATTGTATAAAATTAAACTGCATTTTAAACTGGGCCTACAATAACATGCAGGGCAGCCTTATGATAGAATACTAAGCTATTGAAATAATAAGTGTTGGCACAATTTTATAAAATCGGGTTTTAATGGTAAACATACAATACATGTGGCAGAGTGAATCCTTAGGATGAACTGTATCTGTGGATGGCTAATGCTATGTTGGAATCATGTAGACTTAAGACTTAACATAGACCTAAATACTCGCTGAAACCCGGGGGATGACGTAAACCGGTTTAGCTCCTGAATCTAAATTCGCTGGTCCCCCAGTTAAAAAAAAAGAAAAAGAAAAGAAAAAAAGGATTAAATCAGTAAGTTCTCCACAAATATTTATATAGATTTTACGAGTTCGGAGCGACAACGATCATCATTTTTGCTTACATGTAAATTGTAAATTGGTGTTTCAGGTTGTTGTCACTTCAGTCTGAATCCAGTATAAAGGTCAGTATGTCAATATATCAATGATACCTTTTCTAAAGCCACATGTGGCTTGTTCGAACACTGTATCTTACACTCTATCTGCTTACTGCTGTGGAAATCAGTTTCCTCGGTTTCCCTTCGCTCAACTACATTTTACTCAGCAGCCAAACCGCTGTTTTCCAATTAAAATAATACAATAAGATTTATCTCATTAGGACAATGCACATTAATCAACATTTCTGTAAATGCACCATTGTCAGCCAGTCGGCTAACTGCAGTCCTAGTTGCATGCATGTCTTTATGGTTATGGTTCAAACCCACGCAAGCATGGGGAGAACATGCAAACTCCACACAGAAAGGCCTGGGATGACCTGGATTTGAACCCAGAACCTTCTTGCTGTGAGGCAGTAGTGCTAACCACTGAGCCACCCGGCTGCCTAACAATCCCGACTCAGGTGAGTCAAAGGCACTGCTGTTCAGCGGTTGTGTTTATTCAACTTTGTTCCTTTCGATTTGGATTGAGCAAGGCCTACTGAGCACAACTTAATTTGAACTTTGCAAACAGAAGAGGATGCTACGTGTTTGGAGCCCAGCCACGAAACATGGAGGGTTGCAGACACTAATAGGTTTTATTGGATGGCAATTTCTTTTCAACTTAAAGAGGCGGAACCAAGTATTTATTTTCATTTCCTCAGGTTAATTCAGTTGTTGTTTAAAGAAAAAAATTGTTTTGGCCAAAGCAATGAGGTCACAAGATAACTAATTTATTCCAACAATCGACTGCAATCTTAAAATTCTTTTTATAGCAAAACGCTGTCTACAAACAATGCATGAGACCTGCAGATTGCCCGAATCGTGTCAGCAGGTATAGGTCCTCGTTAGTTTCCAGGAATATGGTTTCTTTTTTTTTCTTGGCTCTATGCTCTGAAACAAAATGAGTCAGATTTTGATATTAAAGCTCAAACAGACAGACAGTCCAGAAGTTCAGCCTCTGGTCCAAGAGAGCAGCACAACAAACCATATTAGGACACAACACGCATGGAGTTTGGCTCTTCTCGGGGCTCTGTCTAATGCTCACATTTTCACAGTGTAGGTCTGCCATTGTTCAACACATTCTCATCAACGGGTTTCGTACGATATAAGGGCTGCACAATTAATCGCAATTGTATCAAAATCCCAATATGGACTAGTGCAATATCCAAATCAAATGTAATATTTTCTAAAGGCAAAATATGTGTCAAACCATTCTGGATTAAGTATTGTGGTGCTGCAGAGACATCCCGGCCTACAAATCCTATCCTAAAGACTAAAGAATAAATCTTTGTTTGGTACAGAACCTCACAAAAATCACACTGTAATCATTTTAATTTTTTTTATATTTTTCAATGAAGAGAATGAATGAGAGAAATGACACAAACTCATTCCCTCCAATATCGTGAATCACATCGCAACCACAATATCAGTCAAAATAAATCGCATTTAGATATTTTCATCATATCGTGCAGCCCTATACGAAATAGTACGAAAATGTATGCACACCAATTCGTATGATATCCTACGAAATTAGGCGACCGCCGGCTGGTCGAGTGATGCTGGCTACAGAGCTCGTCTCGCTTGTTTCAGCGGACGTGACAGTTATGTTTATCCGACAAAAATTGAGCGTTGTGCGGCGGCGCCGGTTAAGTTTAGGCACCAAAACGACTAGTTAAGTTTAGGAAAAAAAAGATTGTAATTATCAAAACCCTCCCGAGGAACAAAGTCTTTTGTTTTCCCCGGGAAGCGAACTCCGCTCCCCGGCTTGAAAGCAAACAGCAGCAGTCAATGTTGCGCATACAGCTAAAAAGTACGTGGAATACATACGAAATACCGTACACATTCTACATGTGTGGAACAATGTTCAGTTTTATATACAAAAAAGACTGCAATACAAACAAACAACACTAAATAATTGTGGTACTTAACATTATGGTTATAGGATGTGCACTGCCTGATAGGGTACTGGTGATATGTTATTATGTAATTGGGCATTGTGCAATACAGAAGTTATTGACCACAGCATGAGTTAACAGGAAATGTGTAATCATTATCAAAATGAAGTGCAATACAAGGGGGGGGGCTTTCCAAGAACCTCAGAAGTAACTAAAAGGCCATTTTCATTTTCGACAAGACATAAAACCAAAGACGTGTTAACAGAGCGACAGTTTTGTAAGAGTTGCCGCAGGCCTCATGAGCAGTCCCACGAGGAGGATGAACGAGTTTGCATACCACGTTTGAATGAGCGCTATATTTCACAGGGCCCAAAGGAGCATGTTGTGTAAAAACCCTTATCAGCATCTCCCTGAACAAAGAGCTTTTCAACTTTTTGATCTGTCTGCAGGCACCGTGTCAACGATAACTTCAAAAAACCACAACAGACAGTGAGGTGTGGCTCCGCTCTGCCGAACTCTAGATGCCCCCCCTCTGTGGTGACATCACGCACTTTATCACAGTGGATCACTTCCGTGCCAAAGCTGCAACATGCAGCACCAGATAAAGCGCAACCGTGCAAACAGATCAATTCTGTGGCTGAAACTCAAAACTCACAAAAAGATAAGAAAAGAATGAAACGCTACAACAAATGACTGATGAACTGATGAGCAGCATAGGTTTACACACACACACACACACACACACACACACACACACACACACACACACACACACAGTGCGTCTCATAAAAATTATTTTTCAATATATCACAGTTGCTGCAGATTTCACCAAGTCAAATTGAAGACTTTTTAAGACCATTATGAATGAAATTCAAGAGCTTTATCACCACATCAACTAAGCCCTAAATTCCGTTCTTTCAAGCCAAGTATCGCTCAACGTTCACTTCCCCAAAGCTGAAGAATAAAACCATTTCATGTCTGTGGTACAATCCAAAAGAGACTCACGTTGATGACATGAAAGCCGATTGGCTGCAATATAAGTTGCATGTTGGTCTCATTTGTAGTCGTATACGGCAAAATTATACTTGGACTAGCGAAAGAAAGAACTACAACACCACGCAATAAAAAAAAATAATAATTTAAGACCTAGAACACAATATTTAAGAAAATTTAAGACTTCCTAAGACCCTGTGGAAACGCTGATATATGAAAAATTTAAAAATCTAATGAAAAAAAAAATCACTAAAGTAAAAGCGGGAGGTAAACATTAAATCAGATTTCCATTTGCAACCATTAAAAACACACAAAGGTTCTCGCATTGGGGGGGGGGGGGGGGGTGTGTGGGGGGGAATTGTTGGGTCTCTGTAAATAAATTATAGTTTGGTCTAAACATACATCTGTAAAGTGTTCTGAGATAACATCTGTTGGATTTGACACTATAAATTAAATTTAATTGAATTAAATCCAGCCGTACCAAATGTAGCATCTTGACAGGGAAACCATGTGGCAATAAAAAATAAATAAATAAATAAAATAAAAACAGGTGAAAACCATCTGCTTCACATCAACAACAGCAGTGTTGCTGGTGAAATTTTTTTTTAAATCCCAGTTTCCCCTCGGGCTACAATCTAGACCCTAAAGAAACACAGAGACAGAAACCATATCATAATCAAACATGCAAGCACACTATTTAAGGAGAAGATGGCCTACAATTAACAGGAAAGGCAGAGCACAGAAGCACCATTATCTTATCTTATCGAGTGTATGTTCCATCAGTGCGTCTCCCTGCTCGGCTCGCTGAGGTTTAAACTCATTAACCCCGTCTGACCATCACCCAAATCCTCATTACTGAGCCAGCGGACGGCCGAGCAGACAGCTGAGTAGACAGCCGCTGACCGCTTCACTCAATCAAGTCAACTGGAACAGCTAGCTTCAATTGTGTGTGTGTGTGTGTGTGTGTGTGTGTGTGTAGTGCCACTCTTTGATTGTCTGGGCCCATTGTTGCCGCATGTCCCAGCAGACTGTATCAGGATACGAAACAATGGGAGTCACGGTGCTTCATCAGGGCACCGAGCCTTCTGATGTACTCACTGACCCCTCACTCACGTTCACTCACTCACTCACACACACACACACACACACACACACACACACACACACACACACACACACACACGTAACTTCGGATTTACCCATGTACTGTACTTACAGTAAGTACAGTGCTGCTGCTTTACTTCAAAATTTCCGTTGCGTCTTTATTTTATTATTTCATTTCCATCCCTTTGTCTTTCCTTCCGTTTCCTTACTTAACTAATATGAAAGCAAAAGTTTTGGGGAATTTTCATCATCATCATCATCAGTAACTTTCCACGTGCTGTTGGCGAACGGCTTTTCAAAAAGATGTCCAAAGCATATCAAAGAAGGCAAAGCATCTGGAATATCACAGAGCCTTGTTATTCACTAAAATGATTGATTTACATTCTCTCCTCTGTGACCGTAAACTGAATATCTTTGAGTTGTGGACAGAACGAGACATTTGAGGACGTCATCATTTTCACCATCACTGTAGACCAAACAACCCATCCATTAAACCAGAAAGAATTCAAAAGATGAATTTATCGACGATGAAAATAATCGTGAGTTGCAGCCCTATTTAGTTTGCCCCAAAAGGCTGTACAGTCGGTTATCTATTGAGTGGCTGGTCAAATTTGAACATTCACTATAGCACATTTGGCTGGTGGACAAAAAAAGCTAATTATGGACCCTGATTGCAATTATTTCTGAGACAATTCACTTCACAGCAAAATTTGGAACTGTTACCAGCCCGTCTCTAATCTGATTACATCCTGGAACAGGTGCTGAGGCTTCTGACCAGAACCAGTCTGTGGTTTATTGGGAGACCTTTCTTGGTTTCTTCCCACTGAATGCCCCCCGATCAAACCCAGAATCCATCCCCATCCCTGTAGAGATCGTCTTGTTGACCGGGGCTTGTTGGCGGCACCACGCTCCCGGGTCAAACATTTCGGTGGAAATCGCTCTTATTGGACTTGAGATCTGTGGATGCCTTCATAAAACAGCCAACCACCCAGAGTACAGTACCTGTTTAGACTTGCCCTTTGTTTAGCTTTCCCACTCTTATATTGTTTCGGTTTTCTCTTATTGTGACGCAGTTTGTGACGTCCGATAGAAAGGTGCAGTATAAATAAACTTCACTACAGCGGTACTTTTGGTACAGTGGATGCCGCTCGGTGCTTTTTAGACTCAACAGTCTGACTGCAGAGGGTACCGAGTTCATGCAATCAAGCCATGTGGAAAATACAGCACAGAAACTATCCGAGTTCAGCCAATTACTGTTCCAGTCAGTCATTCAACTCATCACAAATAAGAGTTGGACACTTATCAAACATCCTCCAAAAATCACTTGAAAAGGCTTTTGTAGGCCGGATTTATTCTCCCATTTATAACTTTTTTATTCCCTTTTATCAGCCAGTCAGGTGGGAGTGGGATGATGTGAGATGAAGGATCGGTTCACTATCTTGTTATTATCACTGGCACAAGACACTTTGATCAGCTTCCTGCTAAATGATCAGAAAGTATTTCACCTAGCACTCGTGAGAAGATGTAAAACAGTTTGATTTTTTACCGTTTACTGAAGCTAGTGAGCGATCATCACATAAAGAATCCATGTTAAGTGTATTTATTTTTAGTTTATTCCCATAAAAACCTATTTCTTTTTGGTATATGGGCAAATAGAATAGAAATCAAATCTGAGAACAATTCATAATATTTCATAAGTGAGAATAAAGTTGAGGGAAAAAAGCAATACTAAAGGCAGAAAAAGAAAAATGTAGAAAATAAAATCTAAATATTTTAAGAAGAAAGTTTCTATATTACCAGACAATACTTTGAACAGGTCCACAGCACAGAGTCAAAAGAATCTTTTTTTTTTTTTTTTTTTAACAGCACCTTTTACTTTTTCAACAATATTATTCACATGAAATCTTCCGGCAATATTTGTGATTGCAGCATGAAGAAAAACACACCAAAAATCTAAAAAAAAAATATCTAAATTGTCTTGGATTCCAACTGATGAATAGCAATAAATGTCAGTTCATAAAAATCCTTTATAGACCTTTTCACAGCAGACATGTTGACATGTGATAGTAGGAAAAGCACAGGTGGATTCAAAACCATAAGTGATGGCTGCATTCCACTTAGGAGAGACCCTGGTATTAAACCATTACTGATGGCTGCATTCCACTTAGGAGAGGTCCTGGTATTAAACCATTACTGATGGCTGCATTCCACTTAGGAGAGGTCCTGGTATTGTGCATGCTGACTCACTGAAATATCTTACTGGGACACTTGATGGAACTGAGCCATCGTTAAGGTTATCAATTTCAGCTGTGCTTTTCCTACTATGACAAGTCAACATGTCTGCTGTGAAAAAGGTCCATACTACGTCATCTTACAGCACCATGGTCGAGCTGCTGCCATGCCCGGTGCGTTCCATACTAGTCTATATCCTTGATGTTCCACTTCCGGGATTGCTCCGGTACCGCCGTCGGATTAATGTCTTTTTTCACCAATGTACGTTTCCTTCCATTGTCTTTGTGTTGGCATTTCAAACTCCTGGTGGATTTGTGAGGACTATGGTTACCTGCTCCTCAGATCTCTGCAGGGTAAATCCAAATAGCTAGCTAGACTATCTGTCCAATCAGAGTTTTCTCTCGCACAACTATTTTACAGCAGCTCAGGAGCTTAGCGCCGACCATGACGATTGTGATTGGCTTAAAGAAATGCCAATAAACCAGAGCATGTTTTTCTCCCATCCCGGAACGCTGTGTGGACTAGCCAGACCCCTCCTAGCGAGACTAGTTCCATACAGACGCTACAGGGTGCCTTGTGCGTCGGTATCTGACGCTGAGAGCCACTGACCAAACGTCAGTATGTGACAAATTGGGAATGAAAACGGCTTGGAATTAACCTTGCACGTTAAAAAAAATGACGCCCAGGGTCCCGACCCAGAGCGTCAAAAGATTACGCCAAAAGGTCCTGACCAAGCGTCAGCATTTGACGCGTTGGGAGTGAGAGTATATCAACGTATGTCGAACTTATTTCATAAGCTATTAATCTCAGTATTTTTTTGTGATTGTGGTTTAAACTTCTGTGTGAAAATGAGCGTTGCTGCACAAAATGTTTAAACTTGAGTGCAAAGCAAACCCAGCCAGTATAGTCTGTAGCAATGTGCTGCAGGTGTGTGCTTCTGTTAAACACAAGCAAGCCTGACAGTCAACAGGAATAGGACTGGCAATATTTCTCATGCAAACACACACACACAGAAGCTTTGTGACCCAACGCTTCAACTGCAGCCAATTTGAGATATGTGACAAGTGCATGCCTGCCTGCCTGCCTGCCACAACAGTCTGTCTTGTGATGATTAATAACACACACACACACACACACACACACACACACACACACACACACACACACACACACACACACACACACACACACACACACACACACACACACACACACACACACACACACACACACACACAGCGTTTATCTGTCTTTGTGGGGACATGTCATTGACATAATGCATTCCCTAGTCCCTTACCCTAACCTTAACCATCACAAATAAATGCCTAACCTTAACCCTTACCCTCACCCTAACCATAACCTAATTCTAACCCTAATCCTAAAACCAAGTCTTAACCCTCAAAGAGCCCTTTAAAGTTGTGGGGTCCAGCATTTTGGCCCCACAAAGCTGTCCGGACCCCACAAGTATACTGTATTCCCAGTCTTTGGACCCCATGAATATAGTTAAACAAGAAAACACACACACACAGGGTTGTCCTTCCTGGATTCATCCTCTGCCCTTTAGCTACATACTAACACATGAAGGCAAACAAACAAGCCGAGGTCAATCATACCACAACCCAAATCTGTGTCACACCTGACACACCACCCGCTGACCACGCACAGAATCCACACACACACACACACACACAATCACACACACACACACACACACACACAGCTAATCAGTCATGAAGCCTCAGTCGCCAAAAGATGACAACAAATAGTCTCAAATTGTATTCTTAAATGCTAAAAAAAAAGAATACAGTTACTGAAAATACAATCCAAACAGTGAACGTAGTGACCTCTGGCCTACTGGCACCTTCATGAAAACACGAATCAAACATGGCAAAGTTGAAGCTGCCGGATTAAATAGCTGACATGAGACACAGCTCCGACTTCTGTTCGCGCCAGAAAATGATGTCAAAGCAGAGATAACATTCTTAGTTCTGCTCCGATTCACTGGTACATCTCGACTGCTGCTTTTAGATCTGTGAGAATAGCAACCTGAGCTCGGGCGATGCGGGCTGCCAGCTATTTTCATCATCCTGAACCTGCACTCGTGCAACATGAGTCACCCTAAAAGGACATCTGAAGTCAACCTGCAGCCCGCCCAGATGTTTGTTTGTGCTCATAATGGTTAAAAGTTTTTTTACGGAAGCTGTTGGTCGGAGATTTAGATGTTAGTAAGAGGAAGACGGATAGCACTGTTGTACTTCTTACATTTTCTGTAGTCTATAATCGACAAAGTTTTTTTCGGCCGGGTGTCCGCCACCTTCCGCTTTCTTTGTGTTGGCGTTCTAACGTCCGGTGGATTTATGAGGACTATGGTTAACTGCTCCTCAGTCTCGCATTGCCAGACCTTCCTCCACAGAGCTGCGTAGGAGGGTCTGGCTAGTCCACACAGCATTCCGGCATAGAAAAACATGCTCTGGTTTATTGCCATTTCGGAGCCACGGTGCCTCTGCAAAATAGCCTCGGGAAGGAACTTGTTTTGGTGGAACGTGTACGTGAAAGCTCCTTATAGAAACGGGGAGTCTACCTAGAGCTCTGTGTCATGTTTCAGATGTCCATGGGTTGTTAGCAGATCCACCAAAGATACATTTCTCACATGGTTTTATTTACTTATACTCTATTTTTTAGAAAACATAGTAGTATTATTAGCGGTACACAACCCTTAGCTTGGGGAAGCATCAGTATACCAGTCACAGGAGACAACCAGTACAACTTTACGTCTATACTTTAAGTATTTTTTTTTCCAATAATGCTGCTGTAATTCTGATAAACAGAGTATTTTTACATTGTTGTACTGGTACTTTTACTTTAAGGATTTGAGTACTACTTCCATCACTGAGTGATGGATAGATTAAAAGAAAGACATAGAGACAATGAGAGAGAGACAGACACACAGGTCAGAGAGAGAGAGCGAGAGGTAGAAAATGCATACCTGGCATTCTGAAACCTTTGTGATAGAAGTAACGCTGTCACTCTAAGCCACACACACACACACACACACACACACACACACACACACACACACACACACACACACACGATATTGAGTGCTAAATAACTGCATTGGATCTTTCTTTGTTCACACCTCAAAATGAAAAAGAGGCAACAAACTGTCACCTGTTACTTTTAACAATAAATCAATAGGAACGTTTTGATTAATTGGCCATCAATCACTATCAGCATACAACTCTGTGTTGATTCACTACCAGGCTGACATGTTTTCAGTGGACTTGCAGATTTTTTCCCCCTTGTACTGTAATAGAAAAACACGTTCCTCAGGACTCTATGCACATACGCAACTCTTCTTTGTCATGCGCACAAGAAACCGTTCTACGGCTGGCAAAATTATGCTAACAAAGTACTGCTAATGTTGCAGCTGACGTTTGCAACTTTTACTGACGTCTATGATGCTGCTTTTGCAACCATCAATCAACATCATCTGCGCCCCCCCCCCTGCCCGCCCAACAGGCTGCCACAGATTTGAACAATGCAGCTGAGCCAGATTCTACCTGAAGCCCGCTTTGTTTAGCTCCTGGGCAAAGTAAACCCACTTTCCCTTCTTTCTGTTCCCCAGTGAAGACGCCGTGACGGTAAACTGGCCTCCCCGCTCTCGACGCGCATTCATTTTTTTTTCCTTTTCTAATCTCTTCACACCCTCAGGCTTTTTCAATCACTTCCCTTTCTCTCTCCGTGATTAGCTTGTCAGTGAAGGCCCCGAGGACGTCCAACATGTGCACATACACGACACAAACAAATGAAAGCTCCTGATCCCCCGCTCGGCTCTCGCGCCCAGTCCAAATCGTAACCGAGCGAAGAAAGAAAAAGCAAACACAGAGAGGACATAATGGTGTGTGTTCCTCTCTCTGCTGGCAGTAATGAGACCGTTAACACAGCTTTCCCCTGCAGCAGCGCTGCACAAGCGCTTCATGTGTTCCCATCTGCATGCGGACAGCGTTCAGGATTCATCAGAGCTCGTGCATTAACGTACGAAAACTGCCTTTCCCAACGCGAGCCAGTGAGGCGACGTGGAAAAACTATAGCCATTTAAGAAGGGTCCTTTGTACTTATTTACACTCACAGTTTTGTCATCTTGCACTCAAACGGTTAACTCAGGTTCAGAATGAATAGTCAGCTTTTTCATGCAACATGCATACACGCAAAGCACACACAAACATTAACTCTCAAATACATAAACACATTTACAGAAACACAGGCCCCACATTAACTCCATGTGAGTGTTGTGATAACAAAAAGGTGCTTCTAGGAAACAGATGCTGTAACCAGAGCAGGTGTCAGGCTGTGTGTGTGTGTGTGTGTGTGTGTGTGTGTGTGTGTGTGTGTGTGTGTGTGTGTGTGTGTGTGTGTGTGCGTGCGTGTCAGGCAGAGGTAGAGTTCATAAAGGCACTCCATGGATCATTTACTGCAGAAATGTTCTGATCACTTTCAAGATTTTATAGATTTCATTGACGCCGACTGAAGCCTGAACATCTGACCCGCACCTTAACTCGGTCTTAAAGGAACAGTCTGCCTGTTGGAAGAGCAACGTTTTTTTTTTTTTTATAATTTATTCATTTTTGTTTTAAGACATAAAACACCTGAAACATGAGGGAAAAAAAACACCGTAGTCCACTTTAAAAACAATAGTTGGCTTCCCTTACCAACAACTAAACAGGTTTTGCTCGCTGTAATCATTCCTCCTCTTCATACTTGCAATTAAAAGATACTTTCCTAATGCGCTTTCAATGGAAGGAACAGGAGACAAGAAGGCACACACACACACACACACACACACACACACACACACACACACACACACACACACACACACACACACACACACACACACACACACACACACACACACACACACACACACACACACACACACACACACACACACACACACACACACACACACACACACACACCTTTCCTTGCTTATGGTGGGTCTTCCTGTAGTTGTGGCGCCTGGTCGAGCACAAACACAGAGCAACAATACAGCACTTGCTAATCTGTGATCTGAGGAACATAGAGTTCTGGAAACACACACACACACACAAACACACACACACACACACACACACACACACAGACACACACACACGAACAAACAGCTATCCCAGAGAGGGGCCCCGACTTCAACTCAATCAGGGGAAGAACGATGCAGGAGATTGCTGATGATTCTGATAGTCCATAAAAGAGACGAACACACACACACACACGCACAAACAAACAAACCCGCCCACGCCACGCTGATGGTCGGGATAGACTAGCTGATTGAAAGAGGCACAGAGAGGAGACCGAGAGAGGAGAGGGAAACAGAGAGAGGGAGACAGAGAGGAGAGAGAGAAGGAGAGGGAGAGAGAGAGGGAGAGACAGAAAGATTTAGATTTTTAAAGGAACTTCATTCAATTAATGTTCCAACTCGTTATTTACAAAATAATCTCTTTTCAAAACAAGCCAATAAATAACATACATATACACTTAAATAAATGACATTATGAGAAAAGAGTTAGAGAGAGCGAGAAAGAAAGAGAGACAGAGAGAGAAGGAGAGAGAGAGAGAGAGACACAGAAAGAAGAGACACAGAGAGAGGAGAGTGAGGAAGAGAAAGAGAGGGAAAGAGAGACAGAGAGACAAGGAGAGCTAGAGAGAAAGAGGGAAAGAGAGACAGAGTGTGTGAGAGAGAGAGAGAGAGAGAGAGAGAGAGAGACAGAGAGAGGGAGGGAGGGAGAGAGAGGGGGAGAGAGAGAGCACAGGTGGTGTAAGGGAGCTCGGCTGACCACACAGCGTCCCTCGGTCAGAATACCAAACAAGCTGCAGGCCTGAGACTGAAACTGGCACTGCATGTGGGGAATTAAACTATAGCATAGAAAGAGTTTTATGTATGCCGTGCAGATATTAGCTTTTATTTGAGATATCTGTCTCGTAAACAGTTTCCCAGTTACTGACTGTCCATATGTTTTACTGGAAACACTTTCTACTACAACTAAGAGATGTGTCAGATGAAGTTTGAGTTCTTTATCTTTTGTATCATGTTTTTATATTCTAATGTATATTATGAGTCCTATTTAACTCACCGATATCTCAAAATTGAAGAGCAAAAATGTAACTGACCATCTGTACGGATACATAAGGGCAAGTGAGAAAACATGTTTTATAACTTTGGGGAACTGACCCTTTTAACAGGTAAGGAGACGGGACCGAATAAAGAAATTAAAGAGATATAAAATGTATAGCTTTTACGTTTTTTTTTAAGATGAGTCAAATCCAGCACTAATTAAATGTGCATCAGTATAAATATAGGTCTCCGCATTATGACCCCAAAACAAAATCATAACAATTTCATTATTTACCTCAATACAGTAGATGCTAAAAAAAAAAAAAATTAAGCTTCAACAGCAACACAAGTGTGCATCTGAAATGATGTAAACATTCCTAAATCTAGGGGTCGGCTATACAGTATATGGAAAAACAATATCATAACTGTCACAGTATTATTTATAATGTGGTGATAATATTTATTTAAGTAGTCAACATTTTCATTACAATGAGTTTAACATGACAACTCATGTTTATCCCAGTCTGTCGGTTTATATATAAGGGTCTTTATTGTGTGTTTTTTTTATTATTATTATTATTATTATTATTATTATTATTATTATTATTATTATTATTAATATTATTATTATTATTATTACTATTACTACTACTACTATTACTACTACTACAACTAATTCTATTTTTTCCATTTCTTATACTTTATGTATATTTTTTCTCCTAGGTCTACTTAATTGTAGTTGTGGTATTCTGATGGGTGTAAAAAAAAAAATCTTTTGAGCTGCTGTAGCACAGGAATTTCCCCAGTGTGGGATTAATAGTCCATTTTGTCTTATCTTATCTTAATCAACTGTTCATTTAGTGTTTTACCAAAACAAACAAAAAAGTGTCAACGATCTGAGCTGTCAAAGATTAATTCATTTACGGGAAGGTGCTTATGTAGGTGGAGCGTTCAATGCAGTAGGCTGTGAGGAAGTGGAAATGGAACTGGTGAGCAGAGAAAGTGTTGTTTGGCAGTATTTTCAGTCAAAAGAAGGCCATCCAAGTCCAGCTACATGTTCAATTTGCAACGCCAATTTGTCTCGTGGTGGCGAGGACCCTAAACTATACACAACATGGCCGCTGTTAAGACATTTGGTCTGAAACATCCGAAAGAACACGAGTTGTGCATAAAAGGAATCTACAGACAGCAGCCGAAATGCTGCAACTTCAGGTACGGCAAAGGAAGGACAGTCCCAGTTACAAACTGGTGTTAACCAGACGACCATTACTATTCTACAGTTAAAATAAGATAAAATGAAAAATACACTGCTGTGGACGTTGTTTACTTCATTAATGTGTTTACTGTGTTAATGGACTGAGGATGGGAGCAGGAGTCATTCGGTTTCGGCAGAATCGTAACCAGTAGATTCAGTATTCAGCCGAACCCCACAAATCTGGATTCGGTGCATCCCTAATTACAACCTTGGAGCACTGAACAGTGGGAACAATAGCAGGGAGTTTAAAGACAAACTTCTCTGGGGAAACGACATTAGGGATCAACCGATACGGGTTTTTCCAAGGACGATACGATACCGTTTATTAGTAGTAAATGAAACAGATAACCAATATATGGAACCGATATGCATTTACAATGAAAATGGAAATCTTGAAGTCAAAATTAAAGCTATAGTGCGTAGTTTCGCCCCACATGAGGAATTCTAAGTAATGACAACAAAACTGTCGGAGCATCCACGTGATACAAGCCTTCCGTGATCGTGCACGCACCCCCCCACCCCTCCTCCAGCACTCCTCCTTCTTGTCTGCTATCAATGCACCCTGCGAGCAAGCCACAGTAACACACAGTTAAGCTTTTTTTGTTGTTTTTATATTATTTGTCGCTGGCTTATTAACCTATTTTTCCTCGTTAGTGTGTGCCAATTTTGTATACAGTGTAAAAATGATTGATTGCACAAAGGTTTTTAATTATTAGAGGCTTTTTAGTTTTGAGTGAGTGATGCATTCTGTCTAGTCCACTCCATCCGGCCTTTGATGCATGTCTATTACTACAGGCCCACACTTAATTAAGGTTTGAGGGTGAGATTTTAGGGTTTTATCGCCCTCATTTATTTTTAAAGAGTATTACTAAACTGTTGTAACCACTAGAATGTATTGGGTTTGTATCAAAAATATTTCTGCGCGAGAAAGTCACGGGACGCCACAATCTTCTGAACATACTGAGAAACACAGAGAGAATTGTGTGGAGCTGATAGTCTTAATTAGCTTTGTAGCAACTCATTTGGTAATGGCTTGAATGTAACGGATGGTCATTTATATCAAAAAGTCATCAAGTATTTAATACATTTTGAAACTTTCAACATAACACAGCAACAGAGAGTCAGATAGTGTTGTTGGCAGGACATTAAGTCTGACTCAGTGGGGGAGTGAAACCGAAGCAGAGGGACAGACACAGAGCTGTAGCCGAGCCAAAGAAGCACACCTTCTGATGAATTAACTTTATTGGTTATATCAGGCAAATAAAACGCACATACAGATAATCTGCAAACTGCCAAAAAGCGGCCCGATGATCCCTAAACAATAACATTTGTTTATTTGCAGGAGCGTTGTAGTGCACTTCCTGTGTGAAGTAACATTCAATTTGTCAAAAGCAAGTTTTCTTTTAAAACCGACTCCGTACTGCACTTGTGTTTTAGAACCGAGCGAGAGAGATGGGATGACTGAGGTGAAAGAGAGAAAGAGAAAGCTGCATTTCATTAGTTTTCCATGTTCTGAAATGCAAACTGAAAAGCAATGACTAAGGGTAATCTGTAGAAAAGGATTACAGAGACTTAAAGCGAAAGGAATGCAAGCCTCGTGCCATTTTCACTTTGTCACCGTACCAGTTTACAGATTGCAACACGAGTTTAAAAAAAAAAAAAAAAAGTCAGTGAGTGACACTCAAGTTTAAGGATTAAAAAGGAAATGGTAAAAAAAAATAAAAAAAATTTTTTTTCTACTTTTGTATGTTAGCTAACATCTATGCAAATGTAAAGTACAACAAATTGAGGTTGAATGTTTACCTGGATGGACTATCTCCTGTATCTTGGGACATTAGTGTGTTCATAATGTTTATCCAGAAAGCTTCAGCAGAAGGTAGAAAACAAGCTCTGATGCATCCAGCGGTGTCTGGCTTTCAGCTCCTCTCAGCTTAGTTGTGTTTTTGATGCTTGTTAAGAGTCACAAATTCACTTTTGCAGAGCGAGATTGTCTAAAATGGTTGAAAATGAGGTGGATGGAGAAAGCTTTTTAACACACAGGAGGGACAGACAGCGAGGAAGAGTCTCTTTAGACTTCCTTTCAACAAGCGTCACACTTTACATAGTGTCGCATTGCCAGACCTTCCTCCACGGAGCTGCGGAGGAGGGTCTGGCTTGTCCACACAGCATTCCGGGATGGGAGAAAAACGTGCTCTGGTTTGGAGAGACATCCGGCGGGATGTGAAACGTCTTCGATATAGACTACACTATACATGACCAATTATTTGGCACTGGAGAGACAATCAAGCATTCCTGGAGTCCGTTACTTTATTTTCCTCATGTACGTACATTTGAATATTTTAACGATTATTTTCATTGTTGATTCATATGTTCATTATTTTCTTGCTTATTCGATCGTTTGGTCTGTAGCAGTGTCAAACTCAACTTCCCTAAAGGCCACACTTGAAAATGAGAATCACACCAAGGGCCAGACATGTATTGCTTTATGTCATTAAAAAAGTCAAAACATCTTTGACTGTATTATTGCATATCTTCTCACAGTTTGGTCGACAAAAAATGTCAAAGAACATGCCAAAAACGACGAAAAAAGGGATCAAAAATGTTGAAAAAGGCACCCCAAACTAGTGGTTTCAAAATGTATTGTGAATCCAAAATGATATGGGGGCCAGCTCAAACTTTGCAAAGGGCCATATTTGGCCCACGGGCCTTGAGTTTGACATGTGCGGTCTACAGTGTCTTGCCCTTTGGCGTCATATTCAGTAGAGCTGCCACCTCTTAGTCGATTAGTCGACTAATCAGTCGTTTTGGTCTTAGTCGACTAAGATTTCTTTAGTCGATTAGTCATTTTTTATGCTTATTCATGCTTAATTACTAATTTCCAAGAAACTTCTGAGCACATTTATGGTAAACATAAGATTTAAAGTTAATTAATTGTGGAGAAACTCAGTTTTACAGATGGTTAATTAACTACATTTATATTGTGCTTTTCTAGTCTTAACCACCTCTCAAAGCGCACAGCTCTGTCAGTTAAATCAACTAATTGATTAGTCGACAAAATCCTATAAGTGTTAGTCGACTAAGAATTTCTTCTTCTTCTAGTCGAGGACAGCCCTAATATTCAGACACGCTTGGTCGGGACTCATGGCATCACTTTTAGACACTGGGTCGAGACGTACGTTTAACTGACATGCGGCACAAGAACGGGACAGTTGGGTTTAGGAAAAGATGGGTGAGGTTACAAAATGTAAGTTTCAGTGACAAGCGGGACAAGAACGGGACATGAACCCCATGTCTCCTGGGTGAAAGACCTGTGTTGTTTGACCCATCCACCAACAACTGACAACAACGTCCTCATGCAGATTTTCCGTCTTTCATACTACTCGCTACCGTTGTCGGTATACAGGCAGGCGCCATCTTGGGAAAACAGTCATGACCAGTCGAACAACGAACGGCGTGCTTGAGCTATGTTACTGGTTACACAGCGTACGTCGTTCAAATGGTCATGACCGTTTTCCCAAGATGGTCGCCTGCTTGTATACGTGAACAGTACTGTCTTTCTAATCTATCTTTTTAATAAACTGTCTGTACACTTACAAAGTTCTCAATGCTTCGGTTTACATGTAGGGACCCTCATTATGCTACCGTGGGAGTGTGGTGCTATTTTGAGCCTTGTTAGTGGTATAGAAATAGCGATTTATTTTTACTTTCGCATGCATTATAAGCTAATTAGCGGTTTTGCGCTAAAAGCATGAAAACAAATCCCAGAGAACGGTCAACTCGGTACATGTGTTATTAACCCCTGGGTTCATTTTGGCGTCCTCAAATGTCTTTTTTTGTCCACAACTCAAAGAGTTTCAGTTTACTGTCACAGAGGAGTGAAGAAACTGGAAAATATTCATATTTAACAAAGCTAGACAATGAGAGAACTTGACCTGACTTCAGGGGAGCTGGACTTCAACCTGAAGGAGTCTGGGAGGACCTGGAGGTGAGCCAGGCGACACACAGTGGTTCAGGAAGCCATTTTGGTAGCAGAGGAAGAAGAATAAGGGGAGCTGGCGGACAGGAAATAGGAAACGGCAAGGAGACAGAGTTCTGAAGGAGGGGAGAGAGGGGAACATACTGTATAGGCCTGGTCAAATGACCTCAAAACATGGAGGCAAAGGCAGGGGGGGCAACTACAACAAAGTGAGTGGGGAGAGGCAGAGAGCTCAGCTGGGAGGCAAGGATAAATATGAGAGAATGTGATATGAGCAAAAAGACACATTAGAAAAATACAACACAAAGACAAAAAGCAGGAGGAAGAGTGGGCGAGCGGGCGAGAATGAGGGAGATAAAAATAACAACGGAAAGATGCAAAGAAAGGTTTCCCAGACAACAACGGTAGCGAATAGTATTAGGCCTCCTGCACACTGGCTGGGTGGCGTGAGCGTGTCAGCTTCGTGGCGTGTCCGTTCTTATTTCGGCTCCCATGTTAACAGGTTAGAGCTCTCACACTGCCTGCGTGACACGCACATATTCTGTAACCTAGTTTGCCGTCAATACTGCCAACGTTGTCTTTGCTGTAATCATATCAGTATATATATTTATGTTTAACATGAAGTATACTACTGCTTGAGTGCAGTCAATTTCCACAACTCTCTCCCCATGTGTTGAACAAGGGGGATCCAAATCACGGGACTTTTTTCTAGTTGAAACTGGATATTTAGAAGTCATACCTGCAAACTCAGAAGGTCTGAAAAACGTGACACCACCACCACCATTTAAGTAGCACCTAAATAAGGCACCGACATCCGCGTTGCTATTTGGTCCGGCACCGGTGTTCTATTAGCACCGGGTCTCGGTCTCGGACCTCCCCCCCCACAAAATAAAAACTCTTCGGATCTACACGATTCACGTGGATGACATTTTCCCATTAAAAACGTCCGAAAAGCGACTAGTTTGCAGGTATGTGAAGTCTAGGCCGGTTAATTGAAGAGGTGTCCAGACAAGGCTAGCAGCAGCGGCGGCACGTCAGACACATTTCTGGTGTGCAAAGACATAGAAAACGCCACGCGGCCGCCACACAATTGACATGCAACAGAAACGCCACGCTCACGCCTCACAGGCAGCGCGCAGGAGCCCTTACGGACCGAAAACTCGCGTAAGTAGTCAGGTTGGGGGTGGTGGATGGGTCAAACACAGGACTTTCACCCAAGAGACCTTGGGTTTGTGTCCCGTTTGTCACTGAAATGCACATTTTGTAACCCCCTGCCCACGATCGTTGGACTAAAACTGTCTCGTTCTTGTGATGCATGTCAGTTAAACGTACATCATGAAACAGAGCGCCAAAATATGACGCCAAGAGTCCCGACCAAGCGCATCTAAATATGACGCTAAAGGAGACTTTTTGCGTCAGTAACAGACGGCAAAGGCACCGGACCAAGCGTCGGGAGTGAGAATGTGTTGTTGTTACAGCTGACCCGGGGCCCCCCCCAGACTTTACAGGGCCTCAGGTTTACCACCAGTTTGTTTTAATATCTGGACGTATTTCATTTCAAAATAAAGGCCACTTCTTACTCACTGGAGACACTTTCTCTGCCGCTCTAATTCTTTGAAATTGGGGGGAAAAGATTTCAATGTCACTATTTCACGTGTTTCTCACAGCTGCCGGTCTGAAGCTACACATCTGAAAGTATAAAGTCCACCACATGGAGCAGCTGGCTCAGCTTAAAACCTAAAGTCAGTCATTAACTCTTCGAACGGCCCCTGCTGTTCATCTTTTCCACAGAGAACTAAATCACAATGAAAATCCCAAAACCAAACTACCCACACAGCTGGGAAGCCTCTGTATCTCAATCTCGTCTGTACTAAATAACACAGAGTCTCTCACTCTGTTTTGGCCCCCAGTTTGTATTTGTCTCCCTGTGTTTCGGTCGCCCATCTTCCTCTTACGTGTTTACACGCTAAATAAGAGCTTTAAAACCCCCAAACAGCCGAGTCTCGGAGCACAAAGACAGATTCTTAACCGCAGAGAGACTCCTTCAAAACTGACAAACTGACTGAAGTGGCTTCTTGTGTTGCTGCCGATTTGTTTTTATTCTTTCCGCTCCTTTTTTTTTGGACACAGAAAAAAAGAGTGTAATATTTTCTGTATAACCCTTTTTCTTTTACATGTTAAAAAAAAAAAATCAAAAAAAAAATCAAAAACATGGATAAAAATCTGATTTCAATCAAAGTTAATTAAAGTTTGTGTGCTTTTTTTAATTTATTTTTTATAAAAAAGGAAAGTAATACATTCTGTCCTTATATTTAAATCGGTCACAAAGTTCAGGTCGGGTCAGGGGATCTTTACAGGGCAGGGATTTCTCGTAAGTTATCAAACCAAAAGCACAGTGTTCAAGGTTCAGCTTCCCGATGTGTCATGTAGACATAAAAACCCCAAAATGATCCGGGACAATGGTTTTGGGAAATTCCATGTCCACAACAGCCCCTAAAAACATTACTCAGCAGAGAGAAGTCAGCATGAGGTCTGGTACATGGCTGAATACTTTCACTCCTTCAGGCTGTTGAAGATGTCACCTGATGCGCTGGGGGGGGGGGGGGCAGGGAACTATTTCCTGACATTTTATAGACTAGCTCCAGAGTGAGACATCTCACTGCTGTAACATCTTTGTTTGCAGTCGCACATGCGCAGTAGCTAGGTAATGATTATATCAGCTAGCTAGCTGTTTAAACAACTTCCGTCAGTTACAAGGCAGGATTAGCCGGGAGACTTCTCCTAAACGAGGGCGCACTTCCAATTTCGTGCGGAATACCTGCAGGACAGGGACATGGAAGTAGTTCTTTTGTTGATTATGGTGAACTAGTGTGTGTTGTAGCAGTGTATTGCCATTGAGAATGAGCTAGCATGCTAACGGTTAGCCCCCTGGGCCCCTCGTTTCGGCTAGTGACGTAGAAAGCCGTGCAGATTTTGAACAGCTCTCCCGGAGACTGAAGGCAGGATACATTCAGAAACCGTATCTCACTCAGAACACCATGGATGGGTTTTTTTTCAAAGTTCGTATGCATGTGGATGCACCAGACACTCAAAATAACACCCCCAATTTTTTTTCTCATAATATGGGCACTTTAAGACTTGAATTGAACCCCAAAAGACTTTGTGGTAAAACACTTTCTGAATTTATTTTATAAAAAGTTGATCATATCCCATAAAAGCAGAAATCTGCAAAGTAATCAGTAACCACAGCTGTCAGATAAATGTAGTAGTACAATATGTTTTGTCTTGCAATACAGAGGAAAAATACACAAACTTAAAACTGTAATGAAGCAAAGTACTTGAGTCAATTCACTCAATACATCTCTTTTGCTGTCTTCAAGAGGCAATAAATCCACTCATTCCACTTGCAGACATTTGGGCTAAATTTACCGTCTCCGTCTCTCGCTGCATTCCTCCGTCTTTCAGAGGGCAGGTTGAGCGGCTGCGCTAAGTGGCGTGATGTTTGGGTAGAGTTGGGAGGCCCGGGGGGGGGGTTGGCAGGGGTTTAGCACACAAAAGAGGCATGGCGGCGCCGTGCCAACCGGGCCCGGGGCTGGCTGCAGAGTGCTGCGACGGTGTGAAGCGCTGAGTTGACAGGCCTGAACCGTCCGACACCATGTCAGAGCTGCTTCTCTCTCTCTCTCCCTCTACTCGTCTCTCTTTATTGACTCGTGTTCATCTCTAGATCACCTCCAAGCCCAGCTGACTTTGTTTCACAGCTTTCTGTCCTCCTTTTCGGTTCTCTCCAGTCTTGTTTTTGGCAACTAGTTCTCCTCCCTCTCCCTCCCCTCTCATTTTAGGAGTTTGCACAACGGAAGATGGACACAAAGACGCAGTAGCAGATTGATTTAAATCGTATGACCTGAATCAGGGTTTTTCCTGCATTGTGGACCTAATAATGGACCTCTCTTAAGGTGGGGGGGGTCATGATCAGTTTGCATACCGTAAAAGGTATTGAGGTTGTGTTACCTTATCAGCTTTATTGGCCTGGTTTGCACAAACAAACAAGGAATTTGACTCCGGTTAATCTCAAAGTACAACACTCACTTAACATATAAAAGAATAAAAACAGAAAGGACAGTAAGAAATATATATATAAAAAAAAAAAAAAATTCAATGCTGTATAACAATACAACAGAATTTAGAAATGTACAAAAATTATACAAACGACAAATATACAATATGTCTATTATGCTTGAGTAAATGAAATCCCAATCAACAAAACTGCTTAAAAAAAAAAAACAATATCAATATTAAAAACGCCACTGTTAAAATCACCGGGAGAGTCCAGCACGGTCAGACTATGAACGGTAAAACTGAGATCCTATTCTAGTTTATGTTCCGCTTTTTCAACAGTCGTTTGGTAAATTGCTAATAAACACATTACGATTTGAAGTACCATTTTTGATTTTCCTACCTCTTTGGGGGGCGGCAAAAATAATCCTCTATGCAGGAAAAACCCTGCTGAATGTATGTGATGTCTTGGTTTTTTTTGTAAATACTGTCTCACTGAACAGAAGAGCTCTCCAAATGTTGTATGTTGACCAACCATGAACAATGACAATGAAGGCTGTTCATTAATAAGGAGCGGCAGACATAAGAATGTAAGATGTTGCATCGATTTGTCATTGGGAGGTCCGCTCTTTCAAAAAGACCCACAACTTTTTTCATATGAAACCCAGAAACATAATGCAAACGTATAAACTATATGAGCCCTACACATTTTAAAACTATATTGGTCTAAATGGCTGTTTTAATATCTAACAGTTTTTGGGGAAATCACAGCTAACATGCGATGACACGGCCCACTTTCTGCTACAAATATATGCTTCGGTTCTGCTGCAAAATCGGATGAAATCAAGTTGCACGTGAAAGTTCACTCTTGGCCTTTGGAATTGTAGTTTGACAAAATAACCCTAACTCAATGTCCCCTTACTAGATTTTTTCTCACTCACTCTGACATCTCTCCATTTGTATGTCAGGCCTGTGTGTAGTGATTTCTAACAGAGTGTAAATTGTAATTTCCCCACTGGGGATTCAATAAAAAAGTATAATTAATTAATAATTATCTAAACAAGAGCCATGACATTCAGTTTGTATTTCCTGTTGTGGGAGCCACATATTGTATGTTGTTTTTGGTATCATTTACTTGATTGGTTATTATATCGTGCACTTATATTGTAGGTGGTGGCCGTTTTCATCGCGGTTTGAGCGGAAGTGCTAACATTTGTTTGCTTCACCCGTTCACCTGGGTTTTTTGGGCTTTGACAGGGGGACACACGGGATTTTTAACAAAGCTTTAATGCAAGACAAAAACTGACAGGCGAAGATTTTTAATTTTCCTCCCGTATGCAGTCATGCAGATATTACTTTAAGCATTCCAATGCTTTCTTATGTATCTTAGTGCGAAATGCAAATTGTATCTCCTTTGAAAATACAATCTTATATATGAATTTATCTCCTAATGGAGCTTTTTAAAAGACACATATCCTTAAGTAGCGCTACAGTAAGTAGGAAAAATGGCTAGATGAGAAGAGCTACAGTACTTTAATTCATATTTTTCAGATCCCACATTCTTAGTCCACCCAAGAGGTCTTTAAAAAGAGAGAGAAAACACACCCGTATGGATCAATCTCTCCACAGTCGTGTAATGTATATCTGCCTGGCAGCTGCCCTGGACTCTGACCTTTGAACATTGTTTCCAGCCGACTCGCGTGTTGAAAGAAGTGACTGGGGTTCTTCACAGGCCCTCAATTTATTTCTGGTATCAGTCAGGGGTTGTAAAAACAAAGCTATTTAATGTAGTCAGCGGTGGAAGGGTAAGGTGAGAAACACTTGTGATGAGTTAGGCTACCGTGTCAGATTTGGTGAAAGCTGACTGAAGCTGTGACAGACCACAACAACCTGGACAGTTAACTGGGGTTATGGCGCGTTCCATTTGTACTCGGAAGTTGAATTTTAGTCTGAAACACGACCCCATGGTCTCGCATTGCCAGACCTTCCTCCACAGCGCCGCGGAAGAACATCTGGCTAGTCCACACAGCATTCCAGGATGGGAGAAAAAAACGTGCTCTGGTTTATTGCAAAATAGGCTTGGGAAGGAACTTGTTTTGGTGGATCGTGTGAACGTTCAAAAGTTGTTTTAGTCATGAAACAGAAAACTCAGATTGGACAGATAGTCTAGCTAGCTGTCTGGATTTACCCTGCAGAGATCTGAAGAGCAGTTAACCATAGTCCTCAGAAATCCACCGGAGGTTAGAACGCCAACACAAAGAAAGAGGAAGATGACGAACATCCAGCAAAACCTCCAGCGGCACCTGAACAATCCTGGAAAAGAAACGTCGTCGATATAGACTACACGCCTAGCCTGTTCCTACCAGACTCGGGTCCATTAGCCTGGTCCTACCAGACTCGGGTACATTAGCCTGGTCCTACCAGACTCGGGTACACTAGCCTGGTCCTACCAGACTCGGGTACACTAGCCTGGTCCTACCAGACTCTGGTCCATTTCATTTGTCCAGAGAGTCTGGCCACTCTCCATTGACAAGTGTTAACTTCCTTGAAGGCGGGTACTCTGTTGAAGTTTAAAACTATTGGGTCTGCCCAGAACCACTCTGGATGTGCAACAAGAGGAGAGACCGACAAGGCTTATATTTAGCATTAGCATTGATAGCGTTAGCCTTAGCCAACTCCTTCACCACTAACGGACAAGCTGGAAAAATCTAACTTTTCCCGAACCCCGTGGGGAGGAGGGCCATGACATCATGGCCACCAACACAACTCAGCAAAGACTGTTTTTGCTCAGGGTTTTAACTTCTGGATATTCGCCAGCGTTGCCACTTTCTCCGCTGCAACTCTAGCGCACTGCCGCAACCTCCGTTTTGCTGATTGGACCGCCAAAAGTTTGGCTGGAGAAAACCCAAGATTATACCGCGAACCCAGACGTAGTACTGAAGGGAAATGAGAAGCGTAAGTACGTAGGAGGGCGGAGCCAGGCTACTACACGGCCCCCAAACCCTGAGCTCAAAATCCCACATGGCTGCTCCGTGCATTACAGCCCAGTCTCATGCCAGGTCGTTATATAGTCACGTTATTGTAATCTATTAAGTCGTGTGGAGATTACGAAATTGAAAGCAATGCATTTTAATGGGAAGCATATTTCGTGATTCCAGAACGAAAGCGAGTAGTTGATAAGGCGAAAAGTCCACGTAGGGAGGTTGGTTGGGGTGGTGGATGGGTCATAAAACACAGGACTTTCACGCCGGAGACCGGGGATCGCGCCCCGCGTGTGGCAGTACCTTTGTCCCGCGTGTTGCAGTTCCTTTGTCGGCGTGTCCCGCGTGTGACGGTTCCTTTCCCCGTTCTTTTTTTTTCCTAACCCCAACCGTCTCGTTATTGTGGCGTTTCATTTCCCGTGTCCTGCGAGTGGCGGCCCTTGCCGTTGTTTTGGCCGGCGTGTGGACCCTCATTTCCCCGATCGCGAGTGGCGGCCCGTGCCGTTGTTTTGGCCGGCGTGTGGCGCCGCATTTCCCCGTAGTCTCGTCCCCCAGAGCAGGTTCGAAAAGCGTGACCTGTACACGTTCAAAAGTCGTTGCATATACACGAAAAAAAACGTCAAAATTGTAACCTGTACACGAAATTATGAATCAAAATAACGTGACTATTACACGACCTGGCGTGAGACCGGGTTGTGCATTAACAGTAGTCAAAGCTGTAGTAACACACAGTTATAAGCACTTCTGCCTTATTTATGTCTCACTAAATCAGTCGTACACACAGTCCAATTTCTATCTGTGGATGTGTTGTTACGCTGTTTGTATGCACAAAAAAAACATTCTGCACTCTTATTTCCAGCAGGGGGCGACTCTGGCTCCCAAAAGAAGTCGGTTTCTATAGAAGTCTATAAGAAAATGACCCTAGTTCTCACTTGATTTATTACCTCAGTAAACATAATTACTAATTTAACTAATTCATTTCACCTTTACTTTTAAAAAGGCAATGTTTTCAAACTCCAAGATCTTCCTCACGAAAGTGTGACTCCCAGAAACATAATGCAAACTTTAAATGCGTCAACACATTTGAACCTATTGTCTAAATGGCTGTTTTAATATCTTTAACAGTTTTGGGGAAATCACAGTTTTCACATAAATGTTTGTTCAGACATTTTCACAGTTTAACATTGGTGTGTGGGGTTAGTGTCAAAGCGACTGCACACTGTTTGCTGCTTTAATGCGAAACCAGATGAAATCAAGTTGAAAGAAAGTGTACAGTGTGTACAGCAGGTGATAGTGATTTGAGCTGATTACCGCCTCCACAAAAAGTCTGTTTTTCTCAAGCCAAACAGCCTTACAGTGTGCAGACCTACTTTGTGCCCTGTAGTTAAAGGAGAAATCTGGCGCAAAATGAACCTAGGGGTTAATAACACATGTGTACCAAGTCAACCATTCTCTGGGATCTATTTTCATGCTCAACAAATGTGACCAGTTTTAGCGCAAACCGCTAATTACCTTATAAACGCTAGTCGTCGGGGCACAAGGAAAGTTAAAAGAAATTACCATTTCTATCGAACGACGAACGCTGTGTAACCAGTAATGTAGCTCAAGCACAGCGTGCGTCTGGTCGTGACCGTTTCCCCAAGATGGCGCCCGCATGTATACGTGAACGGTACGGTCTTTCTAATCTATCTTTTTAATAAACTGTCTGTACACTTACAAAGTTCTCAATGCTTTGGTTTACATGTAGGGACCCTCATTATGCTACCGTGGAAGTGTGGTGCTATTTTGAGCCTTGTTAGTGGTATAGAAATTGCGATTTATTTTTACTTTCCTCGTGCCCCGACGACTAGCGTTATAAGCTAATTTGCGGTTTGCGCTAAAACTGGTCACATTCGATTAGCATGAAAACAAATCCCAGAGAACGGTCGACTCGGTATATGTTATTAACCCCTAGGTTCATTGTGCGCCGGATTTGTCCTTTAAGTATTTTTCTGTCTTGCACCTGAGTATTTTTTGCCTGGATGTGCCCCCCCCTCTTCTAAAAGTGGCAACAGTGTAACTTCTTACATAAAAGATAAGGCAGTCGACAGAGGAAACTCAGTTATTGTGTATCAGGATTTCTCATAGATACAGAGTCCTTGAAGTGCCAAAAGATGGTTGTTTGTGTGTGTGTGTGTGTGTGTGTGTGTGTGTGTGTGTGTGTGTGTGTGTGTGTGTGTGTGTGTGTGTGTGTGTGTGTGTGTGTGTGTGTGTGTGTGTGTGTGTGTGTGTGTGTGTGTGCTTTCGGGATATCTAGTGCTACATTGGGTTTTATTTCTTACATACACTTACAGCAGCTCTTGGTTAACAGGAATTATGGTCTATAAAAATAAAAAAAAACTTGTCTCTTTAAACATTCGCGTAACAGCTAGCGACCAATCGCATAAAGACATTCCATGGAGTTCATCCTCTCATATCAACATGAGTTATAATAATGAAACTAATCTGAAGCGCTGCATCTCAAACAAACATGCCGTGTGTTTGCCGAGCAGCCGTCGTGAATTACTAACTTATCAGAGCAGTTATGACTTCCAGGCAGCAGCAACAACAATGTGCTACTGTGTAATACAAACACACTGACAGAGAAAAAATGAGGAGATAGAAACACACACACATACACACACACCTTTCTATCTAAAATGGCCAATAGCTCTCCGGTGGAAGCACCAAGGCTCCTGGGCTGTGTTTTAAATCGCATACTAACGATTAATTATGCCATGTGCTGTTTAGCCAGTGTGTCCTTCATACCTGAATTTATGAGAGACATAAAAGATGTTTTTGTATTATATTTTCTAGGGCGACCATTGTCTGTGTGCATACACACATATATATATATATATATATATATACACATATATATATATATAGTATATATATATATATATATATATATATATATATATATATATATATATATATATATACATATATATATATATATATACATATATATATACATATATATATATATACATATATATATATATATACATATATATATATATATACATATATATATATATATATATATATATATATATATATATATATATATATATACATATATACATATATACATATATATATATATATATATATATATATATATATATATATATATATATATATATATATATATATATATATATATATATATATATATATATATATATATATATATATATATATATATATATATATATATATACACACACAGGCCAAAAGTTTGGACACACCTTCTCATTCAATGAGTTTCCTTTTTATTTTCATGACTATTTACATTGTAGACTCTCACTGAAGGCATCAAAACTATGAATGAACACAACATGTCTTATATTTTAGATTCCTCAAAGTAGCCACCTTTGCTTTTTTATTAATAAGGGAAATAATCCCACTAATTAACCCTGACAAATCACACCTGTGAAGGTAAAACCATTTCAGGTGACTACCTCATGAAGCTCATTGAGAGAACACCAAGGGTTTGCAGCGCTATCAAAAAAGCAAAAAAAAAATTAAATTAAACATTCAATTAAGGGCTAGGCTGCTCTGTGTAAACATTAAGAGGTTTAACGATGTTTGGTGTGATGTGTTGCTTGTTTGTTACTATTTTTGTCCCTATTATGGTCTGTCATGGGACTTTACCTGTTCAAACCAATCATGTGACTTTTTACCTACTGACCATGTGATCACTGGCCAATGAGCTATAAGAGACAGCTCAAAGTCAAACCATTTAGTACTGATGCCCTGATGAAGGCCCTGGAGTGCCTGACAACAGCATGGAAAGGATTTCTAAGGAATCGACCTTTCTGTTAAAGAGTAAGATCCTTTTTTTAAAACATAAAAACATCGGCGAAATTGCGTTCGCTAAACCCACCAGACTCCATGTAAATAAACAGTGATTTTAGCATCGTAAAATACACTTCATTAAAAGTCGACAGAAACAAATTAACACTACGAAAAGCCATTTTCGGTCATCTTTCCACTTTTCCAACCATCAGAACTCTAGTTTTGGTTGAAATAAACACCCAGTTTACCGATTTACACGTGAAAAAATGTTGGCTCTATACACACTAAAATATAGCTTTTTTAAATGGAGTCTGGTGGGTTTAGTGCTAGCTACTTCAGAGCGGTTTCTAGTTAAACACAAAAGGTCTTAAAGGTCTCTCTCTGTAGGGATCCTTTCCATAATGTTGTCAGACACTTAGAATATTAATTTGAGCCGGTCAGTGGCAAAACGAGCAATTTTGTGAAGGTAAATAAAAGCTGGACAATTGCCCTATTAACTTACATTGCAGCTTGTGTCGCCGCTGCCAACTGCAGCGATCTCGCTTAATACTGGACCAATGTCAAAAACGGTAGTTACCCTTTAATGGCCGAAACGCGTTGCCATGTTTCAATGACTTAGCCAAGAAGCTATGAAAGGCTTTCTAAACTTTACCATCTTGACTGCCTCCGTTTCCTTCGACCTTTCTAACGATCGAGTATGCCGTTACCAGCAGACCGTTCACACTCAAGCAACACGTCTTCTCTGCATTACACGACTGGATCGATCACGCCGCTACCGCTCCGAGCTGCCGTCCAATGAAAATAGTTGCCAACGAATGTAGCTCAACATGACGTCTTCCACTCAATGTCATGTGTTCCAGTATTATTTTAAGGCAAATTCAAATTATACACTTTAGTGTTAAATAGGTTTCCTATAGCGCTGCAACCAAAATATTATTTTCATCGTTGATTCATTATTTTCTCGATTAGTTGTTTGGTCTCTAAAAATGTCAGAAAATGGTGAAAAATGCCCAAGATGCTGTCCTTTAAGGGTCTTGTTTTGTCCACAACTCAAAGATATTCAGTTTACTGTCACAGTAAAGTATGTCCTGTAAGGCCGGTTACACACTGCACGCGTCGCGCAAGCGTGTCAGCCGCGTGGCGTGTCCGTTTATATTTCGGCTCCCATGTTAACATGTTAGAGCTTACACACTGCCGGCGTGAGACGCGCGTCTCAAGCGCGGCTCGAGACACGCCTGAGACGCGTGCCTGCTAGAAATAGAACCGACGCCTATTTTTCACGCGAGACGCGAGCGTGTAGGAAGCGTTTCCAGGCAAAATAGAATAGGAAAAGATGAGAGTTTGAATCTGTCGGCACTATGTCCCGAGATCAGCCCTCCCTGTACCCTAGCAGTGGGAGCAGCGCCGCATCTGACTCGCTTCTGGTGTGTAGGACACAGAAAAATCCACGCAGCTGAGACGCAACAGAAACGCCACGCTCGCGAGACGCGTGCAGTGTGTAACCGGCCTAAGCTCATGTTGCATACTCTGAAATACATCCGGGAATTTCTTGCGTACACAAAATCCACATACCGTACTCTCTGAAGCTGTAGACACACCGACCAGACGGCCGACCCTCGGCAGAAAAGCCAGTCGGACTGATCAGTCTCCTCGAGTTGGTCAAAAAAGTGCCTCGGAACACACCGAAGAGACGAGACGTAATAAATACAGTCCCTCCAGAAAAACGGGTAAATCACTTTTTTTTTTTTTCTCTTTTTCATCAAACCACAGTTTTTGCAAGTTCCCGCAATTTCATCACATAAAATTGCATGAAATTTTTTAAGAAAACGTGCCGCATAGTCAAGGATTTTTGCCCGCAACAATCACAAAAAAACTCTGCATTTTTCTGGAAGGACTGGTAATACGTCTCCATAACAGCAGGCGGCGCTAATCTGTATTGTTGCCCCAAAAAATTAAAACCGGCAGCTGATTGGACAAACGAGTCAAGTGGGTCTGGTTTCTCTGGAAATTCAAAGCCAGACCGTCATGGCGGCTCGTTCAGAATACGATCTCATATTGTACTAAAATAGTTAACTGAAACGTGTTTCTGAAAACATTTTAAGAGAGAAATAGGCCGTGCAGTTGCTGAATCTGTCTTCATCTCAGATCAACAAAGGTCAGTTTAAAAGACTTTCGACAGATTTTGAGAGACTCTAGTCACCTCATTCCGCTCCCCGTTTCCGGGTTAGCTCTCCACCAATCAGATGGCTCATTTGAGTCCGACTGCCGGCAGTGCCCGCCCCGCCGATTATACACGTCAAATCGGCCAAAATGAAGGCCGACGGCCCCTCATACGGACGACAGCACCGACCACACCGAACAGACTCGAGTCACCGACCTCGCCAGACTGCCCGACGGCCGATTATCGGCCCGGTGTGTAGCCTTTAGAAATATTTGTGAATTAACAGTTGTATGTATTTTAAGAGAAATTGCCCCTAGAACGTGATTCACAGTTGTATTTGTGTTTTTTTTTTTTACATTTCAAATTGTATAATTTGTGCTCCGACAAACATTTGTCGGCCACGGAGGTTGGTTTTGGGAGATTACAGAAGTCCACGTTGTCACTTTATTTGACAAATGGCACTTTTCTGACACTTTAGTTTCGGTCGCTTTTTGACGTTTGCCGCTGTTTTTTTTTCAACATTTCTGAAGTTTTTTTCCAACGTTTTTTAGAAGTTTACTAACTGAGCAGCTTTCTATGAAGGAATATTTATCGAACAGAAAATGATCTGTATTTTAACTGGGTAATTATGGGGCAAAGTCCCGGTAATAAGCTGCAAGAACTTTTTCTGTTATTTTACAGATTTATTTCTTAAGGAGCGTACTATGTAGTCGCAACGCACTACTAAACTCAACTCTATGTCATACTTTGTGTGATTTTGAACACAGCGCTGCACTCCTCTCACTTTCTGCCTCTTAATGTTAGGTTCTCTCTTTCATCCCGACGACAGAGAGTCCAGTGTCTCTGTCCTCCGTCTTAATACCTGCTCTGTTCACGTTGTGCCTGATCTGATAGCGATTGTGAGATGAGAGCCGGAGAGAAGAGAGTCACAAGGGTTGGACCGGACAGACACCAAGGCGTCAGGCAAACAACTCTGCAGATTCAAATCCCTGGTCCTCTCCTAACTCGGTGTGCAAGTAGATTCTTTATCGCTCTTCTTTACAGGAAATCCATCGGTTGTCAAACACTTTGAGTGAAAATCATTTGAGGAATTGCAGATTTGTTTTAACGTCACATTCTTTTTGTGCATGCATGTAAACACAGTCTGTTTACAGTCTGGAAAAAAAAAAAAAGATAAATTTTTCTTCTTTATAATTTCACTTGAAACTGTTTTACTATTATAAATTATTGATGATTATTTATCTAAAATCTCGTCGTAAAAAATATTTTGTGAAAGCAGCAATCGTCAACCCTACAATATCGTCGCAATATCCACATCGACACATCTGGTCAAGAATATCGTGATATTTGTTTTTTCTCCGTATCGCCCAGCCCTAGCTCAATGATTAATAAACATTTTGTTCCCCCCCCGGGTGCGTAGCACAGAGTAGCGTTACATAACTCAATGTGTGGCGGGCTGGTTTCAGGAGCAAACATTATCTGGGGCTTCGGCTGACTAAGCATTAGGGCTGATATATGGATTCCGTGATAACAGACAAGATATCGTCTTAGATTTTGGATGTTGTAATATGACATCAGTGTTGTCTTTTCCTGGTTTTAAAGGCTGCATTACAGTAAAGTGATGTCATTTTCTGAACTTACCAGACTGTCCAAGCTGTTCTTTTATTTGCCTTTACCCACTTAGTCATTAAATCCACGTTACGGAGGATTATTTATCAAAAATCTCATTGTGTAAACCCTACAATATCGAAGTAAATGGTCAAAAACATTGCGGTATTTGATTTTCTCCGTATCGCCCAGCTCTACTAAGCGGACTAAAAAATGTCTTAGCTTCCGCCAGTTTAAATCACCAAATATGTGGCTGTAGTTTTTCAGATCTAGCAGATCTCTGAGTGGTGATTAAGCAGCTGTAATCTCCACAGGAAAGCAACGCTATACTGGACAGCTACTACAAGATTTCTAGAAACTTCCTGACTACGCAGTCTGATATCTGAACTGTCAGGACTGATTGGTGATTGCCTCTTTTAAAGAAAAAGAAAGAAGGGTAGAGGTTAAGAAGTGGCTTTGTGGGAAATTGGAACTTCATGTTGAAAAACTACAACGTTCCTGCTCTTTTCTTTTTTATTTAAAAAAAAAAAAAAAAGATCACTAAAATGTACTTCCTCTTGCCCCTGAGCCACTGCCGAGCTACATAAACACCCACAAAACTGTTCACCTATGATCATGATCAGCAACTCATGTAAAGAATGACCTCATTTTATAAAATGGGACTTTATTTGCACATTGGCTTGTTTATCCCTAAGATGAGTGTCACTGCACGGAATGATTCACACAAGCTGCATCAAACAGGAATTCAAAATAGAGAAAAAAGCTAAACATATATTTAGCCTATATTAGATAAAATATGCATTTGCTGTGACCTATAAAAACATTTAAAAAAACAAACAAACAGCTGAGATATTGCACATCCTCGGATTTTAGTTGATCATTTGGAGTTTGTTTGGCTGGACTTTGCATGTTTTCACTCATAAGAAACAAGTCTTAAAAAAGGTCCTTGAAGGTTGCATGACATTTAAAAAAAATTTAATCTAAATTAACTGTTAAACTCAATTGAAGTCTGCAGCTAATTCAATCTCCTGTCGAGTACAGACTAAATCAAATCACCCACTTAACTCCATAAGAGTCTAATCACTACCAACGTGCCATTTCTGCATTAAAAACACATTAAGCTTTTTTTTGGGGTTAATAAACGCCACATGAAGCCACCGGCTGTGACTGTGATTTATAGTTCAAACCGCTTTTCGGAGCAGAAACGCATGCAGGCCAAGTCACATGCAACAGGTCTCTGCACAGGGGGACAACTGTCAGGCAAATTGTAGCCTACACTGAACAAACACACACTATTATCTGCAAGCCGCGGATTAATCAACTCATAACCGACGGGAAATTAAAAAGAAAATTTTTTTTTTAATTTGTTTTTATTTTTTATTATTATTATTATTTTTTAAATGTCTTACCTCTTTTTCTCTTTATCTGCCGTCATGGTTCTCTTGTTTTTTGTGTTGTAATTCCCCGACAGTCTATGTTAAGTCCAACTTTAAGAGTCAAAACGGGCTAAGTAACGTGAGCAGGTTTCAAATGGACGTGCGCAGGTCGGAAGCAGCCCTCTGACAGATCATGTCATAAAAGCCGTGGGTTAGTCCATACAAGCTGGCTGGTTGGCTGGCTGGCTGGCTGGTTGGCTGGCTGGCTGGCTGGTTGGCTGGTTGGCTGGCTGGCTGGTTGGCTGGCTGGCTGGCTGGCGGCTGGCTGGTGGCCGTACAGTCTCAGAACACTGCTGAGGATTGTACCGCCTCTCACCCGCAGAGGAACCCCTGACAGCGGCTGCTGCTGACACACAAACCGACGCGCAGATCCGCTCGTCCAAACTTTTCCTCGTTTCTTGCTCCTCTGAGAACTCCCGGAGCTTCTCTCGGTTGTCTGACCTGAAAGCTCCGCTGGCACCGAGCCCGGCGCGCTGATTGGCTGGAGCCGCCCCCCCTTCTCTCCCTGATCAGCCCCCGCCCTCCCTCCCCCCGCGCGCTCAGCTCTCAGCTCTCCTACCTGTTTGGACCTGATCCGCAACAGGTGCGAGCTGTGTCTGCATGGGCGTACATTTCTTCAACAGTTGTGGGGGGGAGACAACACACATGGCATTTCCCAAGAGCAGTTTTTGAAGGGGACACAAATAATACAGCCCATATTGTACACTTGTAGAGGACATGTGTAGTTGTGGAACTCCAGTAAGTAGGCTGGCAAACGATTGTATTCACTTTAAACATCAGATGAAGTGATTATTTTTCTCTAATACAGATGCTACTGAACGGAGAACTGATGGTGCGTTCCATTGGTACCCGAAGGAAGTCGGATTTTTCCAAGGTCAAAGTCTGAAACATGCCCCCCCGACCTCGGATCATTAGCCCCGAGCTAGAGGTGCGGCGTTCTTTTTGTCTTGTAATCGCGACTAGTAGCTCGAGTGTGACGTCACATCCGTGTCGAAAAACGTAGAGAAACGAACTCGGGGTCCTCTGAGTTCAGACGACTTGACGAGTCGTATATACAACCTCGGGGGCGTTATTTTTGCAACTTCCGGTTCGTAACTCCGAAAAACGACTCGTAGATCGACTTCGGTGGACAAAAAGAACGCACCATAAAAGTCCTACATAGCTGCCTTGTGCGTCAACAGTTGTGAAAGCTGTAGTAATGTACAGCTATAAGCTAACCTGGCTAGAGCTAATGAAAACAATGAAAATCGGACTTGGAAATAGAACGCATTCTACTCAGTTGTGACGTCATTCCCTACGCAACCGGTAGGAATCGGACCGGATTAGAACGTAAATTTCGGTTCCACTTAATGTGTCAACTGAAATATTTTCCCTCTGTCGCTCCGAAACCGACGTAAAAATGTCACCCTTTCTCTGTAGTCTACCGTTAGCTAGCTAACGTAAATGTAGGCTACTTTTAAAATACCATATTTCCCCTCTGGGCTCACCAAAACGGACGTAAAAGCATATTAACCATTCGCTGCACGTGAGTGCTAGTAAACATACGTTTACTTATTATATATTTAAGTTCTTTAAAACGTTAATATATTGTTAAATTGAAATAATTTTCAATTTTTTAAAAAACTCTATAAAAGAGCCTTTCTTTGATGTCATTTTTCAGTTTTTCAAGAATCGGTTATGGAATCGGAATCGTTTTAAAAGTACCGGTTTGGTAATCGTAAAAATCCAAACGGTACCCAACCCTAATGTAACTTCTAGGCAAGACCCGCCCTACGAAGCAGCCCGATTGGTTGGGGGTTAGGCATTGACCTCGAGTGGTTATGGTTAGGATAGCCGATTGGTCAGGGGGATAGGACCTGAACAAATGGGGTTACGTTACCTTGCGTAAGTATGGACGCCTGGCCAATAGTAGTGTGTGAATGCTATTGAAGGGGCGGGTCTTACCTAGACTAGATCGAACCCGCGGCTGCTGCATCAAGGAGTACACCTCTATGTAAGAGCACCTGCTCTACCAGGTGAGCTATCCAGGCGCCCTAACGGACACTTCTGATAATCCCAAAATTTAAATTCCTTCATATTAAAACAGTATATTAGCCCGTATTTCTACTGACTTTTCTAACAGTGTATGGGTAGGACCCGAAAAGCGTTTTGCTTCTTCCTACTTCTTATCTGACAATAGTATTTATTTAAGAGTATTTATTTTGCGTATTCTTGCATTTTCTGACAGTGAAATATTTGTTGTCTTGTATTTTAGGTTTACTGTTTATTTGTTTGTATGTTATTCGAAATCAAACCATTCATACAAGGGCGTCACTTTGGCTTCAACATTGGAGGGGGGGGGCATGTGTGCATGTATTTAGAAAAGAGACAAAAACATTGAAAAAATTATAGAAAAAAAAGCTCTGAAAAAAAAAACAAAAAAACTAAAAAATAGTGACAAAACCTCAAAAAATTGTTGAAATAAAAACTCAACGTCAAAAGACGAAAAACGTTGCCTTGCCTCAAAACTGGTATCCCTTTTTATTTTCACAATTTATTGTACCAAGAGTTAATTAACCATCAAAGAGACTCTGACACATACCAACCCCCCCCCCAATCGCAGGGTCATAGTATAGTTCTTTTTACTCCACAATACTACATTTGTCTGACAGCTTTAGCATTCTTAGTACTTCAACCTTTGGTACTTTAAAGCTATAGTGCGTAGTTTCTGTCGCCCCCCCATGAGGAAGTAATGACAACAAGTCGGTGCGTCCACGTGGTACAAGGCTTCAGTGATCGCGCACCACCCCCCCCCTCCTCCACGCAGTTGCTAGTAGCCAAGGAGGACACGGAGGATTAAAACAAACATGATGGAGGTCATTATCTTCAATCGAGATTAGGGTTGGGTACCGTTTGGATTTTTACAAATCCGATGCCGAACTGGTACTTTTAAAACGATTCTGATTCTTTTAGAGTTTTTTTAAAAATTGAAAATTATTTCATTTTAACAATATATTGACGTTTTAAAGTACTTAAATATATAATAAGTAAACGTATGTTTACTAGCACTCACGTGCAGCGAATGGTTAATATGCTTTTCCGTCCGTTTTGGTGAGCCCAGAGGGAAAATATGGTATTTTAAAAGTAGCCCACATTTATGGTAGCTAGCTCCGGTCCGATTCCTACCGGTTGCGTAGGAACCGGTTCCATAGTGGAACCGGTTTTCAGTACCCAACCCTACTTGAGATTCTGCGCGGGAAAGTCACCAGACGCCACAACCTTCTGAACATAGTCCCACTGAGAAATCCAGAGAGAGTTGTGTGGAGCTGAGAGTCTTAATTAGCTTTGGAGCAACTCATTTGGCAACGGCTTGAATGTAACGGACGTTAATTATTATCAAAAAGTTGCACACTAAAGCTTGTACATTTTACATCCTCCTCCTCTGTTTGGTAGTAATTTACTGGCATGGTCCACTAAGCCCATAAACTAGATTTATATCTTAACTGCAGCTGACTGTCCGGCAGGAAACTTAAACGTAAAGATAAGATAAAGATAAGATAGACTTTATTAATCCCACACTGGGGAAATTCCTTTGCTACAGCAGCTCAAAAGAAAAACAATGTACACACATCAGAATAACACAAATACACATGAAATAGACATAGACATGGCTGTAGATAGGTTGGCTAACACATTTTTTTTCTCAGTGCAAGTAATTAGGTTGTTTTTTTGTCTTTTGTTGGCTCACTTTTACTCACAACATGCTAACCGGCAACATAGGATTCCATTCACTACGCTAAGCTAACTAGCGGCAGCGCTGCCGGTGTTGTACTGGACTAAAAAAAAAATACATGCACAAAAAATGCGTTGGCCCACCTATCTACAGCTAGGGGAGACCATGATGAGCCCTATTTCAACAAACTGTGGCATATCCCTTTAAAGTATAAGAAATAGAAAAAATAGAATTAGTTATAATAATAATAGTAATAAAACATATTTACACAATAAACACCCTTATATAAACAGACAGTATATGAACACAGATATACAGATGAGTGAGGTGCGGATGAATGAAAACTGTATCGATCTGTGTTGGCAGCTCAGGTTTAGGACAACAAGAGCTGTGTTTAAACATCTGGGCTCACCTCACTCATCTGGAATATATGACAAGAGGTTTTAAGACTTGATTTCTTTATTGATTTTTTTTAAATCTTTTTATTGCAAGTACAACTTTTAACAACCCGCGCCCTCGTCTCGTCCCAGCCCACAACAACATGTCTCTCTTGACCTCAGTTGTACTAGAACAGCTAAAAAAACAAAATGCTAATTATAGGACAGTGTCATGTGTACAGAACAATAGCACCTCCAGCAAAGCCACAATACCCACAAATTCAAAAACAAGTCTGCTGTCCCCCTCCAAGACATGTCTCTGTCCTCCCCCCGCATTATATCCGTCTGTAGAAGCTCCCCTATGTCTCCTTTTGTTATAAACTGCTCAAATGGTTTCCAGATTTCCTCATGCACCCCCCAATTTGTTTTTAGTTTTTAATATATGGCACAATGTATTCCCATGGAGAGTGTTTCCATGGAGAGATTATCTCTACATGGACACTGTACATTGCGCCATATTCTTGATCCAAGCACCAATTGTAGATGCCTCCATTTTCTTCCAGATGAGAGCTATGGACCTTTTTTCTTTTTTTTCTTTTTTTTTGCCTGTACAGCAAAATCAATACATTTATATTCTTGGGGTTTCAGATTTAGATTGATGTTTTTTTTAGACTTTTTAACATGATATGAGCATAGGGTGACAGCAAAAACAGAAGCAGAGAGGCTGCAGCAGTCCAGCCTCTCGTCACAGTTGCTGATTTTCTCACTAAGCGCGTTAAAGAGCAGGTCTCGCCACTTTGTATAGAAAAACTCAGAGACAGATAACTGCTTCTAGCGATCAACAGCGTCTTCCTCTGTCCACGTCTCAAACATTTTAGATTGAAAAGATTACCGAAGAGAATTTCTAAAGCGATAACTCCTCCTTGGTGGAGGTGAGATCTCCCTGGGTGCTGGTTCTATGCTTCTAGGTTCTATGGTAAGGTCATTAAAAAAACACAACCATATCTTGTTTTTTGTGTGCTTGCTGAGTTCATATTAAGCCTAAATTGAGGCAAACTTACTTTTAAATGTAAAGCTCTACTTTAATGGCCGAAATGTGACATCAAATGCAAAATTAAAAACACATTCTCACCTACGTCATGTGAAACTCGAAATGGAAATGATAACACGAAACAGAACATTTTCTTTGACATCATGATATTTAATTTGTTTCAAAAATTAAAATACATCTTCACATCGTTTTAAAATACAGTACATTTGGCACACAGCGTAACAGAAAAAAAACATATCGCCATGAACACAAATGAAGGGCATGAAGAAAAAAACACAAACACAGGTCAGACGTCAAAATGTACATAATAAGCTTCACAAATACAGGGAATGCAAATCAAAAACGAGTACATACAGTAACATTCTGCTCACGACCCGAGGAAGATACATGTAAAATCATAATACTGTTTCCAAGTTTGAAATCAACCTCATGCCAGCCACTGTGTGTTCAATTTAACTTGAATAAGAACTTTTTAAAAAAAGACAATTAAAAAGGACTACATGATTTCCTTTTATGGAAATAGCTTTTGGCATTTAGCATGGAGGACTTCTGAGAGAGAAAACCCTTTTTTTGGGTCGTAGCGGGACAAACAGTTTGACCTTTTTTTAAATTAAAGACAAAAAACAAAGATGCGACAGGAGACATTAAGAGAGGAGAGAAATGATGGACTGCAGAAACATGGTGGTTGGGAATTTGGTTGGCAATCAAACAGTCTTTAACCCTTGTGTTGTCTTCCCGTCGACGTGAACTTGTTGGCCATTTCGGGTCAAAATTTAAAAAATGAACTGTTTTGGGCGTTTTTTTTTAAACGTTTTTTTTATTCATGGTCAATAAAACTAATTTATATGAAATTATACCTCATTTTTTTTCTTTAAAAAAGGCATACATTATGAATTATTATGACTAATAGTTAAGATCAGAGGATGTTGAGTGGATCACAGACTGGTATATGTCAAAAGTTTGGTTGGGATACTGTTTTGAAACCATTCAAACATTTTAAACACCCAAAAATCAATTCAAAATCAAGTAATCATTAATTTTACCTGCGAAGAATGTTGTATGGGTTCCATACCATACTACATGTATCCATGTTATTTTTGGGCCATGTGGTTGAAAGAAACCCATATTTCACATATAAAAAAGTTCAAAAAACAGGTCAAAAACAACACAAGGGTTATATCTGCACCGCTGTATGTGTGTGTGTGTGTGTATGTGTGTGTGTGTGTGTGTGATCCAATCACAAATGGACAGCTCTAGGTACAGGTGTGAATGCACCCGAGGACGCATTGAGGCATAGAGATCAGACCGCGTGCTGACGTCGTCAGCAGTGTGTACGTGGATGTGACCCGGGCCACATCCGAGGACCACCCACTCAGCTGACGTCCTCTCCGCGGGCGTAGCGTTCTTAAATCTTTGTTCACGACGTCCGAATTTTTTCGAAAAAAGTCTTTAGAGATGTGTTTAAAGTGCGTCATACATCTACAATGTGCGTGAAATAATTATCACTTTTATGTGCCCCAAAACTAACACTAGTACAGTGTACCTGTCTGTGGATGAGGCTAAAGGGAAGGAAGAAGAGGATGGGAAGAAGAAATATAGGAAGAAAGAGAAGCTAATAATAGAAGAAATACAAAACTTTTCATAGTATTGCACATGGAGTTTTCTTAAAGATGTTCTGGAGTCACACACACACACACACACACACACACACACACACACACACATTACGACATACGATCTTTCATGTGGAATCATGAGGGCTTGATTTGTCAAACGGGCTGGTGCGCTGGTGCGTCTCCGCCAGCGAGGATTACGCACACCGTTACCGGGCACATTTCTCTCTAACGTGCGCTTACTGCCCAACAAACTGGAGGAATTACAACTGCTGTTGGTTGGAAACAGGGACTTTTCTTCATCTGCTGTTTTGTGCTTCACGGAGACGTGGCTCTGTGGATTAATACCGGACTCTGCGCTGCAGCTGGCAGGCTTCCAACTCTACAGAGCGGACAGAGACACGGACCTCTCCGGCAAAACTAAAGGTGGAGGAATCTGTTTCTACATCAATAGCGGTTGGTGCAACGACGTGACAGTGATCCAACAGTATTGTTCTCCTGAACTGGAATCTTACATCATAAACTGTAAGCCTTTTTATTCACCCCGTGAGTTCCATTCATTCATTCTGGTCGGTGTTTACATCCCGCCGCAGGCCAACGTGCAGGACGCGCAGCGCATGCTTGCCGACCAGATACTATGTGTGGAGCGGACCAACCCGGACTCCCTAGTTATTGTCCTTGGTGACTTTAACAAAGGAAACCTCACTCATGTACTACCTAAATACAGACAGCATATTAAATGCCCGACTAGAGAGGAGAACATTCTGGATCACTGTTACACCACAGTCAGGGATGCTTTTCACGCCGTCCCCCGTGCTGCACTTGGACACTCTGACCATGTCATGGTCCACCTGATCCCCACCTACAGGCAGAAACTAAAGCTCTGCAAACCTGTTGTGAGGACATCAAGGAAGTGGACCAGTGTAGCTGTGGAGGATCTACAGACGTGCTTGGACTCTACTGACTGGGATGTGTTCAGGACTGCTACCAACAGTCTGGATGAGTACACAGAGGCTGTGACGTCATACATCAGCTTCTGTGAGGACTGCTGTGTTCCATCATGCACCAGGGTGAGTTTCAACAATGACAAACCCTGGTTCACAGCCAAACTCAGAAGGCTAAGGTTGGACAAGGCAGAGGCGTTCAGGAGTGGAGACAAAAAACAGACTTAAAGTAGCAAAGTACAAGTTTAGCAAGGCGGTAAAAGAGGCTAAAAAACGGTACTCTGAGAAACTCCGAAACCAGTTCTCAGCAAACAACTCTGCTTCTGTCTGGAGAGGGCTTAAACAGATCACCAGCTTCAAGCCTAAAGTCTCCCACTCCACCAACGACCGACGCCTAGCCAACGAACTTAATGAGTTCTACTGTCGCTTTGAAGGACAAACGGTCGGTCCTGTAACCATCCCCCTCAACAACTCCCAACAAAGGGTCTTCCCGGATTCCATCCCCCGCGACACCTCCCAACAGCTACAGCTACAGTGCATCACCTCCACCTCCCCCACCTTAAAGGTCCCCCCCTCCACCTCCCCACCCACCTCAGCGACGACTCTCTCCATCAATGAGAAAGACGTCAACAGACTGTTCAGGAGACAGAACCCCAGGAAAGCTGCTGGACCGGATGCTGTCTCCCCATCCAGCTTGAAGCACTGCGCTGACCAGCTGTCTCCGGTGTTCACAGACATTTTCAACCCCTCGCTGGAGACATGTCACGTGCCAGCCTGCTTCAAGACCTCAACAATCATCCCCGTTCCCAAGAAGCCAAGGACCACAGGACTTAATGACTTCAGACCCGTCGCCCTGACCTCTGTGGTTATGAAGTCCTTTGAGCGCCTTGTGCTTTCACACCTAAAAGCCATCACCAACACCCTCCTGGACCCCCTTGCAGTTTGCCTACAGAGCCAATAGGTCTGTAGATGATGCAGTCAACCTGGCCCTCCACTACATCCTCCGGCACCTGGACTCTGCAGGAACCTACGCCAGGATCCTGTTTGTGGACTTCAGCTCTGCCTTCAACACCATCATCCCAGCTCTGCTCCAGGAGAAGCTCTCCCAGCTTGGTGTGCCTGACTCCACCTGCAGGTGGATCACTGACTTCCTGTCTGACAGGAAGCAGCATGTGAAGCTGGGGAAAGACATCTCCGACTCACAGACCATCAGCACCGGATCCCCTCAGGGCTGTGTTCTTTCTCCTCTACTCTTCTCCCTGTACACCAACAGCTGCACTTCCAGTCACCAGTCTGTCAAGCTTCTAAAGTTCGCGGACGACACCTCCCTCATCGGACTCATCTCTGATGGAGACGAGTCCGCCTACAGGTCGGAGGCTGACCACCTGGTGACCTGGTGCAAGCAAAACAACCTAGAGCTCAACGCTCTAAAGACAGTGGAGATGGTTGTGGACTTCAGGAAGAATTCTGCCCCACCTGCCCCTATCACACTCAGTGACTCCACAATTAACATTGTGGAGTCTTTCTGCTTCCTGGGAACTACAATCTCCCAGGACCTCAAGTGGGAGCTGAACATCAGCTCCCTCGTCAAGAAAGCACAACAGAGGATGTACTTCCTGCGGCAGCTGAAGAAAAAACAAATTCCTTGTATGTGTAAAAAATGTACTTGGCAATAAAGCTTTTCTGATTCTGATTCTGATTCTGATGTCAGAGACGCATTGTTATGGAACCCACGCAACTATTAGAAAAGACCCGCCCTTCAATAGCATTCACACACTACTATTGGCCAGGCGTCCATGCTTACGCAAGGTAACGTAACCCCATTTGTTCAGGTCCTATCCCCCTGACCAATCGGCTATCCTAACCATAACCACTCGAGGTCAATACCTAACCCCCAACCAATCGAGCTGCTTCGTAGGGCGGGACTTTCCTAGACGTTACGTGGGATCCATTATAACGCGCCAGAGACTGTAGGTCCAGGACAGAGACCGATTACAGTTACTGTAAGGGTTGACCGTTTGGATTTTAACGTTTCTGATTTTGATTCTGCTTATCGATTCTGGTTCCTTAATGATTCTTGATTCTGGTTATTTGAGGGAAGGGTTGAAAACAGATCACATGTTTAAGGGCGCTTTCACACCTATAGTTCTGTGGACTCGGTGCTATTCGGTGGGCCAGGTTGCAACATTGTTGCATTTTTCATTTGGATTTGTTTGGGTTTGCATTCCCACTGCACTTTATCAAACGCACCAAACACTGTAAACACACGACCGAAAACGGTCGCTTGTTTATTGGACAGAATATCCGAAACTCGCCGACACTTGTGGTCTCAGAAATAATGGAGCAACACCAACTTTATAATATCTTGGGTTTCCTGGTTCTGCTTTAGTGTTTCTAATAATTTAGAAGAAGGCGAACAATGAGCAGCTGACAGACAGCAAGTGCAGGAGAGAGATGATGATGATGATGATGTCACAGACGACCAGCGATGTGTGCTCAGAACAGCTTATGAATCTGAAAGTTATCATCCCTTAAATCATATAGAAGTCTGTCAATTGAGTGCACGGTAGAAATAGCAGGCTAAAAACGGATCGCGTTTTTACCGGAAGTGAACCCAACTCTAGTAGCCTAGAAATCTAGACGTACCCTAGCGCCAGCAAATGTAATTTGCAGCCAGGGTCGTCAAGCAACTCTCCGTTGGCTTGCGAGCGGGAAAAACCAAGCTCTAGTCAGGCCAAACACATCGTAAATAGAGTCGGTGGGCGGGGCTTAACATAATGACGGCAGAGTTGCGACGGTTCCACGTGAATTCCCTGCTGCTGGAATCGGCTTTGGCCGCGACTCTGGAAGACTTGGAGTTCATCTTTTCTTTGAGAACAAAGAACGTCTCTGATTAATGTGACTATTATCGCCACTGTTCATCACACCCCCAACCGGCCCGTCAGACACCGCCTACCAAGAGCCTGGGTCTGTCCGAGGTTCCTTCCCAAGAGGGAGTTTTTCCTCGCCACTGTCGCACTGCTTGCTCTTGAGGGAATTACTGTAATTGTTGGAATTGTTGGGGCTTTGTAAATTATAGAGTGTGGTCTAGACCTACTCTATCTGTAAAGTGTCTCGAGATAACCTATGTTATGATTTGATACTATAAATAAAATTGAATTGAATTGAATTGAATTGAAGTCATTCTTAAAAAAGGAAGATGTGTTCGGAGTTTTTCGCCGACCGGATATGGCAAAAGTTGAATCTATCAACTAGCGTTGCTCTGCCTGGTTGTAGCGCTATCCTATCGCGTGCAGAGGGAATTTGAAAGACAACCGTTTATCCCGCCCCTCGGATTGAGCCCTACCAATGGTGAGTTCCCAGACCCAACATCTGGATGTGGGTCTGGCTTGTCAGGCTACAACTCTAGTTCACTTGGAAGCGAACAGAGACTCCCGTTTTCCTATTCACTGGAAGAAAAAAATATTCACGATTCACTTCATACAGTTTATAGATCTGTCATTTGGTTGATGTTATTTGTCGTTAATATGCCTCAATAATAATCTGTCCATTCTTTGTTTATTTACTATACACTAACCTCCGGAAAGCCCATACTGCCTAAACCAGAGGTGCCAAAATTCTTTCAGATGAAGGGCCAAAATGGATCTGGATGGAAGTCCACTGTACAACAATAAAATGTTGACGTTGAAAAAAAACCAAATAATAATAATATGGAAAAGGGCTAGGATTAAATAAGTGTATACTTCTTCCTACTCCTTTTCTGTCTATGTTGATTAATCTTTCTTATTGTTTATTGAATGTTTTGCTTATTTGTTAACTAATTTTTTTTATTTTTGATATGTCTGAAATACATTTCTTCATTCTTTCATTCATTCAATACCATAATTCTTGTAATTCTTCGTAGATAAAACTTACGTATGTAATTTAATAGGGAAGTTAACCAGCACTGTGCTTAAAATTGTTGTAAAACTCAGATTAAGAACTTTTTAGCTGCACAAAATGTACATTTCGTAATCATTACGGTCAGGATTTTACAGCACTTTCAAATGAAGAGGAAAATGAGCATGTCATATGCCATGGTGGGCCAAAACAAAGGGAGAATGCACCAAACTTGGCCCGTGGGCCCCAGATTGGGCATCCTTGGCCTAAACAGAACAAAATGTATCGCACTGCGCTGCGTCGTCTGGTCCAGAAAGTGCGCCATGTGTAGGTGGAACTGATGAGCAGGACTGAAATGAGTATGACTTGGCATTTTGGAATCGATTCCAATTTGGAGCCGGGTTTCGGTGCCCAACCCCAGTTACTGTACACACACAAAGACACACACACACACACACACACAAAAAAAAAGGCATTTCAATGGTTAAGTGGTCATGAAGGGATTTAAGGAGGTGACCGAGAAAGGTTTAGCTTCAGATGGTGCACTGAGAGTTTCAGTAAATAGGACTTTTTTTAAAGGGCTTCTCTGACATTTTAGATTTCAGCTTCAGTTATTTGGCTTCATTGGAAAACTGTCAATGTCAAGTCTCAAGTCATATGGAAAACAGCTTGTTTGCCTCAGTACAACAATGGACGTTCCCAGTGCTAAGTTACTGCAGGCGTGTTAGCTGATGGCTAATGGTACCATTTGGTTTTAATGAAGAAAGGGAACAATCAATGTACTAACGAGCTAAAATATGGAGAGAGAAGGAAAAACAGCTCACATAACTCTTCTCTCGAATAACAGAAAAGAAACTGCTGAGATCAAACTAAATTCAAATTTCAAAATGCCAAAGTGTCGCTTTTGTGTTGCATCTTCTAGAGTTAACATTTAATGAGCCAGTTTGAGTGTTCAACTTAAAACACAGCACTGACAAAACTTCTAATTCCATCATAGTTTCATCCGAAAAATGTCCTTTTGACATCTCTTTATTGTCTAATAAATAAAATACTTTCCAAGACCTTATTTTTTCTTTAAATACAATCATTGGTTCAACCTTTTTTTTTTTTTCATTCACAAGTTTAGGGAACAAAAGAAAACATTCTTTAGACACAAAGATAGACACAGGATTCAGAACATCATGTACAGAAATGACTCTTTCTCTCGACTATGCATGCATGCACATTTGTACATTATCCCTCTCGGACACACACACACACACACACACACCACAAACGGAGTTTGGTTTTGTCCACTGCTTTACCTGCGTCAGACATCCATGCGGTCCAAGTGAAGGAGCATTTCTCACAGTGTCTGACCTGTGCTTACATGCTGCTCGAGCATATATTTGGATGGGATTATGCACCAATGGACAATCAACAAGAGCACAGAAACCATAAAAAAAGAGATATACAGATGGTCTAGTATAATTCCTGGAGTGGTCAGAATCTGGAAAAGTTCAGGACGTTTCATTCCAGAAGGGGCGTCTCTTTAAATATTATATCTTTGCTTGAAGATTTCTGAAGTGTGGTTGGTGTATGTTGTTAATCGTATGTGTGTGTGTCTAGGCCACAGTCTCGTCTCCAAAGTAGGAGAATCCTTTAAACTCATCTTGGTTGATCTGCTTGATGATGCTGGCCTCCGTCGGCGTCAGGTTGGGTTCTTCGCGCGTAAAGTCCTGGTCAAAGTTATTCACATCCCTTTTGGTTTTCTGGAAGACAAAGAACAGCAGAGAACGCTCTCAGAGTTCATTCCTTTTAAGAGCAGCTCTTTTGGTGGACTTCAGCCTCCTGTTGCGCTTAACTTAAAAAAGAAAAACGGCTCAACACATCAACAGTGAAAAACACCTTGAACTGTGAAATGTCCCTTAATACCTTCCCCGTGTATTTACAACTTCATGAGTTACCCTAGAAATAAATCATATACAAATATATTCAAATGTTGGCTGGGTGAGTTTTGCCTTCGGGAGGGGGGAAAGTGTGTTTCATTCAGAACACGAGACAGAATAAGAGCTTACTTGCAAAACCCTAATGTGCAAAATAATAGTTGATCTCGATTACATTGTTTATGTGATCGAAGCCAAAAGTTGAAATCCCGATCAAAATGCGATTAATTGCACAGCCTTAACAATAAAATGCTATACAATCTGAATAGAGCAGAAATCCTCTTCCCCTGTGTGTGTGAGTGTGAGTTTCTGTGTGTGTTTGTAGGTGTGTGTGTGTGTGTCCGTGTGTGTGAGTTTCAGTGTGTTTGTAGGTGTGTGTGTGCATGCATTTTTGTGTGTGTGTGTGTCCGTGTGTGTGAGTGTCTGTGTGTGTTTGTAGGTGTGTGTGTGTGTGTGTCTGTGTGTGTGTAAGTGTATGTGTTTAAGTGTGTCCGTGTGTGTGTGTGTGTGTGTGTGTGTGTGTGTAAGTGTGTGAGTTTCTTTGTGTTTTTAGGTGTGTGTGTGTGTGTCTGTGTGTGAGTTTCAGTGTGTACCTGTTTTACTATATTCGTGGGGTCCAAAAACCGGGGACTACAGTATACTTGTGGGGTCTGCACAGCCTTGTGGGGCCAAAATGCTGGACCCCACGAGTTTAAAGGGCAGTTTGAGGGTTAAGACTTGGTTTTAGGATAAGGGTTAGAATTAGGTTATGGTTAGGGTGAGGGTAAGGGTTAAGGTTAGGCATTTAGTTGTGATGGTTAAGGTTAGGGTAAGGGTTAAGGTTAGGCATTTAGTTGTGATGGTTAAGGTTAGGGTAATGGTTAAGGTTAGGCATTTAGTTGTGATGGTTAAGGTTAGGGTAAGGGGCTAGGGAATGCATTATGTCAATGATATGTCCCCACAAAGATAGTAATACAGACTTGTTTGTGTGTGTGTGTCTGTGTAAGTGTATGTGTTGAAGTGTGTGTGTGTGTGTGTGTGTAAATGTGTGTGTGTGTGTGTGTGTGTGTGTGTGTGTGTGTGTGTGTGTGAACTCACGATGCGAGGTTTGAACGGCGGTCTGATCTTCCTCTGCTCCAGCAGCGTCCAGTCGATCTCTCTGAAGAACACGTGGAACTTGATGGCCTCCTCCAGACCCTGAGCCGCCACGCAGCCCAGACGCTTGTTAGGACTCTTAGTCATGAACTTAGAGAATGAAAGAGGTGAGGAGAGAGAGAGAGAGAGAGAGAGAGAAAGAAAAGAAGAGAGAATTGTTTTATTGAATGAGAGACGCAATATCTCATGATTTTGAGGAAAAAGGACTGAGATTTTTAAGTTTTAACACAATACGATTTCCTATCGATTCGTTGGACAACGATACAATATTTGCTGATATTTTAAAGTCCGTCATTTTGATTCAATTCACTTCAGGAACCTGGGATTGATATGTAGAAAATATATGCCAATTTAACACAGTTACATTCATATCAACTCAAAAAAGAAACTTAATATAACTGAGCTCTTCCAGGCATTTCAATTAAAAAACAAACAGTTATTTTTAATAAAAAGAAGAAATATAAAGTGGGAATCTCACAGACTATATGTGCTGATATTTTCACTTTGCATGGCTAATGTTGGATAGTGGATCTTTGCATCGATACATGGATCCAGATCGGTGTATCATTACAGCCCTAGATTTAACACGACTCAACACGTGTAGAGGTCAGATCTGAACAACAACAAAAACATCCTTTGGTTTTTTCAAATCAGCTTTGTAAAAGAAGAAGAAAAGACTCGTATGACGTAAATATCAGTCAATTGGCTGCTTCTAAGAGATAGAGAGAAAGGAGCAGATAATTAGTGTCATCATGTTGTTCAGGTGAAACACATTTTTGTCAATCTGTAGAGAACATCCGGCTTTTTTCCGTCCGTGTACTAGACCTGTTTACAGCAGCAGACACACTCTAACCAAGACAAGAAAAATATCAGGGGAAAAAGGGAGGACGAGTGGCCATTTGGAGGGCACCTTTATTGCATTAAAGACAAATAAACTAGAAAAAAAAATAAAAAACACTTTCAAGTTCACAGCAGGAGATATGAAATGTTGATTATTAGGGGTGCACGATTGAGAAAATGTCACGGTTCGATATCGATTTTTAGGCTCAAGATTAAAAAAACAATTCACAGTATGTAAATGCAGTTACTTTCCCCGTGTGATTACAGTAGACATACAATTAAATTTTTTTTGAGTATGATGAATACATTTTTGGAATTCTATGAATCGATTTTGAATTGGCAGAACTTGAATCGCAATTCCATTTTTTTGCACACCCCTACTGATTATCAGAGATACCATCATTTTTTATTTTACCAGGAAATAATCCCATTGAGATTCAGAATCTCTTTTTCAAGGGGAGTCCCGGCCAAGACAGCAGTATAATAGTTCCATATTCAAATATAAAGTGAAAATCAGACAACATAAAACAGAAAAAGACAGGTGGCAATTTAACATCATCTCATCATCATCACCAGCAGCGCTCCGTAACAGCACATGGGCATTTAGTACTCAAATAGTCCTTTATCCTAATTTTACACTGGGTCATTGTTGGTAGGTCGTCTAATTTAAAGGAACATGCCGACTTATTGGGACTTTAGCTTATTCACTGTAACCCCCAGAGTAAGACAAGTCGATACATACCCTTCTCATCTCCGTGCGTGCTGTAACTCTGTCTGACGGTTCCAGCATTAGCTTAGCCTAGCACAGATCCTGCAGGTAACTGGTTCCAACTAGCCTGCTGCTCCAAATTGTGACAAAAGTGACAAAATAACTCCAACATGTTCCTATTTACATGTTGTGATTTGTATAGTCACAGCGTGTACAAAAAACAACGTAACATGAGACACAGCCATCTTCTAACTGTAAACAAACCGGGAACTATATTCTCAGGCCTGAGAATATAGTTCCCGGTTTGTTTACAGTTAGAAGATGGCTGTGTCTCATGTTACGTTGTTTTTTGTACACGCTGTGACTCTATAAATCACAACATGTAAATAGGAACATGTTGGTGTTATTTTGTCACTTATTCGGAGCAGTAGGATTACTGGAACCATTCACCTGCAGGTTCTGTGCTGGCCTGATGCCGCTGGAGCCGTCAGACAGCATTACAGCACGCACGGAGATGAGAAGGGTATGTATCGACTTGTCTTACTCTGGGGGTTATGGTGAATAAGCTAAATTCCCAATAAGTCGGCGTGTTCCTTTAAGCTGATTCTGCCATTTATACCAGGATGAGGGTGCAAAAACTTTAAAGGCACTTTCAGCGAAGACGCATCACATGTCAGTCAGTCAGTCTGACATTTATTTATTTCATTTGTAAAGAAGAACATCACGTGGATTTTTCTGTATTTTCTGCTTTCGGCCTGTTTTGCTGAAAACAGATATGATGGAGTCACCGTCGACGGTATCAGAAAATATTTAGGTGAATCATTGGTAAAAGAAAGAAATGAAAAAAAAACGATTGTTGGAAAAATAATTCATTCTAAAAATTGTCACAAATAATTCACAATACATACATGAATCAATTTGTTTATCTCCAACTGGGCTACTTTCCTTTACTTTACCCAGCAGCTGCCAAGCAAAGACTTAGGTAAGAAATGCCAGCCTTTGTGGTCAGCGTAACACTTATCAGTTCAATTTTCTAAGCACAAACGGACATTTGGAAAAACAGAAAAATTTGTTAAAATATCCAATTTTTTATTTTTTTTCCGCCTCGACAAATTAAAAAACTGGATCTTGAAACTGTTTTTCCAATTTTCTGTTTTTATTCAGAGGATCAGAAATTTTGAAATTTACAAAATTGCGTCTGGGCTCCAATTATTCAATACTGCAATGGTATTCTCTCCTTCGTTCCGCCTAGCTACGCCCCGCAAAAACAGGTTGAAGATCAAATTTTTTAATTTGTCAAAGATATTTGAACTCATTTTTCTGTTTTTCCAAATGTCCGTTTGAGCTTAGAAAATTGAACTGATAAGCGTTACACTGACCCTTTGTCACCTTAATTTAGTGAAAGCTAAAGTCAGCTAAAGTCAGTCAGTTATTGCCACAATAAGTTACACTTATATGGAATTTGCCTTGGTGAATGGTGCAAACATAAACAGACAAACAAACATCTTAAACATGAATTTGAATACAAAATAAGAGAAGAGGCTGAATGTGCAAAGAATATATAGTATGTGCAATGGGCAGATGGAAAGTCCAGGATGAAGCTAAGTGCAAAGTGGGATTTGAGAAATCTTTTTTACACTTTAGATGAAAACAAAAAGAAGGAAATTATGGGTCTACACTCCTCATAAACACCCCATTAACAGCATATACTGTAAATGAGTGCAGACCTATCTTGCTATTTGGAAAGAATAGAGCTACTATAAAAGGACTTCTTCGTTGACATTTTCTTCAGGATTTCCTCAAATACTTGAAAGCTGGGTGAGTGGTGACCAGCCATTAGGCTTAGCTGAGGGAGTTTTAAGTCCTTCAGCTGAATGACATGTCCAATCAAAGCCCAGAGGGCTGGTCAACTAACTGGTCAGAGTCCAAAACATCTTGTCCAACATAAACACATACACTTTCCCACAAGGCTTTGCAGTCAACAGCCAAGGTAAACGCAGGGGCTTGTGATGGAAAAACTGGCTGAAAAAATAAACGACGGACAAGTAGCATTACATGCACACGCACACGTGCACACAGACACACACACACACACACACACACACACATACAAAAAGTGTCATGGGTTAAAGCATAGAGGAAATGGCCATAAATGGCAAGACATCAACGAGTTAAGAGTCCTTAGTGGATCCTTAGTTTGGATCTGTAACAGCCCATTAGTCCATTAGGGCTGGATATCATTTCAATTAACTTGCATTTTGCGAGTTTCAATGCTCATAACAAAGCTACCTTTTCTTTTTTATTCTTTAGAAAGCATGAAGAAAAAGCAAGGAAAATGAAAAACAACACAACTAGGACTATAGGCTCAGGAATAGTGTGCTGAAGGGTGGTTGAGATTTTTGAGTGTGTAGTAGAGCTGATTCTTTAATCTGAAAAGCCTGAGGAACAGTAGATGCAAGAGAAAGACCACTCAATTAAAGATACTTTGGTATACAGATGGTTCCCAGAGTGTCGGTCTATTTTTAGAGTTGCAATTAGTTTTTTCAAAGGTTTGATGTTGGCAATAATTACAGTTAGAACTAATGGCAGCGAGACAGGTTTGCAGGTTTGTTCCTTACTAACCTTCTTGTCACCAATAATGCATTTCAAGACATGCGCAAATTGTGAATTTTTGGAGTATGAATTGTATTGACTGCAAAGCAGAGTGAAGGGTCTTATGTGGTTTGGAGTGATTCATTTTGGTGCGCTTGGATTTTTCTCTGTGTGAAACAAAACTGAACCAAGGGGAAAATGCTTTAAGTTTACAAACTCAAATGATTGGGACCAGAGCAAACAAACTATGTTCACTAAGTGTGAAAACGAAGTTCACAACTGAGTTAGTTTCGCATTGCCAGACCTTCCTCTACAGCGCTGTGGAGGAAGGTCTGGCTAGTCCACACAGCATTCCGGGATGGGAGAAAAACGTGCTCTGGTTTATTGGCATTTCTTTAAACCAATCACAGACTCAAGCACCAGCCTTAATAACGGTGCCTCGGCAAAATAGCCTTGAGAAGAACCTCGTTTTGGTTACATGTGTACATTTAAAAGTTGTTTTAGTCGTGCAACAGAAAACATAGATTGGACAGATAGTCTAGCTAGCTGTCTGGATTTACCCAGCAGAGATCTCAGGAGCAGTTAACCAAAGTCCTCATAAATCCAGCTGAGTTTAAAATGCCAACACAGAGAAAGCGGAAGGTGACTGACATCCGGCCTAAATGAGGGACATCCAGCAGAATTTTCGGCGGCACCGGAAAAATCCCAGAAAGTGGAACGTCATGGCTATAGACTAAACTGAGCAGACTAGGTAGTGGACTACAAAGTGCTCTCAATGCAAAGTGTTTCAGGGAACAGCTAACTTACCGCTTTGAGAATGGACACCGCCTCCTTGCTGAGCCAGACCGGGTAGAGGACGTCGTCATGGAGGATGGATTCGAACAGGTCGTCTTCGTTATCGGCTTCAAACGGCGGCTGGCCTGCCATCATCTCGTACATCAGCACCCCCAGAGCCCACCAGTCCACTGACGGCCCGTAGTCTAGCTCCTGAAGGATCTGATCGTACATCAAAAAGAAGAGACTTACAAACAGGTAGTATGAGTCAAAAACCACACCTACATTTTTAGCGACGTAAAGTTATGCTGAGCAAGCTTATGTCATTTTGGGGGCTGATTATTGAATTTTTTTGGCACTGAGGTACGCTTCCCACCAGAAAGCTAAAATGTTCTACTTTAATCTCCATCTTAGCAACGAAAAATTGAGTATCGTCAGCAAACAGTCGAACATAGACGAATAAAATATGTGTGTATGTAGGTTACGGGGCGTAACAATGCATTATGTGATAAAACGTCAAAATGTAATAAATGTATACTTCATTATGTAATAACACACGCATTTTGTAACTGTCTGCTGCATTTTGTAACAAAAATGTAATACATTCAGTAACGAAAGGTAAAACGAATCTACTGAACAAATAGTATATTTTTACAAAATTAATTTTGAGTGACTATGATTCACGCTAGAATTCATTAATGTTATAAAAAATGAATAAAGACATTCATTTTGGTAATTTATTACATAATGCACCATATTACACTTTTGTTAAAAAAAAGTGCAACCCCGGCATTTTATAAGCATTATGTAATAATTTATTACAGAATGCGAAGGAATTTATTACATATTGGGTTCAGGTTTTTACTAAAAAATGTGGCAGATTGATAAGTAATGCGGGTGTTATTACATAATGAAGGGAATATTTATTACATTTTGACATTTTATTACCTAATGCGTTATTATTTTGTAATGCGTTGTTACTGGGGTTGTGGAAGGTGTGACATTTTATTATGTAATGCGTTGTTACTATGGGGTGTAGAAGCTGTATATGTGCATTGGAGATCACCTCAGGTGCGATATAATCTGGCGTCCCGCAGAAGGTGGTGGTGCTGACACCGTCGAGGATTCCCTCCTTGCACATCCCAAAGTCTGCCAGCTTACAGTGTCCCTCGGCATCCAACAGTATGTTGTCCAGCTTCAAGTCTCTGCAGAGCCGGAGGGTTGTACAGGGGAAAAGATTGATAGATAGATAGATAGATAGATAGATAGATAGATAGATAGATAGATAGATAGATAGATAGATAGATAGATAGATAGATAGATACTTTATTAATCCCAAACTGGGAAATGACTGTGTTACAGCAGCAAGGTAAAGTTAAAAGTAAGATAAGATAACAACAGATAAAAGAACAGAACATACTCAAAAAAATATACTTAGAGGAATGGAAAGAATGTACATATATATACAAGGTACATATATATAGTATAAGTGTAGAATACAGATATACAACCTACACATACACAGTATGTATAACAAAATAAAAATAAAATAGGTATAATATAATTTTAAATAGGAATTATCAAGATGTTGTTAGACATTGTAGGATTTCACACAAATAAACATACAAAAGCTTTTAACAAAGGAGCTCATATTTTGACATCAATTTGAGCTACAAGAATATGCTTTTTGAGCTATTTAATTTAAATATTTTAGTTTATTTCAATGGAATCTCTTGTGCAATAAATGCTTCTCATAAAAGACTATACATTTGAGAACAGTTGGGATTTAGAATAACCATGATAGACAAAGGTTTTCACAGCCCCACAGGCTATTTTTTGTATTTTTTTATAGATGTAGTGTATGTGTCTCTGAGGCGGGGCAGAAATACATAGAAGTATGATGAAAAGGGTAACAGACATGGGAAAATAGAGAAAGTTGAGGGTTGAATAGGAGAAAGAGATGGATGGGGGGGAAAGAGAGAGAGAGAGAGAGAGAGAGGGAACAGTGCGAGAGATAACAGAAGCAGTGTTGAGAGATGACAGGGTTGGTCATGAATGCGGTCGCTCTGGGTTTGATGGTTGATTGCCACAAAAATGTCAACATCTCCCCGATGTAGCCAACGCAGCCATTCAGCCCGAGGTGTTTTCAAAAATACAGCCGCCCTGACAAGCCAGCGAGGAGATAAAGTGTGTTTTAGCAAGCCCCCAAAATAAAAAGGCAGCTTAACCAGCCTATTTTGAGAGCTGCTGTTGAAAAGTTTGGTCTTTTCTGTCCCATCATGCCTTGCTCTGACAGGATATTGATGGCTCTTTAGAAGGCTGTTAGGGAAAATGGACAGATTTCCACACTATACGTGTCTCTGGGTAAGCATGTTTTTTTTTTTGTTTTTTTTTATTCTGTGCACCCTTAACCAAGTGAATTTCCTGAAACTTGAACTCATTTGACTTGCAAATTATGTTTTTCTTTAAAATTTATTTTAATAATGAATATTACCTGACAATGAGCAGTTTTATCTGCAGTCACGACAGGTATCTGGATATCGTGCAAAGTTAAACTATGAACGGTATGCTTATGTGCCTCAAGTCTCAAAACCATGTCAAAGACATGTCAGATGCAGTGGAGCTTGACAGTTGGCTTTTAACCAAGTTTTTACTAGTTCATGTTTGGGTCATTGTGAACAATCAAGCTGACACATGGCAGCTTCCAGTAGTAGTAGTAGTAGTAAAAGTGTATTTTATTTTTATTTTTTACATAGATTCATTGATTGAAGTTGAATTCACATTCTCTTTCCAAGAAAACCATTTCCACAGGTTTGAACCTTGGTTAGGTTTTCTGAACCATGTCTGATTTGATTTATGTGAACTCCCCATGAAATCCAGAACTTTCATCACACTTAGCTCCACCCAAACAACCACAGTGTTGTACTGTTGAGCAGCCCGGGGGGCTGTGCCTTGCTAAAAGGCACATTGATGGCCTTGTGTTGGGGCAGGAAAGAGCAGCGCTTGTTCTGCATTTTTCCCCCGGACGAAAAGATTAAACTGGCGACTGGACCATATCTCACCTCCAGGCGACTCCCAGCACATTACATCTGAATTGCACGCCTGCAGCGGGGCAGAAAAAATAGCATATGAATTTAATGCATTTGTTATTGAATTCAAATGGCTGCTGACGCTAATCTTTGTATTACACATCACCTCGCTGCAGGAAGATTCAATATTAAGTGGCTGCAGGTGTCCAGCTGTACTAATGGAATGATATTTATTTCTATAAAGATGTCTTGTTGTGGTTTTGTTAGAGGAAAAGGAGCTAATAAATCTATATTGCATAGCAAGGAATGGGCAACATGTTGATAATCTTTAAATCTTTATTTATTTAGGAATTAGAGAATAGTTTTTTTTCCATACTTTGATTCTCTGCACGAATCTGTACTCCAATTACTATTTTATGTGTTTGAGTCTTTATTTGTATTTATTTATTTATATTGTTACTTGTTTACACACAACACATTACTAAATATAAATAACTATTCAGAGTGCACAAATTGGAATAAAAAAAAAAGGTTTCTGTTGTCTGAATCAACAACTGTTGTCTGCTTTATTAAGATGAACGACCAGTAAGGCCTACGATTATATTAGTTTTTCATTTCCAGGCACAATTCTCTTATATAAAAACACACATTTCAGATTAAAAAAATATGACCTATTTCATCTATTCATGTTTGGCTTGCTCATTTTAATCTTTTTTTCAAAGATTATTTTTTTGGAGTTTTTCCCTTTATTAGATAGTGACAGTGGATGGACAGAAAAGGGGGAGAGGGATGGGGGATGACACGCAGCAGGTCGGATTCGAACCCACGGCGGTCCAAAGTTCTCAGCCTACATGGGGCGCACGCCCCTAGTGGGTGAGCTAGAGGCCGCCCCGCTCATTTTACTCTAGTGCTGTTCTGGTCAAGCTTACTATTTAGTCTGCTAAAGATTGTAATCAGTTTTGAAAAACATCTTGATTGAAACAATAATGAATGACTAAGTTATGTCATAGATTTAGGATCAAAAGCTGAGATTTGTGAGATTAGGCAAGCGTAACTTTCAATTTAGTACAGTAGAAACACAAAACGTTAAGAACTTGCTTTAGCATTTCAGAAAGGCACTAAAACAAACATTTTAGAAATACACGTCTGCCTCATCTCTGGTCTTTTCTAGGGGCAGAAAAGGGAGTTGTAATTTAAATATCTACAGCTTTCAAACTACTAGCATCACTGAGTATCAGACTATTCAAACACTCATGCTTTTAAAGCCATGTAAGACTCCTATAGGCTGACAGTTCTAGGGGTGGACTGGCAACCGGTCCAAGGGGTCAAAGTACAACACTAAACTGGAGAAAGTGGCTTAGCATGTAGCGGTAAAAACCCTACTGACCCAGGATCAGTGTCTCACTGTGAGCCTGGGCAATATGTGTTATATATGTTTGGTTGTTGTTGTTTTTAAGAAAAGAAATCCTGTCAATAAACAGGAACTGCTCTGCAAGACACTCTCACTCTCACTCACACACACACACACACACACACACACACACACACACACACACAAAAGCGGCAATCAGGCTCAATTGAGAGCATTTCCTGTGTTACTTTTTAATCTTGAGTGATTTTTCCATTACGTCGTCAGCGGCAACCCCTGTGCACTGTGACAGCTAACCTCTCTCTCTCTTTCAACTCTCTGACCCCCCCCACCCATCATTCCCTCCATCTGTCCATCCCCTCTTCCGTAAGACAACATGTTTGAAACACACACACACACACACACAAAGTTAAACTTGAGAATAAAAATTAAAAGTCTCGTTAGGGTATCATATATATTGATGTGCATCCCATTATTGCCTTGTTTGGTATAGTCTATAGCCACTTCCAGGATTTCTCCGGTGACGACGAAAATGCGTGTCTTTTCACCGATGTGTGTTACCTTCCTCTTTCTTTGTGTTGGCGTTCTAAACTCTGGTGGATTTCTTTGGACTATGGTTAACTGCTCCTCAGATCTCTGCAGGGTAAATCTAGACAGCTAGCTAGACTATCTGTCCAATCTGAGATTTCTCTCGCACAACTAAAACTACTTTTGAACGTACACACATTCCACCAAAACGAGTTCCTTCACGAGGCTATTCTGCAGCGGCGCCAGGCGGAGCTTAGCGCCACCCAAGATGATTGTGATTGATTTAAAGAAATGCCGAGAGCAAGTGTCAGGAACACATGACACTGTCATGACACAGTCATGACACATGAACCCTAACCCTAACTCTAATCCCTAACCCTTACCCTAACCTGTCATGACAAAAACCGAATGACACTTACTAAAAGAAGCGTTATGTCATAAATGTTTATGACTTGTTTATAATGTTTATGACACATTGATGACAGTGTCATGACACTCTTATGTAGATACCTTCAAGTAAATTGTAACCGATGATTGTCGGTGACGGTGTCAGACTTTAGTCTTTTCAAAGTCTGTTCAAAGTCTCCTAGTGTCTGGTAGGCATAAGTGCCATGAATCCAAGCAGACCCCGAGCCTCTGTTACCTCTATTACTGCTTAAGACAGAGGCTGAGGTCTGCTAGAGGTATTTCTGGTAATAAGACCTTCCACATTTCAAGTCCTCACGAGGACCGTTTGACTCAGACGCAGACTCTGTCTGGGTGGAGTATCACTTTAAAACCCGGCTAGGAAGCCAAAACCAATACAAAAACACACACAAAACATTAAAGCTGCGAGCTTTCGGCTTCAACCTTGACGACTGACTGGGACTCAGTTGGGTGCCAACCCAAAGAAACACTTACTCACGTTCACACTGTTGTAACTGTATGACCTTTCATTGTAACAATGAGTCCCGGTCCAGCAGGCACCAGCAGGACTGGACCCTCTGAGATCATGTAGCCAAAATACCTAAATAACGACACCCGATGGAAGTCCTATTAGTGTTTAGTCATTCTTTAATTTCTTTAAAACCGTGCAACATCTTGTTTGTGTTTTACATTGTTATATGTGTGTTTTAAGCATTCTATTTTATTTCAATCCATTTTCTCCACATATGCATATCCAAACCTCAACTGGATGTGTTTTGTTCTTTGTTTTGTATGTCTGTGCGTCATATGTTATGTATTGTGTACATTTTTGGGGTTTGAGAATCAAACTTTGTAAGCAACCAGCAGGTACAATGTGACTTTTTTCTGTATGACACTGGAATGACACTGTATGACATTCTATAACTGCTCTTTAATGTTTCATTTCTTATACTGCACTGTAACTTTTATTCACGTATTTTATCTCTCAGTTCTTATACTGCACTGTCAATTTTATTCTTGTCTTTTATCTAGTGGTATTTAAGAGACGGTCTGCGAGTCCGCTATTAAGAGGCGGTCTGCGAGTCCGTTCCGGGTTTTTGACAAGGTTTGCCGAAGAAAATAACTTAGCCTTGTGGTGACGATCACATTGAACAATAAATAACAGTAATTTCTTATACTGCACTGTAACTTTTATTCGTGTATTTTATCTCTTTTTTTATGTTTTTAAATTGTTTTTAATTGTTTTCTGACTGTTCTTTAATGTGTTATGTAAAGCACTTTGAATTGCCCTGTTATACAAAAAAACTGCCTTGCCTTGCCTTGCCTTGTTGTGTTTCTTGAACTGATTGGGTGTCCCCTTATTTTCCTGTCTTACTGGCATCTACACAGACTGTCTATTCCTGTTTACTGGGTTATTACTGACCTATATCACTAACCAGACCACAATTTGCATTAACTGTATATTGACTCTTCACTACATTTCAGCATTTATATAAACTGTCTAGTCATATATATTGTGTTATAACTGATCAACACCACTAACTAGATCATAATTTGCACTAACTGTTCTTGTTTAGTTTAGTTCGGCTCTTCACTACATGTCAGCAGTGTTATAGACTGTCTATTCATGTATATTGTGTTATCACCATATCACTTTCGCATATCCTTTGTCTTACTTACACCTCACTTTGCACCGGTTTTGTAATGCCTACTTAATCTGCACTTTATGTAGCCTATTGTATTCTGTTTTCTTATAATTTAGTGAATGTGAAACTGTAGGTTGTCCTGCACGCTTATGCTTTCCTTGGCCAGGTAGCCGTTGCAGATGAGAACCTGTTCTCAACGGCCTACCTGGTTAAATAAAGGTTAAAAAAAAAAAAATACACTAGACTGTAGACTCTGAACAACTGTCAACAAGTCCCCCCCTGCATTTTGGACATTGCACTACACCTTATTGCGATTTCAATAAAATTGTGATTAATTGTGGAGCACTAAAGAGGGCTGTACCATCTTCTGTCACGTTCAACTGACCTTTAATATCTGAACACAATAACAATACACAATTCATGCCCCATTGCTATGCAGCCTGTTGGCTCATTCTGGGGACACTGTGTCTGTGTTTATCGCAGGATTTTATAAATTCATGACGCTGTAATGGCAGGTACACACACACACACACACACACACACACACACACACACACACAAACACACACACACACACAAAACTTATTCCACAAACTTAAACTTATTCCACCAACTCTGCTCCAGTTGCATACAACATGTCTGCTTCCTCTTTCTCTATCTCTCTTCTGCCCACTTACCACACACACACACACACACTCACGTCAAAGCAGTTTTTGTTATTATAATGTGTAATATTTAATTTCAACACAGGCATGTTTTCTTTTGGTTGAAACTAACGTGTTGCAACAAAGACGCCATCCAACAAGAGTGGAGGTTGTTTTGGTATAAACAAAGTTTTTAGTCATTGTAAGTTAATGGAAAGTGATCCCAGTGTTTAAGGTAACAATTGAAGCAGTTCATTTAATGATTACAGGCTTCTGCTTCTGGGAGATCCTCTCATTACAACCTAAACCTGCTTATTATTTGTAATAACTAGGTCAAAGGTGAGCTTTATTCAGTTTGGGTTTAAATGTATTCTTCAGCAAGGCTTGAGACTAGGGATGTAAAGATATACACTCAACTCATAATTGGATTCACTATTTTAAGTTCATGATACAATTTTCGTTTAGTAGAATGAGCTGCAAACAAATGACAGAAAAATCCTTTATTTATATAAACTGTGCAAAACCACGTGTCCTCTTATCAAAAGGTGCAACTGAAATAGTATTGTATCTTAAAAAACTAAATTGAATAAAAGAAAGAATAACTCGCTTTTCTAAAACTAATCCCACACCAAAATAACAAAATCAACAGAAAAAATATCTCTTCAAATAAATGAACTGAGACGACGTAGCGATGTCTGAAGTCAAACAAGTGAAATTAAAAGTAGATTTCGCCCTAGGCCGTTTCAAAATGGCTTTGCGGTTCATTTTCTATCTCAACTGGTTGTAATCTTTACACATTTATATAGATTTTTAACCGATTCACATTGCATCATTACATCTCTACTTGATACAGTCACTTAAAGTGGGCTTTAGGGTTTGGGTTTTTTAAAAGCTGATTGACAGTTCTGTTTTTCACTACCTCAGCAAAGCAAACCTGATTGGACGATCGCACCAGTCACTGATTTGCCATTGGCCTTATACACTGATTTACATGACAGGGTTTCTGCAGGTTTTACAAAGTCAAATTTAAAGGAAAATTCCGGCGCAAAATGAACCTAGGGGTTAATAACACATGTGTGCTTGAGCTATGTTACTGGTTACACATTGCATGTCGTTCGTCGTCCGACTGGTCGTGACTGTTTTCCCAAGATGGCGCCCGCCTGTGTACCGAACAGTACTGTCTTTCTAAACTATCTTTTTATTAAACTGTCTGTACACTTACAAAGTTCTCAATGCTTCGGTTTACATGTAGGGACTAGGGGTGGTACGGTTCATGAAAAAACACCCGAACCGCTCGGTTCGCTAGTCTCGGTTCGGAGCGTGTGTGTACCGCACGGTTCGTCAGTCCACTGTTAATGGTCACTAACCTCTTACTGCCGTAGTGGCCACTTTATACACCTATGTTAAAACACTTACTGGAAATGACGAGCGGGATGGGCGTGACAAACGCAACCCATGGCAGCTGATTGGACGATTGCGTCACATGGGTCTGGCTGGTCCCAAATTTCCATAGACTGTCATGGCGGCTCGTTCAGAATACGATCTCATATTGTACTAAAATAGTTCACCGAAACGTGTTTCTGAAAACATTTTAAGCGAGAAATAGGCCATGCAGTTGCTGAATCTGTCTTCATTTCAGATCGACAAAGGTCAGTTTAAAAGATTTTCGTCAGATTTGGAGAGACACCGAGCCGACCGCTCCTCAAGTGGAGTGGGGTGCCGCTGCACGTCACGTCACGTCACCTGTAGAAATGTCAGGTGGGAGAGAGGCTGCCCGGAGCTGGAGGATGCACCAGCGTCGTTTATAGTCTGCTGTGTGGGAACATTTTGGATTTCACGTTACCTATGATGAAATAAAACAACATAGAACTGCCACTGTGTGCACGTTTTGTGCAACATGCATTCAATATGCCAATTTTAGCTATATGCTGAAGTATATTCTGGAGTGATAAAGAAAAAATAAGAACCGTACTGAACCGAAAACCGTGACCCTAAAACCGTGATACGAACCGAACCGTGGGTTTTGTGAACCGTACCACCCCTAGTAGGGACCCTCATTCTGCTACCGTGGAAGAGTGGTGCTATTTTGAGCCTTGTTAGTGGTGTAGAAATAGCGATTTCTTTTTACTTTACCTATGCCCCGACGACTAGCTAGATAAGCTAATTAGCGGTTAGCACTAAAACTGGTCACAAATGTGTTATTAACCCCTAAGTGAGGGGGCTTTGCATTCTCCTTTACCTTATTAAGGTAAGCTAGGTTAGCCTTCTTGTGTGTGCTTCTCAAATGTAGGCTACTTTCAAATTTGTGGAATTTTTCCCTTTAATAAATTGTCCACATATTTTACCACCTTCCACTGCAAGGCACTTGCTTTTATCTGACACAGTCATAATATAATAATAATAATAATAATAATAATAATAATAATAGGACTTAGGACCGCTTTCTTCCGACTTTCGGTACTGCCATGATGCCAGGCGAGGGGCACAGACTATGTTGTGTTCAATCTGACATGGAATTTCGGAATTTCTGGGTTCCCTGTTGGAAACTATATACTGTATGTCTATGGCATAGACTGTATAAAACAGGTATGTGGTCGGAAATGTCAACTCTGAAAGATATAACGTTATTTGCTCTGTGAAAGACATTGACAAAGACGAAAACTAAGGACGTTTACTCGATCATTTTATTTTATTTTAGTTTTGCAAACAGTTTTAGTTTTTTTTGTAACGCCTCGTTTTTATTGTTATTTCAGTTAAAGACAATGTTGACGTTGACGATTATAACCTTGACACACACACACACACACACACACACACACACACACACACACACACACACACACACACACACACACACACACACACACACACACACACACACACACACACACACACAGAGGTTAGGGTTGAAAGATGACTAGATGAAAGATGATAAATCAATAGGTCAACAGGAACATTTTGATGGATTGGTACCAATCACTTTCAGCATACAACTCCAGGACTCCATAGAAAGAGCTTGGACTTTGTCAGAAAAACCACCAGAAGTCACGCACGCATGCACACACACACACACACACGCACACACACACGTTGCTTGACGGGAGAATCTAAACACCAAATCAAACCTCATATTCGTGAGGAGAAAACACCGGAAAGAAGACCTGACTTTTCTTCCATCTCGGTTATTTCTGGGAACAAACAGCCCAAACCTGCACTGAGCCTCCATCCATCACAATGGTGTTATGATTCGAGCAGCGTGCTGCTTTTGTGGGACCAGCTGCATGTTTGCTATTGGTTGACAATGATATTATGATGGAGGAGTCCAAACAGACAGATAATAGCACCTGTAGAAGGACGCTGAGGTAATCTCGACCTGCACACCAACAGCTTGAGTTTCAAAACCAAAGAAAATATTTATTCTGAAAAGAATATCAGTCGTTTGCCAGTAGGACTGAACACAAGAGCGCTCTATGAATGCCCAACAAACTTTGCTTTGTGTTCAAATGAGCCCCTCTGTCAGTCAGTTTCCGGATGGATTTGAACAGCTAAAAACAGCTAAAAACATATTTGCTGAGATATTCCAGTCTGAAGTGGTAGATTGGTAGACTGGTAGACTTACTGACAGACAGACACACATTGCCAGTGGCGGTTCTAGACCATTTCAAATGGTGGGGCCAGGCTGGGGCCACATCCCATTTACTGTATATTAACACACACAAGTGTTACATACCACCAACGCTCCGTAGATTGGGTTCTACAAAAGACTTCGGGCCCTATCTAGCACCTGGCTCAGCGCCCGACACAAGTGTCTTTGATAGTTTAAGACCGACGCAGTTGTCAATTTCCCGTCCAGCACCCAGGTCATTTAAATAGCATATGCACCTGCGTCCATCTGCGCGCCCATGGGCGTTAGAGTCCGGATTGGGACAAATTTTTCTGTCCGAGCCTGGCCCGCGTCCGACAGAGCCGTGACCGAACCCGGCCCGAGCCCAACAGGCATTAAGAAATTTGTGTCTGAGCCCGACACGAGCCCGACACAGTTAAAATCTCATTTTTTCCCTCATACTAATGACACATGTAGGCTACGTTTTTGTGTGGAAAGCTTTTATTAAGCAACTGTAGGAAGGCATATCGGAAATGTCATGCTGTATCTGTTGCGAGGGTTAGGAGAGAGTTGAGATGGCGCCGCATATGGCGACTCGGTGTGTTTGTGTATGTTGCTTTAATGATTTTAATGCGATTTGCACTTACGATACCAAGACACATCCCTCGTGTGTGTAAACATACTTGGCAATAAAGCTTTTCTGATTCTGATTCTGATTCTGAAATGTCAACAGATGAACGCATCAGTGCACACGGGGCAACAAGCTCATAAGCTGTTAAAATGTTCAGTGTGTTAACCTTTCCTGCTTGCTTCGTTTCCGACCGTGATCAGAAAACAAGGGGAGACTCGGTACCTCCAGGGCCGACAATGAATGAACTTGGCTTTCAGTCTGGGGTTTATTTCAGACACCGCGCACACTGTGTACAAAACTTAAACTTATTCCACCAACTCTGCTCCGGTTGCATTCAACACGTCTGCTTCCTCTTTCTCTATCTCTCTTCTGCCCACTTACCACACACACACACACACACACACACACACTGAGCTCTCTTAAAGCAGCCCAGCACCAGCGGGGGACACTCACAAAAAAGGTGAGACAGACTCAACTTTTGGAGAAACGCAACCTGACGTCATGTTGCGATGGCCAATCATGTAAGCGGAGATCAGACTTGTCAGAGTGGTTTGAGGCGGTCTGAGAATCCTTTACAGTTAACAGGAAACATCACTGCCTCTATCGCTGCCACAAGAACGTTTTTAAAACACTATGAGGGTGAAAAACATAACCCAAGCTCTGAACTGCCCAGAAGTTTGTGTAACAGCTGAATGTTTCCTGCAACGACAAAGCACTCGCAATGTCTCGCTCGTCTCTTTACTTTCTCTCTCTCCTGTGAAACAAAGCTACCTTCAAGTGAGGTCGGAAACTTTAAAATCTATTAACGATCTGATGGAAAACAGTCATTGTGAAATATAAAGTCTACTTGTGCTTTTGTTGGGGGGGTTAATAACACAACAGGACGTCACACAAATGGGCCGTTTCATTGACCTACATTTGATTTATAACGGCACATGAATAATATCCCCTCTTCGTGGGATAAAGGTGCGGTTGAAAATGTATGAAAATATTTGCCACAGTTAGAGGGGCCAGATACCCCCCCCCCCTAAGTCTCAGGAAAGGAGAGAGGTGATCATTTCTTGTCCAAACATCCACAGGACCAATGAGAGCTTCTTATTCAAGATGTACACAACATTCACTGTTGTGGAAAATATGTGTCTGAGCTGGAAGATAAGGATGACAAGATGAGTTCAAGTCCTGAAAAGTACACTTTAGATTTATGTTTAGAATATTATTCTTCACTAATGCTGGGAGTTTGAGTTCATGTTTATTTTATTCTCTTATATGCCCTGTAATGGAGACGCATATATCTCAGGTGGAAGCGCTAAATCAAATAAGCAGAGTGTATCAAATGATCACAGGAACAGAGTGGGAGTTAAAACTTCTGCTGTAACTTCAATGTGCAAAAAACTGAAGGGTGCAAAAGTGCAGCAGAATAGTGTTACATCCACTAAATGTAAATGGACTGTATTGATATAGTGCTTTTCTAGTACTAACAACTACTCAAAGCGCTTTAACGTACAGGCACCATTCACCATTCACACACTGTGGCCGAGGATGCTACACAAGGTGCCACCTGCTCGTCAGATAAACATTCACACACCAATGGCGCAGCATCGGGAGCTATTCAGGGTTCAGTGTCTTGCTCCAGGACACTTCAACATGGGACTGCAGGGCCAGGTATCAAACCACCAACCTTCCATTTGGTAGGCGACAGCTCTACCACCTGAGCCACAGCTGCCCTAACGGCCCAATGTGGCAACTCGGCAGGAAACGGAAAACTCCCGATCACATTAATACAAATCTGGGGGAAAAAAAGGCCTAATACAGTATGTACTATACGGTGACCTGTTGAAGGTGTGATGCTAACACTGTTGGCATGGTTACCTGTATATGACTCCGTGCCGGTGCAGGAACATCAGCGCGGACGTGACCTCGGCCGCGTAAAAACGAGATCTGGCCTCGTCGAACTTTCTGGACCGTTGGATCTGAAACATCAGGTCGCCTCCGTTGACGTACTCCATCACGAAGAACAAGCGGTCCTGGAGAGAGAGAGTTTAGCTCGAGAGTAAGAACCCAAACAAGACATTTTGCACCATATGCTTGTCAACATTTCAAAAGGAAAGACAAAACTGTTAAATAAGTATAGCAATCCATGTTACTATAAAACACAAGTCAGGCCTTTTGTTTTGAAAATATATAATATAGACACGGTACTGAATTTGTATAGCTCCAAACTGGATATATTAAGAAAACTGTATTAAGAGACAATTATGTGACTACATGGTATGCTACATGAATCTGAAATGGCCTCCAAATGATCTCATAACTCCTCTCCAATAATTGTTAATTTCTAAAACTATACAGTATTTCACTAAGATTTGCCACAAAGATTCCTGAGAATTCAAAACAGTTGGGCGTGAATATTGTCCAACTGTGTGTGAACACTTTGAGTAAATACTGTAGCGTGTGGTATGGTTTGTGTCTCTCCGTATCACTAGCTCTGATCGAGACATACTGTATGAAGGCATGTTGAAGTGTTCATGAAGCAGGTAGAGATTGCAACGTTTAACAAAATAAAATACTTTGGCGATTATGTCTCACGGATGACTCTGGGTGTAAAAACACACAAAATACTTGGCCACTGCATGGCCTCCACTTCCTGTGACACACACACACACACACACACACACACACACACACACACACACACTCCGCGCCCTCCAAGCTCTATTCTCTTGGTACTGAAAATGGGCTCCAGGAGAAAATGCCCCCCTTCCTGAATTCCAGCTTGCTTTCTTCATATAGGAAATAAGAGAGAGAGAGAGAGAGAGAGAGAGAGAGAGAGATAGAGAGAGAGAGTGTGTGGGTGTGTTGCGGGGGGGTTGTGATATAAACAGCTCAGTATATAAGGAACCAGGAGCAGTCCCTTTGAGGCCATTGTACAGTCCCCTCCAAAAGTATTGGAACGGCAAGGCCAGTTTCTTTGGTTTTGTTGTTCCCTGAAGACATTTGGGTTCAAGATCAAAAGATGAGTATGAGAAAAGGGTTCAGTATTTCAGCTTTTATTTCCTGGTATTTACATCTAGATGTGTTAAACAACTCATGACATATCACCTTTGATATTAGACCACTGCATTTTTAGGTGAGCAAAAGTATTGGAACAAATAATCTTAAAGGGATACGCCACCGTTTGTAGAAATAGGGCTCATCATGGTCTCTCCTAGCTGTAGATAGGTGGGCCAACGCATTTTTTGTGCATGCATTGTTTTAGGCCGGTGCAACACTGGCAGCGCTGCCGCTAGTTAGCTTAGCGTAGTGAATGGAATCCTATGTTGCCGGTTAGCATGTTGTGAGTAAAAGTGAGCCAACAAAAAAAACAATAACAACCTAATAACTTGCACTGAGACAAAAAATGCATTGGCCCACCTATCTACAGCCAGGGGAGACCGTGATAAGAACTATTTCAACAAACGGTGGCGTATTCCTTTAACGTAAATAACATTTAATATTTGGTGGCATAACCCTTGCTTGCAATAACTGCCTCAAGCCTGCGACCCATCAACATCACCAAACTGTTGCATTCTTCATTTGTGATGCTATTCCAGGCTTTTAGCACAGCTTCTTTCAGTTCTTGTTTGTTTCGGGGGGTTCCTCCCTTCAGTCTCCTCTTCAGGAGGTGAAATGCATGCTCTATTGGGTTAAGGTCAGGTGATCTAAAACCTTCCACTTTTTTCCCCTGATGAAGTCCTTTGTTTTGTTGGCAGTGTGCTTTGGGTCATTGTCCTGCTGCATGATAAACTTCCTCCCGATTAGTTTGAAAGAATTTCTCCATAAATTGGGAGACAAATGTTTCTGTACACTTCTGAATTCATTCTGCTGCTACCATCATCATCAGTTACATCATCAATAAATATGAATGAGCCCGTTCCAGAAGCAGCCATGCACGCCCAAGCCATGACATTACCTCCACCGTGCTTCACAGATGAGCTTGTATGCTTCGGATCATAAGCAGTTCCTTTCTTTCTCCACACTTTGGCCTTTCCATCACTTTGGTAGAGATTCATCTTGGTCTCATCTTTTGCGGCTCATCTCTGTACTTCTTTGCAAATTCCAATCTGGCCTTCCGATTCTTCCTGCTGATGAGTGGTTTGCATCTTGTGGTATGGCCTCTTTATTTCTGCTCTCGGAGTCTTCTTCCAACAGTGGATTGTGATAACTTCACCCCTGCACTGTGGCGGTCGTTGGTGATGTCACTTACTGATGTTTTGGAGGGTTTTCTTCACAGCTCTCTCCATATTTCTGTCATCAACTACTGTTGTTTTCCTTGGCCGACCTGTTCGACAGTAGTTTTTCTTTTTCAGGACATTCCAAATTGTTGCGCTTGCTATGCCCAATGTTTGTCCAATGGCTCTGGTCGATTTTCCTTCTTTTCCCAGCTTGAAAATGGCTTGCTTTTCTCCCATAGACAGCTCTCTGGTCTTCATGTTGGTTTATCCTCTTTAACAAGAAATGCAGTCTTTATAGGTTTAAACCAAGGATAAAAACGTAGACTAGTCATGCAGAGCTATTTAATGTTTGAACAATCAACCTAAAAGGCATCACTTGGGCAACAAGAAACATCTCTCAGTCACATGTTCCAATACTTTTGCTCACCTGAAAAATGGGTGGGTTCAAACAAAAGGGTGATATGTCCTGAGTTGTTTAACACATCTGGATGTAAATACCAGTGGAAAAAAAGCTAAAATTCTGAAGTCTTGTCTCATACTTTGAGATACTTTATCTTAAACCCAAATGTCTCCAGTGAACAACAAAAACAAAGAACTTGGCCTTGCCGTTCCAATACTTTTGGAGGAGACTGTATGTTCATGGCCTTTCTCACATTAATCCATTCTCTATATACCTTACATCATTAAACCTTTAATCACACACTGCTGTGCCGTGGCCCTTGTAAGTCAACCGGTCTCTAGTCTTTAGCATCATTATCGAGTTTACACACTAAACTAAAAATGTATCTGAGTCACAATATTTTATTTTTTTATTTATTTCTGGAGTCTCTTCAGAAATGACACAGAGCTGCCGGAAAGCAACTGGTTCCCAAAACAGACACAATTCCAGTTAACCAAACACTATTAACAATTAAATGATCACCTTTCTGGGTAAGTTTATCACAATCCTGTTTGCTCACAACGCCACTTCCAGAACATATTCCCGTAACCCCGCTCTTTCTTCCTGCTTTTCCTCTGATAAAACAGAGGTGACTCATTACATTCATCCTTCAAAAGAGAAATAAAAAGAAAAACCACTTATAAAGCAGTAACTAATCCACTTTTCATCCAACTAAAAGCACTACAATTCAAATATATTGTTGACTATAAAACTGCACAAATCATGTACAAACTAAATAATCAACAGCTATCGGACAGAATCCAAGGGTCGTTTCAAATGAGAGGGATCAAACATCACTTCAGAGGAACTTTTGTATTTCAAAAGAAACGTATAAGCTAAATACCACTGCATCACACCCAAAGGAGTTCATTTACGGAACAGCTGCAGTGAAGAGATGAAATCATGTGCAACAATGAGCAATTTTAAGAGACTATTTAAAATGATTATATTGAATGGATACGAAAAGGACTCGAGGTGATTGTATTGTATACTGACTGTATGGTTCCTGGGCCTATATACTAAGTCTAGTTTGGATGGGTTATTATTCTGTTTGATGTAGATGGAAGGAAACAAAGTAGATAGATGTCAAAGAAAAAAATGTGTAAATGTATGTATGCATGTGTGTCCATGTGTATGCATGTGTTTATGTGCATCCAGGTAGGTAGATATACGGTACAGGTATGTGTATGCAAACATGTATAAATAAGTGAAGCTCAAATTGTTTTGTATTTAACTAAAGTATAAAAATAGAAAAATCTGGTAGGACCAGAATTTTTAATTTTTACTACTTCCTACTCCTTTTTGAACATGGGGATTTTTTATTTCAATAACTTAAAATCATTGTGCTGAGCTGTACATGTACATCCTATTTATCTGTTATTTTTATTTTTATATATATATATATATATATATATATATATATATATATATATATATATATATATATATATATATATATATATATATATATATATATATATAGTCACCATCGATATAAAGTATTAAGTGTACAGGTTGTGTAAATGTGCAGTCCCCTCAAAATAACTCAACACACAGCCATTAATGTCTAAACCGCTGGCAACAAAAGTGAGTCCACCTATATGTTAAATTCCCATAGAGGCAGGCAGTTATTTCATGGATCCAGGATACTATGCATCCTGATAAAGTTCCCTTGGTCTTTGGAATTAAAATAGCCCCACATCATCACATACCCTTCACCATACCTAGAGATTGGCATGGTTTTATTTCAGTAACCTAATAGTTGGTTTAATTTGCATTGAGACATGATTTTATGGAAAGTACCCCATGCCAATCTCTAGGTATGGTAAAGGGTATGTGATGATGGGGGGGTATGGTGAAAGGTATGTGATACAACACACTACAACACTATAACACTACTTTCTGCAGTACAATACTGTTCAAATAATGCTCACGAGGGTACGGTACCACAGTGTGTTCCAACAATACTTTTATACAAACAGAGGGGGTTGTAAGTAATCCAGACCAGTTGGAACACCTGTGGGAATTGGTAGCACCAACTTTCAAAGCTTGATCAACCTCCATTGCTGCAGAACAGCTTTACGTTGTTTACCTATTTCTTGTTCCCTGAAAAAGGCCTTTTTGTGAAATACTGAAATTTACATTATTTTTTCAGTTTTGGGTAACCTTACTTTTTTTTTTAACCTCAGGCAGTTCACCACTTACCTTTGTACCATTTCAAGCTATTCATTGGACTTGAACTGCTAAAATGTCAATAAAAAAACTAAAACAATTGGTGTGTTCTAAAAACTTTTGACCGGTATATATATATATATATATATATACATATATATATATATATATATATATATATATATATATATACATATATATATATATATATATATATATATATATATATATATATATATATATATATATATATATATATATATATATAAAAAATACTTATTTTTTTAACATGGTGAACAGAAGTCACGGGATCGACTAAGTCACTGCCCTGATTTCCTATTGTCTGTTTTTTTTATTATTATTATTTTTTGGCCATTTTAGGCCTTTATTTTTATAGGACAGCTGAAGACATGAAAGGGGAGAGAGAGAGAGGGGGGAACGACATGCAGCAAAGGGCTGCAGATTGGAGTCAAACCTGTGTATATATGGGCGCCCGCTCTAGCAGGTGAGCTACCCTGGCGCCCTGACGGCGTCAAGTTTATCAAAGATTTACTGCAAAATGAAATCATGATTCAAAAACATGGCTGAATTGAACATAAATGAAAAACAGAGAAAAACAGGCGGCAGAACAGACAACAGTCCAGCGTAGGGGGGACTCATAGCAAACTACTTCCTATCACATGTCACTTGAAATCAATATGATTTGGTACATTTTCTGGAAATTCAGCGAAGAAACCATTTATGGATCAACTAAGCAAATGGGGGGAATTGTTGGCCAATAAAAGTAAATTCCATGTATCTGAAAAGGGTTTGTCAGTTTCTTCTTTTTCCCAAATGAAAGCTGGATACCTCAGTGCATGAAACTCATCAGCATCATTTTCCGTAAGGTGACACGAGGCCACTGGTTGTCTGCTTTGGTTTCTTGATCTTATCCGACTTTGCATATGCTGCGACGTTGCTTCTAAGTGATTAGTTGGACCTGAATTCAGCAAAAGTGAATTCAGCTGCGGAGGCCTTCGCAGCTGATCGGACAACATTTACGCTCCATGTTTTTTAAAGCTGACCTCAGGTTTCCTCTCCAATATTAGTTTAAAGAGGCCTCAGGGCCGCGTCTTACATAAGAGGCCGCCGCTCCACCTCAGCCACTTCTCTCTCTCTCTCTCTCTCTCTCTGCTCCTCCTGAAAGCGACTTTAAACAGGATGTTGAGATAGTTTGTTTAAATGTACCCAGAGTCCCGGCTGGTCCCACCCAATCAAACACGAATAACATTTCCTGAGTGTAATTACAAATGTACAGATACTGGCTCCCCCCTGCTGACACACGCACACACACACGCACACACACACACACACACACACACACTCCATGTTCTATACGTACTCACCAGGATGATCCCCAACCCAACACAGGCAATACCATCGTGATGGCTATCTTCCCATTGTGTGTGTGTGTGTGTGTGTGTGTGTGTGTGTGTGTGTGTGTGTGTGTTGACATATCTTAGTTTGTGTCCTACATCAGAAGTGCAAGGAGAACTCATTTCCGTACTTTAAGAAAATAAAAGTAACAACACCGCAGTGAGAATAAATAAGCTCATAATCGGTGTGAGTTTGCCGTTCTGTGAAAACCTCATATCTCGGTTTTGGGGATTTTGTGAGTCCAGATCAGTTAAAGAAGAAGAAGAAAAAGAAACGAAGGAAAGCAGGAAGAAACGCCAGAGGGTAGGAGGACAAGGAAGGAAGCGACTTGAAGTCAAGAAGACAGGAGGAGTGAGTGAGGGAGAAAGTATTAAGGAAAGAAAGAAAAAGGGGAAAATAAGGACCAAAGAAGAAAAAGAAGAAAGTAAGGGAAGATAAAGATGAGTGGGGAAAGAGAAAAGGAAATTGGAAGAGCATGTAACAATTAGTAAAGACTAAATAAAGTTAAAGGAAACACACAAAAAAGAAAGGACGAGAAGTAAAAGCAAGGAGGAAACAAAGAAAGGATAGAAAAAAGGAAGGAGAAAAAGCTAAGGAAAAGGGAAGAAAAGAAAGAAAGAAAGAAGCAGTAGTTATATAAAGTAGAATATCAACTAAAATGGAAATATTGAAGTAAAGCACCAGAACTTGTGTTTTTATCCTATTCTAATCTTGGTATTGTGTTGTATAATCCTCCTGAATACATTCTCCCTTCACCATGAGGATACAATCCCATTTTAAAAATAAAGGTTACATAAACGTACTTGAGTAAATAAACCTAATTCATCTTCAAATCTGCCATGTGTAAGAACAAATACAGTATCTGCATGTCACGGACGCCATCTCCTCAGCGACAACATGAACTCCCTTCATGAAGTAAATACACTCATCAAAATCAGTCAAAACTGGGAACAAAAAAAAAAGAAAAGAAAAGAAAAAAAAAAAAAGAACAACAAGTAGGGTTTGAACTTTTGTCCGTGTACAAAAAAGAAAAGAAAAGAAAAGAAAAAAAAGAAACGTGAATTGCTGCCCTATTTTCCCCGGAACGTTACGAGCCATTAGCGCTTGGCTGCTAGTCATTACCACACAGAGCCGTCCCAGTAAAGATACCCTCAGTGATTTCACTCAACAGAACCCTGGAGCCCGGTTCTGTTTCCACTCTGTGGGTTGATTCAGATCTTCTCCTGATGCTCGATGCAAGCTTCATCACACTCCTTCCCTTGTACATGCTGCTGCAGTAACTGTCCAGATGGAGAAATCATACTTTGAAGTCAGCTTTAGCGCCGTGCATGTATTTTGCGGACTCTGCCTTTAAGAGGAGGGCAGTAGGATATGATTGTAATTGGGGGGACAGTGTGTATTGTGTGTGTGGCCCTGGAACCAGATCAAGAATGCTTGTCCTTAAAAAAACAAATAAACAGTGCAGTGCAGTTAAATTAAGCCTGTGTCCTAATGCTCACTCTCTCTATGAATCTGCATGGCGTCCAGAACGTGCAGAATGTGCGCTGTAATGTGAAGAACCTTTTTTTTGTGAATAAAACCGCCCTCAAATGAGAAAAAAAGAAAAGGGACTTCAGTCTGCTTATTAGAGACGTTTGGAGCGCCCCGAGCTTCCATTTCCCTGCTGATTAACGGCGAACACGTTGTGATGTTTGCATTACGGTGGAGCGAAGCCGCTGCTTAAAACCTGCTTCGCAAAAAAAGACAGCCGTGATACAGGAAAATGTAATCACGCGCAGAAATAATTCCAACGTGGCATCATCACTTTGCGTAAACATACACGCCACTTTCCTAAAGCCAAATGGTGTTATCTGTACGCATTTTGAGCTATCCACGTGTATGTCTATGCTGTATACAGCTGATGTAAATCAGTCCTTCCAGAGAAATGCAAATGATTTTTTTTGTGATTGTTGCGGGGCAAAAATCCTTGATTACGCGGCACGCTTTCTTAAAAAATGCGATGGAATATGAGGGATATTTATGCAATTTTATGCGATGAAATTGCGGGAACTTGCAAAAACTGCGGTTTGATGAAAAAGAGAAAAAAAAGTCATTCCCCCAACCCCCTGCTTTTCCATGATGTTCATGTCGCTTAATTAGGTCACTTCATAACTTCCCATGGCAACAGGGGAAAATGGCTGCTCTTGTGTGAAGTAAACGCAACATTTTTCAACTTTATGCTAAGATATATGGGACTTTTTTGCAACGAAAATTTAGGAAAAGAACATTGGGAAAGGCTTTAGTAACACAAAAAAACGACAAAAACACGGAAAAAAAACCTTGACATAAAACACGACGGTGACCAACGTCCCACGCTTAGGAAAACAATAAACGGTTGGGTTTAGGAAAAGAACATTGGGAAAGGCTTAAAAAAATGTAGGTCAATGGCGGCCTAACGGCATTGATAAATACGCTAAAAATGGCGCTACAAATTATGCGTCTTGTTAACACGCCAAAATGGCATATGAATTGGCGTGTCATACATACGCCACTTTATGAGATCAGTCTGAATAATTCAATGCAGGGAAGAAGTCGTAGTTACGGCAGCTAATGTATGCATACAAATAATGTATTTTTAATCTTTACTGATCCCCATTGGGGAAATTTACACTCTGTTGTATTGTATATTTGAACGCTACAAACAGAGTGAGGGGGCGGCGACTGCTGAACAGGAGCCCTGAATGGTTTGGGAGGGTTCGGTGCCTTGCTCAAGGGCCCCTTGGCAGTGCCCAGGAGGTGAACAGCTACCAGTCCAAACTCCGTATTTCGGTTCCCAACCCAACTCCCTACGGACTGAGCTACTGCCACCCCCGAAAGGTTTAGCTAGGTAAACATGTTGGTTAAGGTTAGGGGGAAAAAAGAATGCAAAATGTCAATGCGGGTCCCCTAAAAGCAGTGGTTCCCAACCCTTTTTGGTCTGAGGTTCCCCCAAAATACTGTCTGATGAACTCACATACCCCTTCATCAATTCCCAACGTATGTTCTAAATGTATAACACTATACATTACAACTTTAATGTTTTCATACTTGTTGAATTGTCAATATTTAGGCTGGCGTGGTTTGGTCAGCGACGGTACTACCGCTAGGCTACTACTTGAACCTGAATGCTTCGGCCAGTTATTCCTTACTTATGAACGGTTTAGTCATGGCTTTTATTTCTACCTTTTAATCATTACCTTTAGCTAACAATTTCAACCCTTTAACCATTATTTTAGCAACTCACTTGAACTGTTAAGTCATTACTTTTATCTAATTTCAAATTAGTTGAGCTGCTCCACAATATTTCCAAGTACCCCTTGCAACAGCAGAAGTATCACTGCTCTGAAGCAGGGTTTCTAAAATGGGGGTGCGCGTACCCCTAGGGGTACTTTGGAGTACTGCGTACGTGAGATTTAAAACAAAATGTTAGTAAAAAAAAAATATCAGGTGTGCATGATTCCTACAATAATTTTCCTCTATAATAATTTATACTTTCAGTGATTCTAAACATTTGAAATCTAGCATTTACATGTTTTTCAGTTACAATGTTGTTGTGTAGTAAATCACTGACACTGGCTGGTTTATGCCTCTTCATATAGGCTTTTTCCCTCTACCGAACATGTTTTGTGCTGGTCAAATTATTATATATTATTGAAAAAAAGGTTGAGAAACCACTGCCTTAACGTATAAAATTACCAAAGTGTGTGTGTGCGTGTGTGTGTGTGTGCGTGTGTGTGTGCCTGAACTGCATCCCAGGACTGGCAGACACACTGTGTATTAATGACTGTAGGTTTGAAAAGAGAAACTCTCCGCTGCTCAAGACTGACACATATTTGGCTGGGCGACCTGCAGGTGCCTACACTCTACACTGTGTGTATGTGTGTGTGTGTGTGTGTGTTCATTGTTCTCGCATGCTAAATTGCTAAATCTCACTGGCGTTGCTCACGATGGCTGACAGGAGTTAAATGCGTGCTGTGGGCTGCTGGTCCTCCCACAGAATATCTTCTTACTCTTCGTTCCCGTAAAAACAAATGAGCAGGACACTTGGATTTCATTGGTCAAAGAAAATAAGAGTTTGACTTGATTAGTTTCATGAGAAACAGACTTCCAGGAAAAGTCAGGTCCTTATAAAGCAATGATCAAGTGTAGTGTGCAGATTGCGCGTGTGTGTGTGTGAGACACACTTTAAAGAGCAGAAAGGAGGTAGAAGATAGTCATGTGTTGTTGTTGTAATTTATGTCTTGACTGCGTGGATAGAGATTGAGTGTCAGCAGCACCCCAGGATGGATGGAGAGTTGGATGGAGGGAGGAAAACATGAATGGAGGATATAACGCGCTGGGATAGCTGGAGAAAGGAAGACGGATGGAGCCTCTTATCAGCTTTTGTTTGGTCTTAATATTACGTTACAGCTTATAGTCTTTTGTCTTTTCTGAAGGTGATTACTCAAGTTTAATATGTACCTTTAAGAACAAAAAGAAAACATATTTACAAAGGTCTTATTGTTCTACTTTTAAAGCACATTTCAGTTACGTATTAAAGTTGGTTTCGTAATATGTGACTTTGTGTCCAGAAAAACTACAACACTGGTCGATTGTTCAACTCTTAAGACCTAAAATATATGTTTACGGCTAGTGTTCCTGACATGTGACCTCCTGTGGTCGTGTGGACTGTTACTGTTGAGGTGAGGGTTAATGGTTGGGTGCACAATGGCCGCAATCTTTTTCTAACTTAAACTCTCCAACAACCTCTTTCAAAAAGTGCTCTCATTTTGAAGGTAGTACGACACACACACTCACACACACACACACACACACACACACACACACACACACACACACACACACACACACATAGTGCTTTGTGGGGACCCGTCATTGACATAATGCATTCCCTAGCCCCTTACCCTAACCTTAACCATCACAACTAAATGCCTAACCTTAACATTAGCATTTTGGCCCCACAAAGCTGTCCGGACCCCACAAGTATACTGTATTCCCGGATTTTGGACCCCACGAATATAGTTAAACAAGAACACACACACAGACACACACACACACACGCATACACATACACACACACACACGCATACACACACACACACACACACACACACACACACACACACACACACACACACACACACACACACACCATTGTGCTGGTAAGGAGATAAACAGCGAGCTGGCATGAGAAGAGACATATGCTGACCATTACTGGAGCTCAGAATAAGTACAAAAACACTGAAGTCTGAGCTGAGGAGGAGTGTCAATGAAACGGCCCATTTGTGTGACGTGCTGTTGTGTTCTTAAACCCCGCCGACAAAGCACAAGTAGACTTTCTATTTCACAATGACTGTTTTCCGTCAGATCGCTTATTATATAGATCTTGACGTTTCCGACCGCACTTGACGGCAGCTTTGTTTCACAGGAAAGAGAGAGAAAGTAAAGAGATGAGCGGGACGTAGCGAGTGCTTTGCTGTTGCAGGGAACATTCAGCTGCAGTCCAGAGCTTGGGTTCCGTTTCGTACACTCCATCGTGTTTTAAAACCTCAAAGACTGGCCACCACAGTGTTTTTTTGCATGTCCCCCCTAGGATCCTCCCCCCCCTCCTGCAGAATAAATGCTCTACCCCCATTCAAAATGAATGGAAAGACCTGCATTTTTACAGGACCAACACAGGCAGTCTGAACGCAGCCTCACCCCTATTTTCCACTGGGGGCGTCTGCGTTCAGGGTGCGTCGCAACCCCTGTGAGCAATATTGTATATGCCTCCCTTACACCACAGAAGATGAGAAATTCATCTTGGAGGTGGAATTTTTTTTATAAGGACAACTCCAGAAAAGAGAAGACATGGTGTTTAACTGTAGGAGTTCCTGGAGTGGAAGGTAGATACTAGCTTAATAAACATGGGATTGTCCTGTAAAGTACTTGTAGAGACTATATAATCAGCGCCGATGGAAAATCGGTGGTTAGGGTTTGCAGGTTGGCCCTCCACCACGGCTTTCAGCCGTCCGCCTCGTCTGTATGACCCCGCTGACAGCATGGCTCTCTGCGTCTGCCTTCCTCTCTATCTGCCCCCCTTATCTTCCCTCGTCACTCCATCTGTCTCACTCTGTCCTTAGCACGAGAGAACAAAGGTTCATTAATGTACCTGGCTTGTTTCTGCTGCCTCTGATGTCCACCAATTACAGCTCATTAAAAACCACTCTCACTCTTCCTCTGTAATCTGTCCTGTTCCTTACTTCACTCACTTCTTAAAAAACCCTCCCCCCCCACCCTTCCTCGCCGTTTATCATCCTCCCTTCACGCTGTTCAAAACACAAATATTGACAATCTGCAGTCTAAAACCAGATGTCCCTGTTTTTCTCTAATCACACTGCATCTCTTCTCTCTTTCTCTCTCTCCATTTCCTCATTCACTTCTTCCCCTGCCTTTACTTCCCTGCTCTGCCGAGCAGAATGGGGCCGGGCGCTACTGTTGTATAATGTTATTTACATTTCTTGGCGGTAATTAGGCCGATAGGGGAACGACTGCGATCCCACAGTCGATTAAGAAGAACAGGAGGGAGGGAGGGAGGGAGGGAGGGGGCGGGCGTAGGTAGGACATAGGTCAAACAAAGTACTGAGACGGGTTTTTTTTAAGTATAGTCATATTCAGGGACAGAGGTACTTGGAAAAATAAGGTATGAATCTAATTGAAAAATAGGATTATTATAATAAATAAAATAATGATAAAAGGAATGCACAACAAACAATAAAGGAATATATCTCATTAAAATCCAAAAGCAGCAACTCCACTGCAACAATGTGTTGCATATTTTTCATATTGCTTTTCTAAAATGTAAGTATTTCATGAAATATGTATCTTTTAAAGGAACGTGTGTTTTAAAAGTAAACATAATCACACACGCTCACACAATCTAGTTGGTCGTCTTATTTCAACAATTTTGCCTCTTTTTTCGACATTCTAATTGCTTTTTGGATATTTTTGTCACTTTGTGGTCACATTTTTGTCACTTTTTGATATGACCACCATGTTCATCATAGTTTTTATGTATATGTTTGTGTACTAAAGTGCCTTCCGACTGAGGAGCCAACATGTCCCAACACAGACTGCTGTGTTGCAGGTACAGTAAAATAGCCATTGAGGGGCCTCTCAGTGAAATGAAAGGGGGAGCGAATGAACGAAGGAGGGAATGAGAAAGAAGGTGGATTGGAGCTGCAGTCTAGGTCATAAACTCCGCCCCCTTCCATGTTAGTGGATGGGACATGGACCAAACTAAAAAATCTAAATTCACGTGAAATACATATTTTCCCAAAGACAAGGATCATTCGAGATGAGTTGCGTTTTTGTCGTCTTTTTTGTCACTTTTTGACGCGACCACCAGTATGTTCATCATAGTTTTTGTGTATATGTTTGTGTACCAAAGTGCCTTCCGACTGAGGAGCCAAGATGTCCCAACACAGACTGCTGTGTGGCAGGTACAGTAAATGAGCTGCGCCTCGCCTGTAAAGTGGACGGGAGGAGGCGCTGACAAAAAGCAGCGGTCAAGTAGGGCCGTTTCCAGCAGCCTTCAGGCTGAACAGGAAGTCACACAAACACTCATATCCTGTTAGGTCAGATTCCTAATTTATTTAAATATTATCAGACTTATATTTCAGCGTGTACTGGGTTAGTACTAGTTGTTTTTAATTCTGACCAAGTAGCCTGTTAAAATGCTCTACATGCGATCTGTTGCTGATGGTAATATATGGTGTGTGTATGTATATCCCCTTAACGCCGACTGTCGCTAATTTGCATCAAACCCCTTCCATTCCGACTGCAGGCGAGATAGGGTGTGTATTCCCCCCAATGCCGGTGTTTTTACATTCGATACATACCTAGGAACCTTTTGCACGCACTGGTTTCTCGTAGGACCAGTCGGAGTGGGAATTACATCCAGTTCACGGAAGCGAAATTAACCCTAACCCTACCCCTAACCCCTAACCCTAACCCTAAAAAGACTACTGTCAATGTTAGGGAGTAGGAGAGTGTTTTCTTTCTTGCTGTTGTCAAGATTCATTTATTTGTCAATTACTTGAAAATGTGTTTAATTAATTTTACCATTTTGTAAAGAATTTTACCATAAATGCCTGTTGTCGCTAATTTGCATCATACCTAAATTTATATCTATTCTATATGCTATAGACAAATTAACAATCTCAATATATAATATATATATATATATATATATATATATATATATACACAGTATCTTACAAAAGTGAGTACACCCCTCTAGGGCTGGGGGGTAAACGATTATTTATTAAACGATTAATCGGGCAATTATTTTATCGATTAGTCGACTAATCTATTGACTAATTGGACGATTAATCTAACGTTTATTTTTCTGTTGCTCGATTAATAAAAACCATATTGTATCAAATAAATACCCAAAAAAATCTTAATATACTTTATTAAACAGTTTTGCACAGCAAAAAATCTTCTGCTTTACACAAAATTAAATAAATACAATTATTTTTATTTTTACTCTTTTACAGTATAAACATAACTCTCTCATACGTAACTCTAAAAAATTAATAAGTTGTAGTGCAAAAAAATACCGTGCAGTGCAGTATAGACATTCCTGAGAGTGTTTAACACAATATAAAATTCCTGTTTTCAGTTTTACAGTCCCAACATAAATCTCTCCTGTACAAAGCTACTGCAATCTGCTTGCTACCGTTAGCTAGATCTAGCAGCTGTGCACTTTGGTGGTGCAAGGCTAACCAACGTATCTTAGCTCTCTGTGCAGTTTGTTCGTGCTAGGTTAGTAGCTAACGTTAGCTACTATAGATAGCGGTGTTCTGCAGCCGTAAGCTAGCTACGATTCAAGCCAACATTAGATGATAACTAACGTTAGCTAAACACAACTGTCTAGGCGCCAGTAGCTAGCTAATGTTAACGTTAGCTACTAACCTAGCACCAGCCTAGCACGAACAAACTGCACGGAGAGCTAAGATAGTTAGCTAGCACCACCGAAGTTCGCAGAGCTCAAGCAACACAACACACTACTCAAACATGAAATTAATTTAGCCAACGTTATTACGTTATTGTCTCCAGAGATCTAAGATGCGTTGGTTAGCCTTGCACCAACAAAGTGCACAGCTGCTAAATCTAGCTAACGGTAGCAAACAGATTGCAGTAGCTTTCTCTCTCTGACTACTAAACGTCACTATCAGCCACACAACATGTGTTCTGTACAGAATTACCCTTAAAAACTATAAAAATCTCTCTAATTAAAAAGCAATATAAAGTTTATATAAAACATCATCCTGTTGAGTCAATTCTGAACCAATCAGCTGAGATCAGCTGAGATGCAGGCATTTGCGAGCATGCTCTGGGTCCGCTTGGGTCTTGCAGTCGGTGGAAAGCAAGGGGCGTCGCCTGGCATCTTGAAACTGCGGCCGCCTTGATCTCGTGAGGTCATCGTTGCCCGCGTGTGAATGATGTCAGAGCGAGTCGGGATAAAGTCGGACGCAAATCTACCCAGCGTGCGTTGGGCGACGATCGCCGGTGATCAGTTTTGCGCCGATGGAACGAGCCAATGGTTCCTGTCATTTCAGGTAGTTCTGCTCACACTAATCTTTGCTCAAGTGTTGATTTTTCTGATCAGTCTAGTTTCTTATAAGTTACCTGATGCTACAAAAACAGGGTGAAAAGGTCATGATTGACGGCTGGGATTGACTCCCTGATTGATCGGGCGGGTGTGTGGCCGGGACTTCGTACAGCGGCTCCCCCCGCCTGATCACTACTGCGCCGACTCTGGCTCTTTTTTTTTAATCCGGGATATTTTGGCTTCACTTTTGTACCGCGGGAGGACGTGGAGACGCATCGTCCGTCTTTATGAAAAGGTACTTTATTGTCACATGCACATACATGTAGCGAAATTCATTCTCTGCATCTGCAACCCATCCCTCAAGGGAGCAGCGGGCAGCCATTTACAGCACCCAGGGACCAACTCCAGATCTGAGCCAGTGCCTTGATCTGGAGACCTGGAGAACCTAGTACATGTCTTTTGATGGTGGGGGAAACCAGAGCACCCAAAGAGGGCCCATGCAAACATGGGGAGAACAAATTCCATACAGAAAGGCCCAGAACGACCTCGATTTGAACCCAGGACCTTCTTGCTTTGAGGGCACAGTGCTAACCACTGGGCCACCATGCTGCATACGTACACTGTATGGCGTTAACGGGGCTTAAGAGTCATTTTTAGACAGCACCAAGGATTCTAGGATTGTAAAAGCAGCATCTTATATTATATGTGATATAACTACTTTAAAAACATAAACTCTTTCTGCAGAGGTTGAAAACCAACACCATTATCGACCTCTTTCCCTACCTACGGCAGCTGAATTCAGTCTCACACTGTGCTGTCATGGTGGTCAAATGAGCTTATTCATTAGCACGGTGAGGCGATGTGAATCAGCGTGGCGACAGGCCGAGTGGAACACACTGTTACATAAGAGGAAGTGTGACGCCACTGTGAAGCTGTGTGTGTGTGTGTGTTTGTGTGTGTGTGTGTGAGAGAGAGAGAGAGAGAGAGAGAGAGAGAGATTATTAGAGAGAGAGAGATTATATTCCATATACAGAATGCATATGTGGGTTTTGCTTATTGCAATCACATTGAGTCCAGGTCAAGTGTGTGTTCCATCTAAGTAGAGTCGGGCGGGTGGGAGTGATGAGGGTGGGGTCCCACAGCATATGGAATACACATCATGTCCCTGATAACAATCACAGCAGTTACATAAGAGCCACAATCCCTTTGTTTTGTCCAAAAAACACACACTCCCAATCTCCCCTGACTGCCAGAGTGTGTGTGTGTGTGTGTGATTGTGTCTGTTTATGCATCAGACAGCCTGTCTAATTTCCCTAATGAAGAAAAAAAAGAAAAAGAAAGAAACAATACAAATGTCACAAAAACTCTTGCCTTGCTGCCTCTGTTCCCCTCCGTTGCGCTTTCGTCCGTCCACCCTGCACATGTTTGTGTTTGCCTCGGAGGGAAAATAACAGGAATAAATAAATTGAACGGGAGACGCCATCATTAGAGTCGAGCTTTCCAGAACAGCCTGAGAAAATAAACAAAAGATGCAGCTAACACAACGTCCTGCACTCGGACTGCTCCTCCCTGACATCTCTGACTCCCACTGACCCGCCACAGGAAAACATCGGCCTCTAGACGTTTGTCTAAAAATGTACGTACCCAGGGCATGAAGTTAACTTTTTGGACCACCAGCCACTTTTTAAATCCACCTGGTAATACTGGCATCACAGGAACCAAGAAAGAAAAGTCTTGGGCGCCTGGTTAGCTCACCTAGCTCACCTGGTAGAGCGCATGCCCACATAAAGGGTTAGTCCTCGATGCAGCGGCCATGGGGTCCGACTCCAACCTGTGGCCCTTTGCTGCACGCCATTCCCCCCCCCCTCTCCCCTTTCAAGACTAAGCTGTCCTGTCAGAAATAAAGGCCTAAAATCTGTTTTTTAAATAGATTGGCATTGGAAGCAGGTAAAGTAGCTCATCACATTGGCCAATGATTTGCTTTTCAAAAGAAACAAGCTAGCATGAGTTGAGAAGTGTTCGGCTGTTTTGCCAACATTCAAAGAGCCACTATTGACGAGACGGTTCCTGGAAGTTGTTATGATTAGGATTTTGGTCCAGGTTGACGCCTGTTTTCCGGTGGTAACAACAGGTGTGTTTTCAATAACACAGGTGCCAGAGTTCTGTTTGAAACTAGCGTGTGTTGAGGACGCAAACAGAGTGACTACTCTGTCTACAAACCAATAACCACAGGCTCAGAGGATTCACTGCCCGCCTGATTCGCTGCTGCTCGGATTTGTCAGAGTTTCCGGAGCTCCAGTGTTGGTGCTTGGCGCTGTCTCTGTGCTGCTGCCGCTGCGGTGGTGAATATGGCAAGACTTCACACCGTGAATAATCACCAACAGAGGCTTCTAAGCCAAATACCACACAACCTGACAGCAGGAATGGGATCCGAAATTAACGACATCAGCAAAACCAAGATTACAGGTTTCTCTGGCGTTAGCATGTAGCTACATGCGGTTAGCAGTGGACTGTAACAGAGCATAGCAACCCTTTTCTGTAGCGTCGCAAATCACCGATAAAGGCTTCTAAACAAAAATAGACACAACCGGACATGTTCCAGCAGGAATATGAGCTGGAATTAGGGTAAAAATTAACATCAGTAGCCAAGATTGCAGCTGGCATTAGCATGTGGCTACATGTAGCAGTGTGTGTAAATATGTATAGGTAAATACAGCAGTAGCCTGCCTGGAGCAGATGACCATATGTAGAACCCATATATAGGCCCGGTATGATGTCATGGCGGAACAAGAGTAGAAAACTGTTGAAAGCGTTTAGAACGGACTGAAATCCGGGGTTTCACAGGAAGTTCTTTTAAAACAGGATGTCCCTCATTTTGGGCCGGATGTCCATCACCTTGTGCTTTCTTTGTGTTGGCGTTCTAAACTCTGGTGGATTTGTGAGGAATATAGTTAACTGCTGCTCAGATCACTGCAGGGTAAATCCAGACAGCTAGCTAGAATATCTGTCCAATCTGAGTTTTCTGTCGCACGACTAAAACAACCTTCAAAACGTACACATCTTCCACCAAAGCAAGTTCCTTCCCGAGACGATTGCGATTGGTTTAAAGAAATGCCAATGAACCAGAGCACGTTTTCCTCCCATCCCAGAATGCTGTGTGGACTAGCCAGACCCTCCTCCGCAGCGCTGTGGAGGACGGGTCTGGCAATGCGAGACTACCCTAGCCCCCCCAGTCTCAAAGGCGTCTCCAGTTAAATGTTGGGGCTTGTGCAGCTCGTCTTTTGTTGAGGCCTTTCTGATAACAGTTACCACCTGTGGGGCGTCCTCTGCACCGTCAGGCTCAAGCTGCAGTGAAAGGAGCTGTTCCTTCAGCAAGTCGTCAAACTGGAAAAAGTACAGTGTACCAACACACACACACACACACACACACACACACAAGTACATGTACACAGCCTCTATATATGCTTCGCGACAGGAACACTTGTATAACATAGGATAGACAAAACATTCGGCGGCCTGGAGGAGCTGTCTGCGTCCCACCCACGGGTGCCCTTTGTGTGCCCGTCTGTCATTGTCCACTTACTGTAAAGGATGGACAAATTAGCCGAGGAGTGGAGACGATGAGAGGAGAGCCGAGTGTGAAAGAGAGGGACTGGAGGGAGGGAAAATTAAAGATCATTCTTCGAGCTGACGGCAGACGCCTTACTAATGACATGGGTGTTTAAAACGCTCCCTGGAAACTTTGTCTGATGTTTGTCTGATTTTGTTCTGCTGTGCTCCTATGTACATTTTAGCTTAATAGTACTTTATACCAAATGTATTTTCAATGTTATATTGTTATGTAAATGTGTAATTTTACCTTCATTTAGGATGACTTTTTTACCATCTGTCTAGGGACTGCAAATGAAAACTAGAAAATGCATTTCCTGCAGAAAATGCGTGGGAATGCTGAATAGCTGAATTGCTAAAGCTAAACTGTATGAATAGCTCAAATCTGTAAGAAGAAATTGAAGTAGTGAGAATAGTTGAAAAAGTGGAAATCGTTAAAAAGTTCAAAGTTGACGCTAAACTGAATTGTTGGCTTTAAAAGTTGAAAAATGACAAAATATGTAGAACATTGTGAAGTCTTTAGCTGAAGCTGAAGAATAGTTGAAAAAGTGGAAATTGGTTCAATAAGTTAAAGAAAGTAAGAGAGGGAGGGAGAAGGAGGGATGGAGAGAGAAGGAGAGAGAAAAAGAGAAAGAGACAGGGTGAAAGGGAGGGAGAAGGCGGGATGGAGAAAGAAGGAGAGAGAGAGAGAAAAAGAGAGAGAGAGACAGAGAGAGAGGGAGGGAGAAGGAGGGATGGAGAAGGAGAGAGAGAGAAAGGGATAGAGAGAGAAAAAGAGAAGGGGATAGAGAGGGAGCGAGAGGCAGAGGTAAAGAGAGAGAGAGAGGGCGGAAAGAAAGAGAGATAGAGAGGGGGAGGGAGAGACAGGGATGGAGAGAGAAGGAGAGAGAGAGCGAAAGAGAGAGGGACAGGGAGAGGGAGGGGGGAGAGAGAGGGGGGATGAGAGAGAGGGAGAGACAAAGATAGAGAAAGAGAATAAAAGAGAGAGAGAGAGGGATAGAGAGAGGGAGAGTGAGAGAGAGAGGGGGGAGGGAGAGACAGGGAGGGAGAAGGAGGGATGGAGAGAGAAGGAGAGAGAGAGAAAGAGAGGGAGACAGAGGGAAAGAGAGAGAGGGGTAGAGCGAGAGAGGGAGAGTGTGAGAGAGAGGAAAAGAGAGAGAGAGGGATAGAGAGGGGGAGAGGCAGAGGGAAAGAGAGATGGAGAAAGAAAGGAAGAGAGGGAGGGAGAAGGAGGGATGGAGAGAGAAGGAGAGAGAGAAAAAAGAGAAAGAGACAGGGAGAGAGGGAGGGAGAAGGCAGGATGGAGAGAGAAGGAGAGAGAGAGAAAAAGAGAGAGAGAGACAGAGAGAGAAGGAGGGATGGAGAGAGGACAGAGAGAGAGAAGATGACAGCTTTTGTCATGCCAATAAAGCAACATGAAATTGAGAAAAGAGAGAGAGACAGGGAGAGAGAGAGAGAGAAAGAAAAGAGAAACAGAGAGATAGAGAGGGGAGAGAGACGACAGTCAGAGAGAAGTGGAAGACCACAGACTACTGTAGTAGTCTGTCTGTGAAAGTGTTGTCATGGTAACCAATGGCCAGTGGATATGTTTATAAACTTGCTTTGATGTCTGTAATCAAGTTGATGAGCAACACCTGCTGAATCTGTCAGCTGTGCTGTGCTTCAGCTATTCAGACTCCCTGAGAGCGAGCTGTCAAACAAAGCCTCACAGTGGCAAAACGAAAACTGCTATCAGTCTCATGACGTGATCCTGAGCACCACAAGGCCTTTGTGAACGTGTCGGTATAAAATTTATATGGATAAACGTAAAAATGTGGTCATATCAGCGATTTCAAAAAGTGGTTCGTTCAGTGTTTCGCTGGGAAATATCCACGAGTTGTAACATTGGAGCCAATAGAGACAGAAATGGAGATTTTGTCATTTGGAAGCTCAACCAGCCAAAAGTAAAAGGCGTATCACAAAATGGAGCAGATTTCCTGAAACTAGACAAAAATACCTACGTTTTGATGTATAAATTGTGTATGACAAGTAGATATTGTGGGCGTGAGAACAATTTATTGAGAAAGGACAAAGATAATTTTTTCAAAGCTTCACCCTCTAGCTATGACATCATCCACTCTAGCTCACGCAATACACACTCTGTTTAATCGATAAAATTTCCTGAAATGATCACTAAACTTAAACAGCTTTTTAACAAAAACTGTAAAAGGTATCAACCTGAAAAGTAGACCCCGAATAGCTGAATATTTTGTGAACAGTTTAAATTTTGAATCACGTCTGTAGGTGGAAGAATGTAGGAGGAGATACATTTTGAAGCAGAAGAGGATTTGAAGGGGTTGAAGCCTGCTCTCATTCACTTCAAAGTAAAAAAAAAGTGTTAAAAAGCTTAAAATTTTAAAAAGTATAAATAGTAGAAAAAAAGTTGAAGAAGTCCCATCATTAGCTGAAAGAGCTGAACATGTGAAAAGTTGAATGGTTTAAATAGGTGAAAGTATGCAGAAGTTACAGAGAGCCAAAAAACGTACGGAAGAGGGAAATAAAACTAAAAATAAAGAACCGAATAACAGTAGTTGGAATGCTGTAGAACAGCATTCCCCCAATAATAAAGAACCGAATAACAGTAGTTGGAATGCTGTAGAACAGCATTCCCCCAATAATAAAGAACCGAATAACAGTAGTTGGAATGCTGTAGAACAGCATTCCCCCAATAATAAAGAACCGAATAACAGTAGTTGGAATGCTGTAGAACAGCATTCCCCCAATAATAAAGAACCGAATAACAATAGGTGGAATGCTGTAGAACAGCATTCCCCCAAATAGCCTCCTGGCTAACTCTGGCATATTGACAGAAATGTTTATTAACATGCACTGTCCCTGTAATAAAAAATAAATAAATTAAAAAAAAACTGTTCCCGCTCTCAAACCACTGAGCCTCGGTGGACTGCAGCGCTGTAGTCAACAGGTACAGAACACAGATGCTGAACTGAGGACAGTTTGTCCCTGACATAGTAACCAAAACTGAAATTCAGAACCTCTAAACCGGGACACAAACTCAAACGCCGCTCTGAGTTCTACTATCGACATAGCTATATTTAACATCTTTTATTTTGTTTGAAAATAATTTAGGTCAGGGATCTTCAACAGGGGGCTCCAGGACCCCTAAGGGGTCCTCAGAGTTAATGCAGGGGGGCCTCCAAATTATTGTTAATTTTTGAAAGTTTTTTCATAAAGTCTTAACATAAATCCAACATATTATTAGCAAACATAAATCCCCACTGCTTACTGGCCTATAGGTAAGGTAGTCACTAAGGCCATCCACAGATGTGTGCTCCACATGTATGTTTTAACATTAAAACATGATTTATAAAATCATGCCAACGATTATTAGGCTATTTGAATAGCTTAGTATTCTATGCAAACAAGGTATGTATAAGGCTTTAGGCCGCCCTAAGTTATTGTAGGCCCAGTTTATTATGCAACTTCATTTTATAAAATATATGTAATAGGGGGTCCCAGCTCCATCTCTCTTTCAGTTAAGGGGTCCTTGGCTTAAAAAACATCAAATCCCCCTGATTTAGGTCATTTACTTTGCTTTATTAAAAATTTGACTTTTTCTTAAGACGTTTCCATTTCAAGCAACTTGTGTGCTTTTGATTTCAAGAGTCAGTTGTTACAATAGTTTGTCCGTGTGTGTTTCTTTCAATTGTTTTAAAAATCACAAAGATAAAATACGCCCTCTTTTCATTACAAGAAATGACCCCATCTTTAATAGCTGAGCCTATTTACAGTGCAAACCTTGTCAGTGAACTATGAGGACTAAAAAAATCAATAAAATAAAACAAATAATAATCGCAATCGAGGTAAAATGTTCGATTAATCGTGATTTGTTTTGTAGTCAGTGGTGGAGGAAGTATTCAGATCCTTTACTTAAGTAAAAGTACTAAGACGACACTGAAAATACTTCATTACATAACAAAGTCCTGCATTCAAATTCAAAGACCACATTTGGTCTGCTGGTGCACCCTGGAGGTGCAACGTATATCTGCAAGTGAGTGAGTGAGTGTGCGTGTGTGTGTGTGTGTGTGTGTGTGTGTGTGTGTCAGCAGTGGGGAGCCAGTATCTGTACACGTGCAATTACACTCAGGAAATGTTATTTATGTTTGATTGGGTGGGAACAGCCGGTGTGTGTGTGTGTGTGTGTGTGTGTGTGTGTGTGTTCCTACTTTAGTCTGGAAGCAGCAGAAGAGCTGTGTCAGGTAGGGGTGTTTTCTGGCCAGGGCCAGGATCCTTTTCTCGGTCATAGTACAGTCCACGTCGTCGTCCTGCAGGATCACGTCTTTCTTCAGCACTTTGACGGCGTAGACCTCGTCGCTGCCCTTCAGCTCCGCCAGCATCACCTGCTCACAACACACACACACACACACACGTTTGAGAGACTATTGTCCATCAAGGCTCTCTTCCTCATCATCAGGGGTGTTAAATCCAACGTTTTATCACGATACGACATTATATTAATTCTTTGGACAACAATACAATATTTACTGATATCACAAAGTCTGCCACGATACAATTCGATTAACCCTTGTGTTGTCCACGGGTCATATTTGACCCGTTTTTAATATCAGAAAATATGGGTTTCTTTCAACCAAATTGCCTAAAAGTAACATGGATATACGTTGTATAGAACCCATACAACATAAAAAAAAAAAGATTATTTAGATTCAATTTTGGGTATATACAGTATCTCACAAAAGTGAGTACACCCCTCACATTTTAGTAAATATTTCATTATATCTTTTAATGGGACAACACTCAAGAAATTACACTTTGCTACAATGTAAAGTATTAAGTGTACAGCTTGTATAACGTAAATGTGCTGTCCCCTCAAAATAACTCAACACACAACCATTAATGTCTTAACCGCTGGGTTTCTTTAAAGGGAACTTTATCAGGATGCATAGTATCCTGGATCCATGAAATAACTGGCCTTTAAAAATAAAACTCTGCCTGCCTCTATGGGAATTTAACATAGGGGTGTACTGACTTTTGTGGCCAGCGGTTTAGACATTAATGGCTGTGTGTTGAGTTATTTTGAGGGGGACAGCACATTTACACTGTTAAAAGGCCAAAAGGCCCATTCTGAGCCAGAAAAACCCTGTACCTTTCCGAAGCTTCCTTTGCCCAGAACTTTGATGAACACAAAGTCGTGCAGATTCATCCTCTTGATTTGCGGCGCTGCGGGACCTTTGACGTCACCGTTCTCCCGCCCCTCCTCGCCCTGCACTGCGACGCTGCCGCCCCCCCCGCCCTCGTCGCCGTCGCCCGTTACCGCGGCGACAGGCGTGGCGGAGGAGAGTGGGTGTGTTTTGTGCTCCGCTCCGCGGTGGTCCAGTGACAGAGCCTTCCGGATGTTCTCCAGCTCCTTCACGTCTGGACACAGAGACACAGAGAAAAAAAAGATGAGTTCTGTTGTGCTTTCTTCCTTTTTTGGTTGTTAGTCTCATGCTGGTTTTGAGTTTATGTGTCATGGGGGAGGACTTGTACTACCCTGGTCACACGGTGAGGTGGGGGCGGACCTTGAGCGATCCTCTTCTGTCTTTGGCGTCCCTGATAACGGCTGCTGCGGATCCTGACCCTGGGGAAGCTGTTTAAAGGGGAACTATTATATAGCATTTTCAGGATAATAATTATTTATTTACGTATATACTTACGTATTTTGTGTGTGTACTAGAACATGATTACATGCTTTAATGTTCAAAAAACACTTTCTTTTTCTCACATTGCCCATGGCTGCTGCACCTGTATTCTAACCTGACTCCGCCAGATGGATTGCTTCGCATTTGCTCGGTATATCCATCTTGGAATTTTCCGTTGGAGAACTTTTGGAAAGGGGCGAAAATACTAGTTAGCTGATTGGATAAACCATCTGTCTATCACCACCTATGTTGGTGATAGACGGGCCAAATCAACCAATCAGATCAACAAAGCGTATGACGTACTAACAGAGCGACGACGAAAATACAACAAGCCAGGCTACCCCTGCTGCTGCAGGCAAAGCATAGCTCGTTAGCTCAGCAAGCAATCAACATGTCGGTAAAGGACATGTTGGAGAGGACATTCTCATTGCGTCACACCTTAACCCGCCTCAAAACCAATGCTGATTGGTCGGTTGTTTTGGCGAACGGCTCCAAATTTTCTCTATCTCAAGATGCCAGACTGATCTGCGAGTGAAAAACTGGAGCTCGCCAGATCAGGACGGTCTCACAAGGCTAGCTGTATTCACCCTCTGTATGAGACGCTCTCTTTAAGGCCCCCATCCTGAAAAATCCCAGTCTGCTCTGATTGGCCAGAGTGTTTCCTGGACTCTGCGCTCCGCTCCGCAGCCTCCACTGTTGTTTAACTAGCTGGAGCCACTGCCAAAATAACAAAAAAAGGCACTTAAACCAAATACTACAGTAAAGTGACCCAAAATTGGGGAGAAATGACCCGCATTGGCTGCCAAAATTACAGCTATCTTGCGTTAGCATGCAGCTACTTAATATTTAGCACTAGGCTAACGTTAGATTGTAACGGAACGAGGCAGCACTTTCTACCGTCAAAAATCGCAGATGAAGGCTTCTGAACCAAACACTACCTAATCGGACATGTTTCAGCTAGAGATGGCCTGATACCATTTTTTGCTTCCCGATACCGATTCCGATACCTGAACTTGTGTATCGCCCGATACCGAGTACCGATCCGATACCAGTGTGTCATATATTTTATTATGTTTTAACAGCTGTATACTACTATCCCTGTATGGATGTGATATTATTTCTATCTTTGTGAAACATGAACAAACACAAACGATGAACGCCACAGAACTTTCTTTTATTGTCCAGTTTGACAGTCAGTTATAACGGAAAAATAACATAAATAATCTACTTTAACGTAGATTTTCTTTAGGGCTTTATTACGTGGTATCGGATCGGTGCATAAACTCCAGTACTTCCCGATACCGATACCAGCGTTTTAGGCAGTATCGGAGCCGATACCGATACTGGTATCGGAACATCTCTAGTTTCAGCAGGAATGTGACCCGAAATTTGGGAAAATTTAACAAACTGGCAGCCAAGATGTAGCTACTACAGTTAGCAGTGGACACTAATAGAATATAGCAGCACTTTCTACGGTCAAAAATCACAGACACATGCATGACCGGTACGTAAAAACCCGTCTGATTCCGAGGCGAGACCTTCAAAAAGTGGCTTTGAGACCGGTCTTAAGACCAAGACCGATCTCGAGTCCTACAACACTGGTGGGCGGAGATGAGTTCTGCTACTGGCGCTAAAACTCTTGTGTGGATGGAGATCACTTTTGTCTCAAAATGCCTCTTGGAAATGTAAACGCCAGTAGTGTGGATATACCTTTTTCCGTCTCTGGGCACTGTTGGAGATCTTGTCTGGCGTGACTCCGAGGTCAGAGAGGACTTTAGCGATTCCTCTGGCGTCCACGCCGCAGTTAGGAGCTACGTTACTCTCACAGCGCCGGTGTACGTTCACTTTACACACTGAGACACACGCACAAAGACAGAGTTAGATTGCACACACATGTTCAATCAGAACAATAGAACAAACACTAGAATGAGTTTTTCTTTTGTCCAGCTCAAGTGAAGTGCACACCAGGTAGGATTAGTGTAGTTTAGTTTAGTTTATTGGTTTACACTTATACAAGTACTACACATAGATATACACATAATCAATAAAATATGTGATGGAGAGATGCAAAAAACCCTCAGAGGGGCTTCATCTGGGCATTCTCCAATTATCGCATAATCCAATTAAAAATAAATATAATTTAAAATACTGAAAAGAAAAGAAAGAGGAAAGAAAAACATCAAATCAACAGAAAAAAATACAAAAGGTAAAATAATATTAGGAGTTCGTGGGTTGTTTAAAAAAGGCCTTCCATTGGGAAAGGGGTGATAAAGACCTGAGTTTGTCTTAGGGCTGCACAATATATTGTTGTTTTTAATCGTCATCATAATATCAACTGGCGCAATAGAGATACGGCGAAAGGTTGCGACACATCGCGACAGACACTACGGGATTTTTTCTGTTGGTTGAAAGAAAATATCAGTAGACAACTGCACTTTAAAGTGTATATGTCATTCAGTTTTAGCAGTGCCTGTCATTGTCAAGTCAGTGTTCAACTTGTTCAATAAAAGAATGTTAGAAATGATTATTCGTTATAAATTCAACAAAGCAAATGTGTTGTATTTTAAAAAATACTGAAAGTAACAGAAAGGCAGAACTGAGTACACTCTTAATATCTGTTTATTTATCGCAGGTAATATCATTTATCGCGATATTCAACAACGTTATCGCGTATCGCATGTTTTCCTCATATGGTGCAGCCCTAGTTTGTCTACACTTTTCGTGACCCAAAGCATTGCAAGGATGAAAGCTGAGCGGTCCGTACCTTTGCACTGGAGTCCCTGTCGCAGCAGGCCCCAGAGCAGAGAGCCGCAGTGGTCGCAGAAGGTGAGGACTTTAAAGTTGTGGATGCTGAACTTGTGCGGCACGTTGACACTGAACCTCTGAGAGCCGAGCGGCTGTAAGAGAGGCACAAAGAGGAAGGTGAGACAAAGATGCAGGAGTCTGGAGGTCTGAGCTGGGGGGAAACGTGTGGAAAATGTGAACGTTGTTCCCTCTGGGGCTGCGACTAACCATCATTTTCATTGACGATTAATCTGTCGATTATTTTCTCGATTAATCGATGAATTGTTGTTTTTTACTTGTCACAGAGGAGTGAAGAAACTAGAAAATATTCACGTTTAACAAGCTGGAATCAGAGAATCTTCCATCCATCCATCTTCGTCCGCTTATCCGGTGTCGGGTCGCGGGGGGAGCAGCTCCAGCAGGGGACCCCAAACTTCCCTTTCCCGAGCAACATTAACCAGCTCCGACTGGGGGATCCCGAGGCGTTCCCAGGCCAGGTTGGAGATATAATCCCTCCACCTAGTCCGGGGTCTTCCCCGAGGCCTCCTCCCAGCTGGACGTACCTGGAACACCTCCCTAGGGAGGCGCCCAGGGGGCATCCTTACCAGATGCCCGAACCACCTCAACTGGCTCCTTTCGACGCAAAGGAGCAGCGGCTCTACTCCGAGCTCCTCACGGATGACTGAACTTCTCACCCTATCTCTAAGGGAGACGCCAGCCACCCTCCTGATGAAACCCATTTCGGCCGCTTGTATCCAGAGAATCTTGTTCTCGAAAAATGACTTAAATCGATTATAAAAATAGTTGCCGATTAATTGATTAATCCTCGCAGATCTAGTTCCCTCTACCATTACTGACAAGGTTTATTTTTTGGTTACTGACCCTCGTGTTGTCTTCCCGTCGACCGTGCAACTTTTAGTTTTTGTGGGTCAACATTTTAACAAAAACTTTTTCTTTCAACGTTTTGTTGTTCTTTTTTGACACTTTGTTCCCGCTGTTTTGCCACTTTTCACAATTTTTGTTTACGTTTTTCCCCGACGTTTTTGCACACTTATTTCCCCAAGTTGTCTGTCACTTTTTCCGATGATTTTGTCGATTTCTTTTCCAAGTATTTTGAAGGTTTTTACCAACATTTTTGTTACTTTTTTCAACCTTCTAGCGGTTTGCTATAAAACTGGTCACATTCGATTAGCATGCAAACACATCTCAGAGAACGGTCGACTCTGTACACATGTGTTATTAACCCCTAGGTTCATTTTGCGCCGGATTTCTCCTTTCATCTAATAAAAGCAGCCTGTAGATGTTAGATCGGTACCTCCTCCACTGTGTCCTCCTGCTTCTTCATCCCTGCACACTTGGTAATGATCAGCTCATGGCAGCGCTTATGGACCACACAGGTACACACTGCAGGAGGAACACACACGGACATAAGTTACACATTTATAAGAGGATTTTATGTGTTTTAAGTGCCTCTGGTTGATAATCTTGAAAAATATAAATGAAGATTTAGACACAGTGGACTACAGGAATGTGTTGACACCATCCTACCTTGACACTGGTAGCCCTGCTTTCCTAAGACACCCCTGAAAGTGAGAGAAAGAGACAGAACATGAATCTCAGCATGAATCACATGAAATTGTGATATGTGAATATGTTAGAATACCCATAATCAAGATATACTGTATGTATATTGGCTTTTAGAGCTGTATTTTATGTCCTGCTTAGGAAGGGATTGTTTTGTAAGATATAGCAAGAAATAGACAGACGATATATATATTGGGGGGTGTCTTTTGGTAAATGGACAGGATTCTCTCGCTGTTTCACTTCCTGCCCGGCTGTCTAAACTAGAGCCCGACTGATAAAGGATTTTTAAGGCCGACATCGATACAAATATTTGGTGATTTAAAAATTCAATATTCCCATATATAAAAAAAAATAATCCAGAAAAGCGTGACAAAGCATAAACAGATTCTCTAACATTAGTTATTTGTAGTTATTTATGAGTCCACACTAAAATAATATGATAATGCAATTTGAAAATATTAATATATATCTAATATTTGTTTTATTGTCACAACAGAACAGAGGAACATCAAAATATATTAAAGTTCCGATAAATAAAATGTATAAAAACTCTTTATAAAAAGATATGAAACTTAAAGTCCTTTGAGCAAAAACACAATAACAAAAAAATCTAAGAGTGTTGCCAACAGGGAGGTTGTAGAGCACCCTCTGGTGGACAAACTATACAACGCCAACATGTTTCGTCCGTTTTTATTTAATTTTTTAAATATTCATTTATCTGAATCCTTTATTTGTCATTATAAATGATTCTGATAAATGAATATTTAAAAAAAAACAAAAACAATACCGATAGTTTGGAAAAAGCCTAATATCGGCCGATGATATTGGCCCGCCGATATATCGGTCGGGCTCTAGTCTGAACACCCTGCAGCTCCCATGAAAATAGACCTGGCGCTTATCTTTAGCGGAAAGCCGCTTCACGCACGCTTCTGTGACGCACCACGGCACGGCTGGTGGAATATCAAACATTGACTTGAATGGCTGGAATTGCTCGTGATTCTGCAGGTTTCACCAAGTCACATTTAAAGTGGCCATATTATGCTCATTTTCCGGTTCATAATTGTAATTTGAGGTTGTACCAGAATAGGTTTACATGGTTTAATTTTCAAAAAACACCATATTTTTGTTGTACTGCACATTGCTACAGCTCCTCTTTTCACCCTGTGTCAGGTCTCTGTTTTAGCTACAGAGTGAGACCTCTCAACTTCTGTAACGTCTTTGTTGTCAGTCGCACATGTGCAGTAGCTAGGTAAGGATGACATGAGCTAGCTAGCTGTTTCTGCAACTTTGGTCAGTACAAGGCAGGATTAGCCGAGAGATTTAGGGGATTAGGGTGAATTTGTGTGTGTTGTAGCAGTGTTTTGCCATTGAGAACGAGCTAGCATGCTAACGGTTAGCCCCCTAGGCCCCTCGTTTCGGCTAGTGCCGTGCAGATTTTGAACAGCTCGCCCGGAGACTGAAGGCAGGACACATTCAGAAACCATATCTCACTCAGAACAGCATGGATAGTTTTTTCCAAAGTTTGTATGCGTGTGGAAGCACCAGAGACACAACATGACACCCAAAATCCCAGAAAAGTGATTTTTCATAATATGGGCACTTTAAATTCCTTTGACCTTTGTGTTATTTAAAACTAAACTCAAATACATCTAGGGAATCCACTGTGTTCAGATTCAATGCTGGATTCCCATTCAATAAAATCCTGTGGAACCTTAAATCCCTGGTGAAGACTAAAGTTCTCAATTTCCATTACAGTCCAGTCAGAGACTTTTAGACCTGCGGAAACCCTGATGTACAATTGTTCAATTTTACTCTGTAATGGCACATTTCGCAGTGGTTACTGCAATAAATACCAGTTGGCGCACATACAAATAAATGTGTTCCTCTGAACGGTGTTTTTGCTCCTTCACCTCAGAAAGTCTGAGCACTCGAGGAATCTAACAAACGCCGTTTTCTTCCAGTGATTCTGATCACACATCAAATGTTCTTTCAGAGCGCCGAGGCCACATGCTTTCCATGTGAGCGGCGCTAACACACTTTGTTGGAGATGGAAACAAACACAGCTGGCTTTGTTTATGACTGTGCACTTCACAGCATCCACTGGGTTCACGTGGAAACGAGACGGCAGGTTTTTGGGAGAAATCAGCTTAAGGAAGGAAAATCAGAGAAGGTTTTTATGCACATGCTGTAGCCTGAGCAGTGCTTTTGGACTTTTTTTGGGGGGATTCAAGGATACACTGCTAAAATTGATGTTCTTTTCTTCGTTTGTCTGCACCTCTGACCCAATACATCAGTTCTCTGAGTTCTTCGTCATGGACAGGGACTGTTATCAAGAGTGTGTGTATGTGTGTGTGTCCTCACCAGATGAAGTCCCGGCAGTGGGAGCAGTGTGTGTGTGTGTGTGTGTGTATGTGTGTGTGTCCTCACCAGATGAAGTCCCGGCAGTGGGAGCAGTGTGTGTGTGTGTGTGTGTGTGTGTGTGTGTGTGTGTGTGTGTCCTCACCAGATGAAGTCCCGGCAGTGGGAGCAGTAGGTGGGCTGTCTCAGGTAGGTGGCCATGAACTTGTGTCCGTTGACCTGGTGGACCCTCCGGCGGACGGCACCCTGCCGCTTCCTGGGACGCATCCGCTGCCGAAACACGCGCTCCTCATTCTCGGCAGAGCCCACTGGAGCTGCACGCACACACACACACACACACACACACACACACACACACACACACACACACCACAGGCTAATTACAAAACATTGCATTATTTTGCGATATATTGCAATTTTTGTTTCCTTTTTCCCCCAACTTCTAATTATGCTATATATCTGTTTATCTAAAAAGATAAATGTATCTGTTTGCTCATCTCACTTTAATTGTACTGCTGCAAAATGGGATGGTCCAGAATTTTGAAACTTCTGAAATAAGCCCAATAAGCTAACCATGCTTCTGTGCATGAGCTGCACTGAAATTCTAATATTTATTTAATCTTAAAATGTATAATAATACAGGCTTTCTACTGTTCTTTTTTAAAATATTGATGCTGGAAGTTGAAGACTACTTAATGAGATAAATGGGCTAAACATTATAAGCAGTATTTGGTGTTATGTATTCACTGTTGGTGAGTCAATGAACCGTCCCAAAATCTGCACTGGCACCGTGTAACCACTAGATGGCGATGGCACTGCGTGGCTGAAAGTGACTGAGGCTGTCCATTAAGGGACACATGAAGCACACTGGTCTATGCTTTTGTCACACAGTCAGTCTCTGTGTCTCACTTTGTCTCTCCTGCTTGTGTTTAATTACTACAGAGGGTTCCCCTAACGGAGTGGCACCGATTTCAATTACTGCCTAACACTGTGTTAATTACACAGACACACACGCACGCACACACAGACATACACACACACCAGGGTGGGAAATTAGCACCCGCCACCCGCCAATGGCGGGTATTTTTTCAAAGTGGCGGGTGACTTTGCCTTGTTTACCAGCCACAGTGGCGGGTGAATTGTAAAATATTCCTTGTAACGGATTGGCATCCACCAGCCACTTTGGCTGGTGGGCAAAAAAGTTAATTTCCCACCCTGACACACACATATACACACACACACACACACACACACACACACACTACCTGTAGCGAGAAAGTGAGAGAGAGTCATGTTAACGAGGTAATGGATATTACGTGTGAGTAAGAAGACAAATCAAATCAAAATAATTTAATTTAATGGTACACAACTAATCGGTTAATCGATTCGTCATTGCAGCTCTAATCCAGAGCAGAGCTTTTCCTTATTGTTTTTCATTTCATTTTTAAAAGCGGCTGTGGGTATTTGTGTGTGTGTGTGTGTGTGTGTCCCACCACAGGATGAACTCTTCCTATCGTAAACGCTCCCTCCATCTTTCCTCTGGCACCACCCTCAGGCAAACTGTTACACCTCTAGGACACGCTGTACATTCCTCTCTCCCTGTCCTCACTCGCACTCTTCCAGCCCCTTTTGCTATACGCCATCACCATCACCGTCACCTAGCAACTGACGACTGCTGCCTAGCAACAGGGTTTGACTTAGCGTCGTCCACTGGGGAGGGTGCAGTGGCGGGAGTCTGTGACAGACATGCCGTTCCTCTCTGATGTCCTCATCAGAGCCCCCAAAAGTGAAACGGTGACACGGTAACAGAACTGCAGTGAGTGCATCTCAACCTTTATTATCAGGACTCATTTAAAAGACTTACAGTCTTAGGCATGGAAGGACTAAACATACTCAACGCCATTGGCTGTGGAGACACCATGTCCTGGAACCAAGTGGTGGACGGATCAATGGCTGGGCAGACAATTAGTCAGGGGCAATGAGATTCAACTGATACTAGAGCGCCAGAGATCAATCCATTAGTTGTCACCTATTTAACCCTTATGTTGTCTTCAGTGGCCGTTCTACATTGAATTCCACCCCGGGCGAGACCCCCCCCCCAAACAAAAAAAACACACAATTGCAGAATTTTGCAGAATTACTATATTATAGTGTATATTTATTCAAGTTCAGATAACTTATACGGTCATGTTTTGAGCGGAATGGTGTTCATTGTCTTTTGAAAACGTTGGAGGTGGAGATTGTGCAACTTAAAAAGTGTGTTTCCTATTGTAATTGCAATAGTTAAATAACTGGATTCTCTTAAGTGTGTTTTTCAAATGTTCTAATGAAGGATTTGTCCATCCATCCATCCATCCATCCATCCATCCATCCATCCATCTTCGTCCGCTTATCCGGTGTCGGGTCGAGGGGGGAGCAGCTCCAGCAGGGGACCCCAAACTTCCCTTTCCCGAGCCACATTAACCAGCTCCGACTGGGGGATCCCGAGGCGGTCCCAGGCCAGGTCGGAGATATAATCCCTCCACCTAGTCCCTGGGTCTTCCCCGAGGCCTCCTCCCAGCTGGACATGCCTGGATCGCCTCCCTAGGGAGGCGCCCAGCGGGGGGGCATCCATACCGATCCAGTGAGTGCTGAAGGTCACAGGCCGATGATGCCATCAGGACCACATCATCTGCAAAAAGCAGCGATGAGATCCCCAGCCCACCGAACCGCAACCCCTCCCCACCCCGACTACGCCTCGATATCCTGTCCAGGAATACTACAAACAGGATTGGTGACCAGGCGCAGCCCTGGCGGAGGCCAACCCTTCATTCTGACTAGAATCTGAGTATGATGACGTCAGGATAGGTGGTGTAGCTTTCTGAAACTAATGAGTTTTTTTTAACAACTGCAATAAGGAGTGTTAGCTTGACATAAGGTCATCCTGTCACAACGTCCAGGGCACCAGAGACCCTTTTCCATCCCAGACCTGCACAAAGCGATTGCGTTGCGCAGTTCATCCTGTTAAAGTTGGCCCACTTCCTCCAAACATTTCAACTTGTCTGCCACAAAACCACATACTTGCGCGATACTTGTGAGTGTGGCATCGCTGGCGGCAGCCACACATCTAGCAAGAAACGTTTATCTCACAGTAGGAAAAAAGCAGATGCCTACTTTTAAAATAATGCATGAATAGCATTCACAGAGCAGCGACGGCAGCATCCATTTGCCCCAAAGCTTACTGCTGCTTAGTGTCTTTATTTGCAGTTTGCAAGCTGCCACAATAAGAGACGCAGAATTCAAAGCATTAACCATGAATAACCAAATGTTCTACATAAAGGCCCCAAGATGGTTCTTACAAAGTGGCATTATGTTCAGAGTAGTATACTCCCAGCTGATAACAACAGAACCAGAACAACACAGTCATATTTCACCTGCTTTTGACAACAGGGCTTTGTGTGCGTGTGTGTGTGTGTGCGTCTGTGTGTGTGTGTGTGTGTGTCCGTGCGTGTGTGCGTGCGTGCGTGTGGCTCTCAGACATGGCCGTTCACCCATGTGTTCTCTGCTATGCAAACACATTTAAGTAATGACTGCAATTTCATCCACTCTCCCAAACACACACACACACACACACACACACACACACACACAGTACTTAAACATATCGTATGACGCTGCAGGCAGAAAAAGCAACAGAGAGAAACAGAAAGAAATATTATCCAAGATGAAATAACACATTTGTAACGGACAGAAAAGTCCTTGTCCTAATGACACCCTTTTGTCACTGTATTGATCTTTTTATTCTCTCTCTCTCTCTCTCTCTCTCACTCTCCCCCCCTTCTCTCTCTCTTTCGATGATGTAACTGGTCCATTAGAGAACACTCCACTTTATTAATCAATTTATCAACTCCCTCTCCCCCTCTTTCGACCTCCGGTTAACTCCCTCTCTTGTCTTTCTCTCCTTCCATTCCGTGATTCATGTCCCTCTTACACTAATCTGGTGTGCGCGCACACACACACACACACACACACACACACACACACAACACATGTTCTTTGGAAGTGTGTAACAGGTGATCTCTCTGGGCCTCTGTGTGTGTCTGTGTGTGTGTGTGTGTCCTCTTCCCTCTCACCCAAAACCTCTGGAAACAATTTAACTTTTTCGTTATGCAGCATGAGAGAGGCCAGATGGTGAAGGGGTAGATACGCATCTTATGATGATGTTTTCCTGACAAGCAAACTCTTCGCCGTGTGAACTGTCTGTCCGTCGCCGAGTAGCAGGAAAAAGACGGCGTGCGTAGAGGGTAATACAGAGAGATGGATGGCGTGGACTGTGGTTTGCCTCCCATTTTTAACCAACAGTCAGTGTTGGTTTAGTGTAACCATGGAGGCCATCCTCCCCAAAGCTTGGGCTAACCGAGCAGCACATAAGTACACAGACCTTAACCGTAGTGGTGGGAGGTCAGAAAACCCCTTCTGGAAGGCACTGGGAATGGTTTTTTGGCTTTTCATTTGTGTATAATGTTATAGAAACACTGAAATGTGCGTCTTTATACGTGTTTTCGGATCAGTGCAATTGCTACATATGATCCCGTTTTGGATTCACAGTGAACAGAAAGCGACTTCCAGGAGAGAAGATTAGATCACAGCTCGGGACACTCTCTCTCACACCACAACGTCTCACATTATGAATAACGAGGTGATCTTAGAGGCTCCGAGTCAAACGCTGAACTCGCTGTCCTCGTTAAACTGCAGCTGAAAAGCACTTACTGCATGACATCATACACACAGATACACAGGAAACTCGCAATGTCCACTTCCTGATGCAGCGGTGTTGATTACACAGCGACAGACTGGCTCAAGACTTCACTTGGCCACAGTGTGAAACACACGCACACACACACACACACACACGCACACACACACACACACACACACACACACACACACACACACACACACACACACACACACACACACGCAAAAGAAAGGTCTACTTTAAAAACAAATAGAAAGTTAGAATAATTAGAAACAGATAGCACTACTTTTAACGTGGTGAGATAAGAGCAACAAGGTGGTTGTCACATGAATTTGGGAGTGATTGGAGAGGCAGATGTCAAAATTGAGGAAGAGGAAGAGGCGGCAGGGAAGTCTTGCTCAACACACAAGGAGCTTTAACTTTTAAGAAAGATTTTTACTGAGCAACCACAGGCACGCAAGCACGCAAGCATGCACGCACACACGCACACACACACACCAAAGGAGAGACATCAGCCTCAGTACAACACAGTATGTGTGAATGTAGATGTTGCATTCAGAATATGTAAATTATATGGGGGGGAGGGGAGTTTAAGATGTTTTGAATTTAAAACGCAATTTTTGCCCCGTTTGTATTGTTTTTACTACTAACAATTATTTTAGTTATATATTATTAAATTATATAGAATACACAGCATGTTTGTTTAATGATTTTTCAGGTGGGGGACAACCCTCCAACTGGGTGGGTCCTGACACCCTGTGTGTTGAGCTCTCTGTTTTAGCTACCGAGTGAGACCTCTCACTTCTGTTCCATCTTTGTTGGGCGTCGTACATGCCCAGTACCTAGGTAAGGACTACTAGCCAGTCAGAAGCAGAGTATGAGGGCGTGCCCTGACAGTACCTAGGTAAGGACTACTAGCCAGTCAGAAGCAGAGCATGAGGGTGTGCCCTGACAGTACCTAGGTAAGGACTACTAGCCAGTCAGAAGCAAAGTATGAGCGCATGCCCTGACAGTACCTAGGTAAGGACTACTAGCCAGTCAGAAGCAGAGTAGGACGGCATGCCCTGACAGTACCTAGGTAAGGACTACTAGCCAGTCAAAAGCAGAGTATGAGGGTGTACCCTGACAGTACCTAGGTAAGGACTACTAGCCAGTCAGAAGCAGAGTATGAGGGTGTACCCTGACAGTACCTAGGTAAGGACTACTAGCCAGTCAAAAGCAGAGTATGAGGGTGTGCCATGCTAGCAGCTAGGTGAGCATTATAACGTGTGTTCCAAAGTGACCACGTTTGTCTCTGAAGTAAAGGCTGGACTACAATAGAGCTGTTTGGAGCAGTTGGTGAACAGTGTTTTCTGTTGGAGATGGTAAGTCCCTTTGGGGGGGACTTTGGGCTTTTTCACTTTGTTAGCCTATAACGTGCACAAAAAAGATATATAACACAATAAAGGAAAGGGGAAAAGCCAAAAAGCATAATATGAGCACTTTAAAAAAAGGAAAACAGATACTAGTGGTGCCCTGAGATGAAAAAATGTGTAGAAAAAAGGTTCTTACCTTCACTGGAAGATCCTGATAGGTCAATAACAACATAGACCTTCCCCTCTGGCTCCAGGTCAATCTGCAGACACACAGGTAATGGAAAACACAGGATAAAGAGGTAGGCAAAGGAGGGTAAAAGAGGGACAAGGGGAAGGAGATAGAAAAAATGGAAGAAAAAGAGACAAGGAGAGCGAGTTACAAATGTGAGTGAAAAACCATCCGCATTAATTGATGTTAACTGTTTTTTTGTAGCCGTCGTTGCATGTTGTTTACAGTATGGAAGTTACATAGCAAATTGTGCAAGAACATAAATGTGCAGAAACATTACTTCAGGCAATATGTATGAAGTGGTATTTGCCGTGTTGAAAGTAATTAATTCTTGTCCCAGTAAATTGACTACTAGGGGTGTAACGATGCATCGAGAATCGGTTAAAAATCAATATGAATGTGTAAAGATTACAACCGGTCGAGATGAAAAATGAATCGCCATGCAATTTTCAAAAGGCGGCCCAGGGCGTAATCTCCTTTGGATCATTTTTTTTGCAAAATGTTTTTCAGTTCCAAGGCTGTAGTTACTTATACTGTCTTTTTTTTCTCCAAGTTTGTAGCTTTTTTCAAAGTTTTTGTTGCCGTTTTTAAAGTTTGTCACCTTTTTCTGAAGGTTTTGTCGCTTGTTGTGACCTATTCTTGTCTTTCTTCCTTACGTTTCTCTACTGTCTTTTTTCTTCAAAGTTTTTGTCTCTTTTTTCAAGGTTTTTTCACTTTTTCCGAAGTTTATCACTTATTTAAATTTGTTGTCACTTTTGTCGCCCTGGTGTTGCCTTCCTCCTTTCTAGTTTTTTTTCTAAAAGTTTTTATTACTGTTTTCAACCTATTGCCTTACTTCCTTCTTTCTACCGTCTTTTTCAAAGGTTTTGTCGTTTAAAAAAAATAAGTTTTTGTCTCCTTTTCTCATCAACATTTAAATGTTTTTTCAGGTCCAAGGCTGTTTAGTTAATCTAGTAAAGACATCGCTGTACTGTTCCTCTTTATATAGACTTTTTGTTTTCTACCAAAAATTATTTGCGCCGATTAGCGGGTACATGGTTTAAAAAAGGGGGTACATTATTGAAAAAATCTTGAGAAGCACTGCCCTTTGGGGATCCCGCACTGCTGCTCGCCGCCGCTTAAGGCTTTCCATACGTGCACATGGAAGGGCAGGGGGGTGTGCTCTCCCTGCCTCATGCTTTCCAACGTATGCAAGTGGAAGTGCGGGGAGGCCCCAGAACAGAGCCATACCGCCAAATACAAATTGCAGATGAGTGAATCAATTTTGACAAAGTGGTCCTGAAATGGCTTTTTATTGTGTTTCCTCTAAGCGAAATGCTCTGAGTGACTTTAAGCTGGGCTTTTATTGTGAAGGGTAGACACAGAAGAGCCAGCGTAATGAATCGCGCTTATAGTAATACATATACCAGCATACTGTGTAATTTCATACTCCAATCAGACTACAACTCCTACTACTAACAGTAATGGGTGGCAGTAGCTCAGTCTGTAGGGAGCTGGGTTAGGAACCAGAGGGTTGCTAGTTCAAGTCCCCATTGGACCAAATGGTGGTGGACTGGTAGCTGGAGAGGTGCCAGTTCACTTTCAAGGCACCAAACCCCTTGTGCTCGGAGTGCCTTTCCATGGGCAGCTCCCTCACTCAGACATCCCTCCATTAGTGCATGTATAGGTTCTGAGCATGTGTGTGTAATTCAGACATGTGTGTAATAACACTGAAAGAGTGAAAACATTGGAATTTCTATTAATAAAGTATAGTATAATCCTCTACTCCACAGAATCTTAAACCATACTCGTACTTTCACATACACACCTCCCCAACCATACACTCTCCATGCTTCCACTCCTCCACATATACCATTCATTCCCACTCATCCACATATATCGTTCACATTTTTGACACACAAACCCAACCACCCATACACACTCGGCCTACACTAGAATCTGAGTCTGATACTGCTCCACTGGGCTGTGATTATGGGGCGTGTTTCAACCGAACCAGGAAAGAAAATGCCTCTGCACTCAATTGGATAGACCTACAACCAATCAGAGCAATGTGACGTATGTTGAGCGACGCATAGTTCTCTGTTCCTCTTTTAAAATGAATGCGCTGTTGATATCTTCTATAACAGATGCAATGGAGGAATCTATACATCTCACTTCTCCAGCGGCAGCCATCTTTGTTGTAAACAAATTCAACCCAAGCGCTCTTTGGTGACGTGGTTGATTACGTTACTGTTTATCATCTGTCCATCATCGTATAAAGCCCACCCTGACAATTTGATTGGTCCCAAACAGCTCTGGTTCGAGCGTAGCTGCTCCACAACGGATCAAGTCCAGACCCAACTTCCCGACCTCAAATGTTGTGGGCGTCCAGGATATGAAGCAGGTGGAACAGAGGCTAGAATGGAAAGACAGGCTGGAGTTTTCTTTACAATAGGAAATGGCCAAAGCCCCCCCCCCCTTTTCTTACAGTATGTGAATGACAGAAACAAAGGAAATCAAGTCAAGATACAGCACAGAACATAATGCTGACGTATCTACCATCGAACCAGCCATTACTATTCACAGCATCATTGACTTGTCTTACTCTGGGGGTTACGGTGAATAAGCTAAATTCCCAATAAGTCGGCGTGTTCCTTTAAACTGTCCAAAAAGAAATTCTGTTTACTGTCACGGAAGACGACAGTCCCATCAATGTGATTACTTGATATGATTTTGCATATATTTTCCATGATCTGCTACATGTTGGTATCAGAAACATTTACCCACTCGCCGCCAACACAAAGGTGTTGTTGCCAGACCGTGGGGAAACTGTGGGATGGCAACATCCTGCTTGGCCGAAATCTCACAGCATCACTACGCAACGCTGTGGTAACGTGTAGAAGAGAGAAAGTTGGAGGAAACAGAAAAACACACTGTGGTGTGGGACTCAGCGAAGTCGGGGTTGACACATATCCTGTCGCACTCACCCACACATCATATAGACACACACACACACACACACACACACACACACACACACACACACACACACACACACACACACACAGACACACACACACACACATGAAGTCAGAATGTGTTTAGGCAAGAGAGAATCTCAAGGGAGTGAAGACAACTGCTGCTCTGCAATTTATTGAGTGTCTGCACGCGTTGGTGTGTATATAGCAAAGTGTGTGTGTGTGTGTGTGTGTGTGTGTGTGTGTAGCATGCCTGAGTGCATGCGAGCTCATCTAATGAAAGCAAGTGGGCATCGACCGGGGGCTCACAGAGTTTCTAACATCAGCTTGCACCACCCACAGCGTCCATAATCCCCCCCTTTTGCACACACACACACACACACACACACACACACACACACACACACACACCCCGAGTGAACAGTACGAAGTGAAGACTGTGCAGTGAAGGCAAAGAGGCGTGGGTTCAGTAATGTATACAGTAGGAGATAGAAAGCAGAGCGAGTGAGAGAGAGAGAGAGAGAGAGAGAGAGAGAGAGAGAGAGAGATGGATGAGGGGGAGGACAGAGAAAGTTTGTTGGCTTGTTCCAATGTGAAAGTGCAGGGGCGGAGGAGTGGGGGAGGAAGGGGGGAGCACCCTGCCTGCAATTACTTCTTTTCATTGTTAACACACTGCCTTTTCACATCCAGTGTTTGCTTGTTCCAGGAACTAGGGTTGGGCTGTATCCAAATTTGGATACCATCAAACATCCTCCCTATTTTCACCGCGGTATACAGTATTACCGTGACTAATTAAAAATTATGACGTAAGGCTCAGGCGGCGTCACCAAACTGTTGTGCTTGTGCACCATTCAGAAACTGAATACCAAACACTAATACTGAAACAATAATATAACTAGGGCTGTCCTCGACTAAAGAAATTCTTAGTCGACTAACACTTATAGGATTTTGTCGACTAATCGATTAGTTGATTTAATTGACAGAGCTGTGCTCTTTGAGAGGTGGTTAAGACTAGAAAAGCACAATATAAATGTAGTTAATTAACCATCTGTAAAACTGAGTTTCTCCACAAATTAATCCTGCAAAAGCACCACTTTAAATCTTGTGTTTACCATAAATGTGCTCAGAAGTTTCTTGGAAATGAGTAATTAAGCATGAATAAGCATAAAAAATGACTAATCGACTAAAGAAATCTTAGTCGACTAAGACCAAAACGACCGATTAGTTGACTAATCGACTAAGAGGTGGCAGCCCTAAATATAACAACAAAAAAACTACTTTCTCCCCCACACTGTCACGTGATGACAACCACATATAATTACATAAATAATATTTAATCCTTGTCTCCTATATAAGTGCATTGAATTTTTTTTTATGACGGTATTGAAACTGATACCGTTGCTATTTTGAAGACCCAGCAGTATACCGTATTACTGCCCAACCCTACCAGGAACGCCTTATTGTTGTTGTTGTTGCTGTTGTTTTTTGGGGGGCTTAATGGATCTTTGTTATCTGGCGGGACAGAACACTGAGAGCATTCTGAGATTTAACAGGATAAATATTGCCATCCATCTGCATTTTCTACAAGGACAGGAAGGAAGGAAGGAAGTCGTTGTGGCAGATGGACAGATGAGGATGGCAGAATATTACCATGGGTCTGGCGGAGGAGGGGGAGGACACAGTTTCTGTTTCCAGGGTTGGATGACAGAAAATGACTCGAACACCGTAGAAATGCGGGCTGTTTTTGTCACCAGCTCCAATCAAAGAAAGACACTGCATTGTCTGACTGTCAGAGATGTAGAGAACAAGAGTAGGCCCAACAACAATTGTACTAGCGCAGTGTTTTGTAAAATTGGGCTGAATAAAAGGATGTTTTCTGGAAAGGGACTGACATTCTGATTATAGGTGAAGGAGTGCTGCTAGGGCTCATTGTTCTTGGTTTGAATAAAACATGTTGAATGTTTAAATGATCAGATAGGAGAGCAGTCAGAAAACACCTGCAACAGAAAGATATGTTTGTTCATTGCTATATCAAAACATATCAAATACATACATCTGAGAGGGAGCAATGGCTCTTTAGCTAACTGATCACAAGGAGCAATCACAAAAAGCCAGCCCAAAAAAGTCTCTTTTATATAGACCTTAGTGGTCCCCTAATACTGTATCTGAAGTCTCTTTTATATAGACCTTAGTGGTCCCCTAATACTGTATCTGAAGTCTCTTTTATATAGACCTTAGTGGTCCCCCTAATACTGTATCTGAAGTCTCTTTTATATAGACCTTAGTGGTCCCCTAATACTGTATCTGAAGTCTCTTTTATATAGACCTTAGTGGTCCCCTAATACTGTATCTGAAGTCTCTTTTATATAGACCTTAGTGGTCCTCTAATACTGTATCTGAAGTCTCTTTTATATAGACCTTAGTGGTCCCCTAATACTGTATCTGAAGTCTCTTTTATATAGACCTTAGTGGTCCCCTAATACTGTATCTGAAGTCTCTTTTATATAGACCTTAGTGGTCCCCTAATACTGTATCTGAAGGCTCTTTTATATAGACCTTAGTGGTCTCCTAATACTGTATCTGAAGACTCTTTTATATAGACCTTAGTGGTCCTCTAATACTGTATCTGAAGTCTCTTTAATATAGACCTTAGTGGTCCCCTAATACTGTATCTGAAGTCTCTTTTATATAGACCTTAGTGGTCCCCTAATACTGTATCTGAAGTCTCTTTTATATAGACCTTAGTGGTCCCCTAATACTGTATCTGAAGTCTCTTTTATATAGACCTTAGTGGTCCCCTAATACTATATCTGAAGTCTCTTTTATATAGACCTTAGTGGTCCCTCTAATACTGTATCTGAAGTCTCTTTTATATAGACCTTAGTGGTCCCCTAATACTGTATCTGAAGTCTCTTTTATATAGACCTTAGTGGTCCCCTAATACTGTATCTGAAGTCTCTTTTATATAGACCTTAGTGGTCCCTCTAATACTGTATCTGAAGTCTCTTTTATATAGACCTTAGTGGTCCCCTAATACTGTATCTGAAGTCTCTTTTATATAGACCTTAGTGGTCCCCTAATACTGTATCTGAAGTCTCTTTTATATAGACCTTAGTGGTCCCCCTAATACTGTATCTGAAGTCTCTTTTATATAGACCTTAGTGGTCCCCTAATACTGTATCTGAAGTCTCTTTTATATAGACCTTAGTGGTCCCTCTAATACTGTATCTGAAGTCTCTTTTATATAGACCTTAGTGGTCCCCTAATACTGTATCTGAAGTCTCTTTTATATAGACCTTAGTGGTCCCCCTAATACTGTATCTGAAGTCTCTTTTATATAGACCTTAGTGGTCCCCCTAATACTGTATCTGAAGTCTCTTTTATATAGACCTTAGTGGTCCCCTAATACTGTATCTGAAGTCTCTTTTATATAGACCTTAGTGGTCCTCTAATACTGTATCTGAAGTCTCTTTTATATAGACCTTAGTGGTCCCCTAATACTGTATCTGAAGTCTCTTTTATATAGACCTTAGTGGTCCCCCTAATACTGTATCTGAAGTCTCTTTTATATAGACCTTAGTGGTCCCCTAATACTGTATCTGAAGTCTCTTTTATATAGACCTTAGTGGTCCCTCTAATACTGTATCTGAAGTCTCTTTTATATAGACCTTAGTGGTCCCTCTAATACTGTATCTGAAGTCTCTTTTATATAGACCTTAGTGGTCCCCCTAATACTGTATCTGAAGTCTCTTTTATATAGACCTTAGTGGTCCCCCCTAATACTGTATCTGAAGTCTCTTTTATATAGACCTTAGTGGTCCCCTAATACTGTATCTGAAGTCTCTTTTATATAGACCTTAGTGGTCCCCTAATACTGTATCTGAAGTCTCTTTCCCACAATTCAGCCTTGGTGCAGAATTACAGCCACTAGAGCCAGTCCTACAATGAGCTTTCCTTAGGATGTGCCATAGGAGGAGAGGGTAGGGGAGGGGGGTAAGGTGGAGGGTGGGGGGTGTGGCCTTGACCAACTGCCACTTTGCTCATTTGAAAGCCATGATGTCTCTCTCTCTCATGGGTGGGCCAAATTCTCTGGGTGGGCAAAGCAGAGAAAGAGGAGGTAACCTTGCTCCTTATGACCTCATAAGGAGAAGATTACAGATCGGCCCATCTGAGCTTTCATTTCTCAAAGGCAGAGCAGGATACCCAGGGCTCGGTTTACACCTATCACCATTTCTAGCCACTAGGGGACCATAGGCAGGCTGGGGGAACGCATATTAATGTTAAAAAAACCTCATAAAGTGAAATTTTCATGCCACGGGACCTTTAATAAACACTTTCCAGACAATCTCGAGGGATTTCATTTGACACTGGACACTTTTTAGGTGATGAAATTGTTCTCCATCGATCTGTTGGTTGTGTGCTGCTAGGAGGTTTTTGATATTTTGTGCCTTGTTTATTGTGTTGCTGATGTTGTCTTGTTATTCGTACCTCCAACTGCAAATCAAATTCCCCCTCGAGCGACAATAAAGAACTCTTTCACGATGTGTTTATCGCGGAAGTTGATAAAAGCGATGATGATAAAAAAAAACTATTTATTGTGCTGCCCTAACACACACACACACACACACACACAAACACAGCACCTCCATTCCTCTGAGGTCACAGCCCTCCATTCTTCAGCTGCCTACTGAGCGTGCTCAGACTCACAGGTGCAGATGTCACTAAATATAGAGGCGCCAGAGGAAGGAAAAGGCCCCTTCAGTGTGCGTATGTGTCCACGACTGTTGTTGCCGCCGTGTGTGTTAATACTCATCCACATGGCGGATACACATTGACTCCTCCTCCCTGTTTATCTGAGAGCTGCTGGCTGTATGCACACTGAGGTCAAAGGTCACAGGAAGAGCACTCTTTAACAGTGGAGGAAGTAGGAAGATGTGTGTGGCTGAAGACGTGTGTGGTTTCGGATGTAAGCATTACATTCTTTGGCACACTGAGCTGGTTTGAACCATACTGTGTTCTAAAAACGGTGCCCATTCATTCAAATGAAAGTTGCCTACCCAGTGCATAGGTCAAAAAGGGGTTTACTTTGCATGGTGGAGTGCACTGCACTTTTGCACTATGGTGCTGACGCACCAGGCAGACGGCAAAGAAACAGTGGTGACGAAGGCCGACTGTGGCGCCGCCTCGTGTCAACTGTGGCTCTGGCCAAAAAGTTGCTACAAGGCTACAGTTGACAGTAGGGCTGGGTATAGGGTTGGGTACTGAAACCCACTGCTAACAGAACGTGGTAAAAACGACCGGTATCTATCAGATCAAATAGCAACGTGGATTTCGAGGCCTCATTACGGTGCCTCTTAACCCTTGTGTTGTCTTCCTGTCGACCACGCAGCTTTTTTGTCATTCTGGGTCAAAATTAGGGATGCCTAATATTGGGCTTTTTGACGGAGTTCTGGTTCTGCCAAATCTTAAAATTTCCGAACTCTACCAAAGAGAAGTAACAAGAGGCGAAACTCAACAGAACGTTCCATTGCAACAAACGCCCCCATGACCGAGCTGCAGCTCCGCCATCTTGGACTGAACGCAACACAACGTTCTATCGAGTTTCCTCTCTTGTTACTTCTATACTCTTTGACTCTACGCTTGCACTACGCGTGCTACGCTGGTCACCGTAATGACGGCGCCGTTGATTACGGGAAGGTGTTTACGTAGGTGGAGCGTTCAATGCAGTAGGCTGTGAGGAAGTGGAAAAGGAACTGGTGAGCAGAGAAAGTGTTGTTTGGCAGTACTTTCAGTCAAAAGAAGGCCATTCAAGTCCAGTTCAATTTACAATGCCGATTTGTCTCGTGGTGGCACACAACATGGCCGCTGTTAAGACATTTGGTATGAAACATCCGAAAGAATACGAGTTGTGCATGAAGGAATCTACAGACAGCAGCCAGAATGCAGCAACTTCAGGTACGGCAAAGGAAGGACAGTCCCAGCTACAAAGTGGTGTTAACCAGACGTTGTTTACTTCATTAATGTATTTACTGTGTTAGTGGACTGAGGATGGGAGTAGGATTCGGTTCGGTTCAGGGTTCGGCACAACCTTAACCAGTGGGTTCGGTATTCGGCCGAACCCCAAAGAATCTGGGTTCGGTGCATCCCTAGTCAAAATGAAACCCTTTTTTTCCCTTCCTTTTCTCGATTTTGGAAAATTCAAATGAAAATCGATTTAAATACTAGCACAGAAACTAGCACATACATGCACCATGCGTGAAAGGAAATAACTCTCCAGGCCAGCAGGCAGCGGTAATCTATTCATCATCATAAAAAAAAAAAAAAGGCAACCGGATACAAACCGTTGTTATGAAGCATACAAAAAAACAGTGTTATGCCAGAATCAGCCAGCAGCAGCACAGGGCCTACAGTCCCTCCGCTAGCGGACGCCGGGAGACAGCTAACCACGTATCCCTTCTCTGCTCCTCCGCTCTACCTCTGCGGGGAGATGGTGGAGGGGCCTAGCAGCGCGCTGTGTGAATGGCTGGCTAGTTAGCTGGCTTGCTAATTCCACCCACGTGCTTCCATGCTTCACTGGTTACAGAAAATGAGCCAAGCAAAGTTGTCGCTCATCCGGCGATAGCAATGTAGAAAGAGCGTGTGTGGAGGCAGTGAACACCACCTGAACGTTTAGCATCACAGCAGTCCACACTGAATAATACGACCTCATCATCCTTATTTGCTTGGTAAACTTGACCAGGATATCCACAGTAATAATATCATATTACATAATATCAAATAATAATAACACAAATAACGTACACAGTAAGCTGATGCGTTTCCACAAATTCCATTTGCTTCAAACACACGGTCTTCTTCATGTGGCAAACTGTGTGTGTGTGTGTGTGTGTGTGTGTGTATGTATGTGTGTGTGTGCATATTGTGCTGTATATTTAGGAGGAAAGTCAAAGTCAAATTTAGTTTACCTTTTCTGAGAACATCCTGAACTGTACGCTCACTTACGAGGAAAACACACACACACACACACACACACACACACACACACACACACACACACACACACACACACACACACACACACAAACACACATACACACACACAGGCAAATTAAATTGCAGGCTTTAACTCAATTGAGCAGGTTTCCATCCATCTGCCTTAATGTATCTGAAGCTGTGTGTGTGTGTGTGTGTGTATATGTGTGTGTGTGTGTGTCAAATGGCGTGATTATTTATCACCAGTACTTACATTCATCTGTGTAGAAAGAATACTTAAATCAACACTACACTGAACGTAACTACTAGCTAAACAACACTGTTTTAAATCATGCTATTCCTTATATGAAATCTGTCATTTTAAATCCAAAGACGGTCATGAATAATAATATCACTGCTATTTTTGGCTCCTTTTTTCGGCAGTTGGCTGCGAGCATGCATGGCATTTAGCCTATATTTTTTATATTTTCTGTATAGTTATATTGATAAAGTTGTGTTATGTTGTTTTTGATTATTATTCTATGATTGTTCAAATTAAGTGCTTTTCTTCAGCAGCCTACTCTCCTCTCTCAATTTTCCTGTCTAGGAGTGGGGCTGTGACTGACCAAAATAAAAGGTTTGGTCCCCCCCCCCACACACAGAACATACAGTTACACTCTACCCTGTTTGTGTAGTAAACATGTTTGGTGTCTCTGAAAACCCACCTGTGATTGGTCTGTGAACAGTCCACTTGTGAAGAGGGAGCACTTGATTTAATGCACCTTACTGTGTGTGTGTGTGTGTGTGTGTGTGTGTGTGTGTGTGTGTGTGAGTGTGGAAAGCTCCTTGCCTAAAAATAAAGGTCCTTCAGCAAGTCTCGAGGAGTCCTGTCCACACCTGCCAGCTCTATCTCCCATACACAAACACACACACACACACACACACACATATATATACATATATATATACATACATACATATAACACACACACACACACACACACACACACAGTGGCACACACACTATACACAAACACGCCCACAGTCTGTTAAGGTTCAAGTGAAAGCACATGACTTTGTTGAACTCTTGGCTCAGATTCACTGTAAACACACACACACACACACACACACACACAAACACACACACACACACACACTTTTTAGACTGACTTCTCATCTATTGGGCAGACAACGCCCAGGTTAAAGTAAAGAATGTCGATCCATGTAATAGTTGGCATGTCTCCTACTAATCCAGCAAGGATTTAAGGTGTATGGGAGAAGGAGCTGTCAGGGACTGTTGATGAGGAGACATGGGAGGATAGTTGGAGTTAGGCCAAAAAGATATCCATCTGTACTCCAACAAAAGAAATCCAGTTAAGCACTATAAATACTGTGGGAAATTGTAATTGCAATAAAATAAAATCAATAAAAACATTGTTTAAAAAGAAGACAAGTACACAAGTATTGGTCTAAAATACTATTAGAGCTGCAAAGATTAATCGATCAACTGTTAAATTAATCGTCAACTATTTTAATAAACCGATTCATTGGTTTAAGTCATTTTTTATCCAGAAAAATTTAAAAATTAGCTGATTCCAGCCTATAAATATAAATATTTTTCTAGTTACTTCTCTCTAGGACAAGAAACTGAATATCTTTGAGCTGTGGACAAAACAAGACATCTGAAGACGTCCTCTTGGGCTTTGGGAAACACTGATCCACAGTTTTCACCATTTTCTGATTTTTAATAGACCAAACCTAAGCCTCCCAAGTAGAAATATAACTATATACATAACTACTGTAGCTAGCAAAATGTTTTAGACCATTCTTGCTTTTGCTGCTAGTGAGGCCATTTTGTTAAAGGTCCCATGGCATGAAAATGTCACTTTATGAGGTTTTTTTAACATTAATATGCGTTGCCCCAGCCTGCCTATCAAAAATCAGATATCACGATATTCTTGACCAAATACCTCGATATCGATATTGCGGCAATATTCTAGGGTTGACAACTGGTGCTTTAACAAAATATGTTCACACTTAGATTTTAGATAAATAATCATCAGTAATGTGGACATAATGTCTAAGTGAGGAAAAGGCAAATAATAGAACAGCTAAAACAGTCAGAAAAGTACATCACTTTACTGTAATGCAGCCTTTAAAACCAGGAAAAGACAACAGTTTATGTCATATCACGATATTACGATATCCAAAATCTGAGACGATATCTAGTCTCATATCACGATATCGATATAATATCGATATATTGCCCAGCTCTAGCGTGTCATACATACACCACTTCATGAGCTCAGTCTGGGTACTGAATATTTTTTAACGATACCAAGCCCTATGAACAGCAAAAAAAGGATCAAAACATCACCAAAGAGAAAGATCACAGTGAGAATGAGTGAGAGGCCCACAGAGACAAAGAGAGAGAGAGAGAGAGAGAGAGAGAGAGAGAACAGAGAGGACATTGTGTTTTATCTGTGTTTTGTCCTCAGTGACAGAGAGCACACGGCCTCTGTGGAGTGACACACTGCAGACCCTTAACAGACACACACACACACACACACACACATTTGAACTGCTACACTTGCGAGGACCCTCATTGAAACTGTGACTCATGAGACAGCTTTTCTAACCCCAAACCCCTTTTTTCGGGCTGGGCATCGTTTGAAGATTTGATTTTTCAATACATAAAACATCTGACTTATGGTACGGATACCGAAATGATACAAGAACTTTGCCTGCGTCAACTGAACTCTAAAATATGCACAATTATAATTATAATCGTCCTAAACAAAAGAAGTAAAGAAGCAAGAGACAATCTTTGATACTCCACATTTCTGTTGGTACCAAAAACGTATTTAGGTTTGATACCAAGAAGTACTACAGTACTGTCCATAGTCAACTGGCGGTGGGGGGTCACTTAAGACCGCTGAAAAAAATAGTTTCCGATCCAACCAACATACTTCACCCAGCATTTGAGCTTTTACCCTCTGGTAGAAGATTCTGGGTTCCTAAATGCAGGCTAAACCCATATAAACACTCATTTGTTGCCTATGTCCGTTAAGCTTATCGACACTAACATGTAGGCTGGCTGGGTTGGCGTGTCATTGTGCAATATTGGGGTTATGCAATATATGTTAGTGGTGCAACACATGGGCTGTTGGATTGTTCAATATGTCATTGTGTACTGAATAGGTTATGTGGAAATGTGTCATTTGTGCAATATGTGGGCTATTGGGGTTGTGCATTAAGTCCGTGCATTGTATCATTTTGTGCAATATGTAGGCTATTGGGGATGTGCAATATGTTAGTTGTGCAATAAGTAGGCTTTTTGGGTTGTGCATTAAGTCAGTGCATTGTGTCATTTTGTGCAATACGTACAGGTTGTTCAATTAAAAACTGCCACTGAAAGAAGGAGTTCATGTGCTTACTATATAGGTACCCGTCTAATGTATATGAGAGCATGTTGTGTGTTGCATGAGAGTATGTGTTGAGAGATGCTTATTTCCTGTATTTTGTGTCGTCTTTGTAACGCTGCGGAACGGACATGGAGTCCAAAACAAATTTCCCTTCGGGGACAATAAAGTATATCTTATCTTATAAATCGCTCATTTGTGTGATGTCCTGCTGTTATTTAACCCCCCCCCAATTTAACACAAGTAGACTTTCTATTTCACAATTATTGTTTTCCGTCAGATCGTTTATAGCTCTCAACATTTCTGACCGCACTTGAAGGCATCGTCATTTCACAGAGAAAAAGAGAGAAAGAACAGAGACCGAGGGACTGAGGAGACCGTCAGCTGTTCCACAGACTCCCGGGCAGTTCAGTGCTTGTGTATGTGTTTTTTTTGTTTTTTTTTAACCCTCATAGTGTTTTAAAACTTTCTTGTGGCAGTGATGTCATCCGTTTCCTGTACGGGACTCTCACCCTGCCTCAAAACACTCCGACAAGTCTGATCTCCGGTTACATGATTGGCCACCGCAGCGTCACGTCGGGTTGCCTTTCTCCAAAAGTTGAATCCATCTCAACTTTATTACAGTACTGAAGGAACAACAAAATAAAAAAAATAATATCGAAATCCAAAAATTGAAAATCGAATACCTACCCAACGAACAATTTGGATCCAGCCCTACACTTTTTACGGACTAAGTAGTACTTACGGTAAGCCTCATTTTGTGTAAATCACAAAATGAGACAAAGTCTTAACACTTAAACAGTAGCCTCTGATGAAGCCATGACTGGACAAGCTGTCCTCACATTCCAAAAATGTCCTCACTCTCCAGAGCTAAAAGTCATAAAAAGTCCTCATAACAATAGGACAGGTGAACAGTCTCTACGCATGCAGAGAGAGAAACTATACCACCACAGACTGACATGGACACACACACACACACACACACACACACACACACACACACACACACAGACAGACAGACAGACACACACACACACACACACACACACACACACAGACAGACAGACACACACACACACACACACACACACACAAACACACACACACACACACACACACACACACAGACAGACACACACACACACACACACACACAAACACACACACACTGTCGGCAGCCACTCATGCCTGTCCTCCTGTTTAGCCGTGTCTGTCTATGCCTAATTTGTCCCTGTTGAGTAAGTGATGCTGCAGCACTGTGACCAGGCCAGCTATGGTGCCACACACACACACACACACACACACACACACACACACACACACACACACACACACACACACACACAGAGACACAGTTTCTCTGCCTCTATCAACTACGAAGACCTCAGTTAATTGTATAGTAAAGAGGTTATTTTGTTTGTTACAACTTTCTGTTAGGACTTTCAATTAAATTTTTCTGATACTCATATTCACTCTTTTTGGCACCCTGTATTAGTGTACAATTACTGGAAAAGGGATATTCTGATTTGTGGAAGTAGGGTTGTATGAAGTACGTATCCATAGTCAGTGTATTTCAGCCCTTTAGCAGACTTCTTTAACAAAAACATTAGTCATTTCACCCCGCAGAACACAGTTGCTGGTCTCTGATAGTTTGTGTTATTTTCTGACTTTTGTAGGTTTTTTAAGAGGGTTAGTTCGGATTCACCAAAGTCACACAAACAATCTTACCGATGGAGGGCTGAAGAGAGCAGAGATAATGGCTTCAGTTCCCTGTTGGAAAGGGCTGTCTGACAGCAAGGTCAAACAGTCAAAATATTCTAAATGGTTTGAAAAGGTTTAGTGACTTAGTATGTTTGGGTCCCAGTCCCAGTTTGCTGTTTATTCCCAAGAGGGTAAGCGAGCATCCGGAAAGCGTACCTCCTATGGGGAGATTCTGAGGCTAACAAGCCTTCCATTAGCCAGCCCCTCCAGAAAAACGTGATTATGAAATTCGCATAATTCAATGCATAATCAGCCAAAGTCTGCATATTTGTGCGGGGGCCGCATTTGTTCAAAAACGCCGCACTTTTGCCGCATAAATTGCTGATTTCCGCGCAAAATATGCGGGGCTTGCATGATTTCATAATCCCCGCATTTTCGTTGCAACAAAGTCACATATATCTTAGCAGAAAGTTGAAAAATGTTGCGTTTACTTCACACAAGAGCAGCCATTTTCCCCTGTTGCCATGGGAACGTTATGAAGTGACGTAATTACGCGACGTGAACATCATCGAAAAGCATGGTGTTGGGGGGGAATACGTTTTTTTTCTCTTTTTCATCAAACCGCAGTTTTTGCAAGTTCCCGCAATTTCATTGCATAAAATTGCATAAATATCCCGCATATTCCATCGCATTTTTTAAGAAAAGGTGCCGCATAATCAAGGATTTTTGCCCACAACAATCACAAAAAAACTCTTTTCTGGAAGGACTGATTAGCATGCCATTCATTTTGGCGTCACTTTGACAGTGAATAACTTTACATCTGAAGCGTTTAAAGACTCTATTTGTCCATTGTTGATTTACGACAATGTATAAAAGGCTCCATTACCTTGTATCTCACGTTATGGCTCCATTGCAGACGGTTTTGTAAAAATAGGCTCACGATTGTGTCATAACTGCGACTTTTTGTCGCACAGTAGAGGAATTACCGTATAGTCAGGAGAAGCTCGCAGGCAATCGGGTGGCCGTGGAGGAATACGATCAAGGGAGAAGCCCATAGAGAGTCCATGCAAGTTTGTTTCCTGCTCCTACGCTCATGGACAGCTCCTACTCATGCTCTCCGTCTCTGTAAGATTGGGAATGATTGAGATTTCTCTCGGCACAGCTTCCAGAAGACTTCCAACTTTCAGACACGTTGCTCACGTCACATCTACGTCTTTAAGCTCAGTTGGAGGCTGCTCAGTAACGCTCAGCCAGCACCGGAAAAGTGCTTCTAATATCCTTCACTGGTCTCCGTCGAAGTCTACGGCGTCGCTGTGTCCATTTCTTTCACTGTCACTGCTTATTCCACCTAGACCTATGGCTCTTTACTTTTTGGACCATGCCCAGGGTTTTCCCTGCCACTGTAACTAAATCACTTTTCTCAGATCTGATTGTAGTTGCACTTCTTTAGCAAGTTTAGTTTTGTCTTTAAATTTTTTTGTTGGTTATTTATTTATTTATTATCTGCGTTTAGACACAGATATGGTCATAATAACGGTCCAAATGAAGTGGAAAAAGGGACGCAAAACTACCACAAAGGGACACAAAAAAAGCGACTACAAAGAGATGCAAAATCCCCCAAAGAGACGCAAATATATATTATTATGTATTCTTTTTAATTGCAAAATGTAAGATTTTCTTTAGGAAGGACGTCTAAACCCCTCGCCAAATATGCACACCTGAGTCACAAACACAAACAGGGGAAACACTGATGCCTATGAATTTTACAGTTTAACATTTTAGAAACTGCAATCCAGCCAATTACTGTAGATCAACGAAATAATTCATGCATCATACAACTGTGGCACACAATAACTTGTCCTGACCATCTACGGTATGGGATCCTCTCTACAAACACTTGTAAGAACTGTGAGTTTGAATGTGCATCTGTGCAAAAAAAAAAGGGGCAGTTAGTGTTCCCCTGTGGTTTCACACAGATGGAGATAGAGCTCGTCGCCTGGAATAACGGAAGAGAGAGAGAGAGAGAGAGAGAAGCAGAGATGAAGGAGAGACATAAACCTCTAACTGACTCATTGCAAGGTTTGATGACACCTACGAGGAGGGAGAAGGGGGGAGAGGGAAGCTGTGGAAACAGAAAGAATTGAGCCGTAACTCAAAATGTTTGTGGACGGCCACGAAACCAAGAAAATGACAAGCATTAGACTTCCCAAAGTGACCAAACAGTTCATCGAGACTCTCGCTTCCACTTACTGCTGAATGGATAATCTGTATGAAGGGAGGAGGAAGAGGCAGATGAGAGAGACAACTGCCCCCCTCTATACGTTCATCACCCTTAGAATACTCATTCATTACAATCATATTTATCGCTCTCGCACTCTCAGCATGAGTGGAGAGAGGAAGAGACCGCCCACACACCCATCTGCTTCTGCTACACACACACACACACACACACACACACACACACACACACACACACACACACACACACACGCACTCGTCAGCCCATTTTCTTTCTTTCTTTTGCCAGTTCTCTTGTACATTGTGATCTCCTTACATGTTGTTATGTCTAAAAAACCAAATTGTCTCTCGGTGGTTTTGCACACACGCACACACACACACACACACACACACACACACACACACACACACACACACACACACACACACACACACACACACACACACACACACACAGTGTATTATATTGCCCTTCCCCCAGCACTAACTCAAAACATACCTGAGGCATTAGTGGACCCTTATTTTCCTTAAAGATTTACAGCACACCGCAGAGCACAGCCGGCCCTGCACCAGAGGCCTTCCACGCACCACATGGTGACACACACATATTAATCGCCACGTTAACGAAAACCAAAACACTCCTGCTGCTCGCCTGAGAGGCCTGCGCAGGCGCACTGCTCGAAAAATGAGACTTGGATTATACTGCCCGAGTTCTGTAAGAGTTTGTAGATCAGGGGTTGGCAACCTTAGGCACGCGTGCCACCATGGGCACGCGGGACCTTAACCAATGGCACGCTGGCAATATGTGTGCAAGAGAGTTATTGATGTGTTGAAATCATGGTTGAAATGCTGAAGCACTCTCTCATCCGCATGCCAAATTAACGTTCACAGTTGCCGACCTCATAGGTGCCGATACCGTGGGTGCTCCGGAGCTTGAGCACCCACGGAAAATACTGAGCACCCACGTGTGCCAGACTGCCAGTTCATTTTTAATTTTATATTAAACATTGCAGGTGGTGCTAAGTGTGATTGGTCATGTCGGTGGCATTGATTTATAATTTCCCACGAAGCTGATTAAACTTCTCATCCCCAATTCTATCTGTGAGAAGTGGCGCTGTCCTGAGTTGAAAGAGAGCTTACTTTACGGCGTGTGTGTTCGTGTCGGCCGCTGTCCATTTCCTAAGGTTCTGAAATGCAAACATTGTTGACTACTTTTTTTTTTTTAAACTGTGTGCGCGTGTGAGCACCCACGGAGGAAAACATAAATCGGCGCCTGTGCGCAACCTGTTATTTACTGTAGTTTGATTGACTCATATCTCTGACTGGGAACAGTACAAAGAGGATTACCAACGGCCGCTGGGGCAGATGAACTAACGCTAGTCTCGTTACTGTAAGGAGGCTACAATTGAACCTTCGTGAGTTAAAAGCCAATACTTATCAATGCACTCACCTGTGTAAACCGGCATCAACATGTAGAAAGTGATATTTCAATCTGCTCTGTCTGCTCAGACCACTCTTGTCCACCGCACTCTAGTTTTACGCAAACACAGCTCTACTCTGCAAATAGCTAATTTTTACAAAACAAGCTAAAAGAAAAGCTGTCGGTTTGTAGTCTATTTATCTTAGTTTGCAGGGAATCTTGAAATTTGGACAAATTCTTATAAACTTAAGCTGTCTGAAGAAACCATCCTCTCCGCAGGAGGGTAAATATGGATGCATTATAAGACCAAAACAAATACATGTGGCTACTTAAAATGCACGTGAATGACGCAATCGTTATGTTCTTCTTCATTCTTGATAATGATGCTGGTTGTGTTATTATTATTTTGCCACAGCATCGTTTCATTGAAAATGATTCATACAGGACCTGCTTATCAGTCCATTCATCATTAAAGCTGGGCTTTTCCACAACTTTTCGCTTCAGGCTCTTTGACAGTGATATTTTTGTCAGCCCATTTTCCACCAATCAGGACTGCATACTAAAACCATGTTTCCATAATAATAATATACAATAATAATAATTACAAGGTCCTGATTATTACAGATTCCCTGGATATTACATTTTGATGTGATGTCATAAAAAAAAATTCATGTTAACATGGCACACTAATAAACAAGAAATTTGGAAAAGGGCACTTCATATCAAAAAGGTTGCAGACCCCTGTTGTAGATGGATGTTTTGAGATGCGTTTGCTGTCGTTTACTTCAGTTTATGAATCAATAACTTCCTCTGTGTCTTGATTCTCCATTTGCTGTGGAAGCATACGACCAAAACAAACTGTTCAAGGCAACACTTGTTGAGTAATTAATATACAAATTGTCATTTTGAACGGTGAAGTATTCCTTGGAGTGCAGCTGCATGTAGCATGTACTGAAGACCAAGGTTACATGTGTCCGGCCAGATACAACAGGAGAGTCGTAGGATTGCCAGTTATAAGAGGAAGCACACATTCCTGGTGGATCACTTTGTAACACGAACGCTGTTATTCCACGGTTTCTCCTTGTAGATTAAATTATTGTAACTGTGATAACTTTTTTTAGAGCTTCAGTGTTCTGTTCCATATAGTAGTTAGCCTGGATGCCAGCCGAACTTAGCCCCGCCCACAACATTTGAGGTCGGGAAGTTGGGTATGGACTCGATCCTTTGTGGAGCAACTATGCTCGAACCAGAGCAGTTTGGACCAATCAGATTGTCAAATCTGTACTTTTACTTAAAGGTCCTATGACATGGCCTTGACCAACTGCCACTTTGCTCGTTTGAAAGCCATGACGTCTCTCTCTCTCTCATGAGTGGTACAAATTCTCTGGGCGGGCAAAGCAGAGAAAGGGGAGGTAACCTTTCTCCTTATGACCTCATAAGGAGAAGATTCCTGATCGGCCCATCTGAGCTTTCATTTTCTCAAAGGCAGAGCAGGATACCCAGGGCTCGGTTTACACCTATCACCATTTCTAGCCACTGGGGGACCATAGGCAGGCTGGGGGAACTCATATTAATGTTAAAAAACCTCATAAAGTGACATTTTCATGCAATGGGACCTTTAAGTTTGTTTTATTTGAAGTATTGTACTTTGCTACATTTTAAATCACATCAGTTACTTGAGTACTACAACACTGCAACCTGGAAAATTCATTGAAAAGTTCAATACTTAAGTACAATATTAACAGCAAATGTGTGTGTGTGTGTGTGTGTGTGTGTGTGTGTGTGTGTGTGTGTGTGTGTTGATGCAGAGTTGTATCTGTACTTCATGTCAGACCGCACAGTGTACACAGGGTAATAACATGCTGAATTTATTAGCGTTAGCTCTGCCGCGGGTTAAAAACTGCAGCTGCATGTTTATCAGTCGGGGGGTGAAGGAAAGCCTCGGAGAGAGGCGACCCGCCTCCAGTGTTTGTTTGTGTTGTTTATTCTGCTGTTTGGATGGTATCCATAGCAACAAGGTCATCAGGTGACCCAGAAAAGGACATGTCTGTGGACATGTTTGGGCTCCTTTAAGGATTTTTTTCTCTGACTGAGATTTATTCAAAGATTCAATCATTAACGTCACATGCTGTCAAAAGGGCCTTAATGAGCTTCATTTGTACCTGAATCACACACACACACACACACACACACACACACACACACAAACAGAAACACATACAAACACACACACACACACAAACCCCCACACACACATACACACACACACAGAAACACACACGCAAACACACACACACACACAGAAACACACACACACACACACACACACAGAAACACAGATACACAAACACACACACAAACGCACACAGAAACCCTCCCCCCACACACACACACAGAAACACACATACAAACACACACACACACACACACAGAAACACACACACACATATAGAAACACACGTACACACACAAACACACACAGACAAACGCACACGTACGCACACAGAAATACACACAGAAACACACACATAAACAAACACACACACATAAACACACACACACACACATACAGAAACACACACACACACACACACACACACACACAAACACACACACTCACTCACAGAGAGAGCTGTCCCAAAGCTTTGACCGTATCACATGAGCCTTAGTCAAGCTGCAGTCATGTGGCTGCCTGTATGCTCCCAGAGACCTACAGCTCCAGGACCGACACACACAGACAAAGGGAGGCAGACATCAAGGGGGAAAGAACTGAAAGAAGAAAACTGTGAACACGCCGAGTTATCGTGACAAGATCTGCTCATATGACCACAGAAGTGAACATGCTGTCTGTCTTTTAACCTGAGGACTGAACCTTGACAATGTTTCGGCACCCACTTCAAAGGTGTATGGAAATCTGGTATAGGGTGCTAGTAGTCAAATATGTGATCTTATTTACTCATTCTTTGATAGTTACAGTATTAAATCTCAATTTTTGACTGTTTTATTGGGGCAAAGTTCTGGCTGCCTGTATTTAGACATTTCCATTTTTTTAAACTTGGTAGAATTTCAAACGACACCTAGCCCTACTTTTTACAGATACCTTTAAGTGTTAAGTGACAATGTGCATCTACTGAATATATATGTACATACAATGAGATCATGTTAAGGCCCATTTCAGGGTTTTTCCTGACTCTTCCTGAATTTACCTTTGGGGGTGCGGGACTAGCACGACAGTAAGCATGATCGGTCCGCGTACAGTAAAGTCAATGAGTCTGTGTTGCGCTTATTTGACAGATATCTATGCATTGTCCTGTTATTTCTGACAACTTGATCAACTAAAACGCCTATTACGCTTGAGTTACGGTTCGCTAGACGACAGTGGGCACAACTGAAGCCCCATGTGCAAAACTCGGACTCCAGTCTGCACAGCAGCAGTTCATGTGGACCAAACTCTGGCCCGTTTTTCATTGCTTGAACACAGTTTTCAAAACTCTACACACCTATCCCATCACACTAAAGCTGCTGTGGGTAGGATTGGGAAGATCCAGGACTTAGCCAAAAAATTTGAACATCGACAACTTCTCAGTCTAAAGCCCAAAATGGTCTCCTTAGCCCCTCCCCCCACAAGGGAGAATGAATGCGTGTGCATGAGCAGTGATTGACACGCAGTTTGGTAGGTTTTTGCAAATCACACTACAGGCTGTAGGTGGTGCCCTAGGGGGTAAGAGAGCGTCTGGAATGCGTAGCTCCTATGGCGCCATTTTGATGCTAACAAGTGATCACCCGCCGTTAGCATTCCATTGACTCCCATTCATTTTGACATTACTTTGACAGTGAATAACTTTACATCTGAAGCGTTTAAAGACTTTATTTGTCCATTGTTTATTTCTAAAGAAGCACGACAATGTATAAAAGACTCCATTACCTTGTAGCTCACGTTATTGCTCCGTAGCAGACGCTTTTGTAAAAATAGGCTAACATTTGTGTCATAACCAAGTGACTTACTGTCACACAGTAGAGGAATTACCGTATAGTACAGGAGAAGCTCACAGGCAGTTTGGACTTACGTTAGCTGTTTAGGTTTAATTACTAATGTTAACTAGCGTGTTAGTGATCAATAATTAGCCTGTGCCCATGTTATCTCCTTACATATACCTACGCTCTCCGTCTCTGTAAGATTGGAATGATTGAGATTTCTCTTGGCACAGCTATCAGAAGACTTACAACTTTCAGACACGTTGCTCACGTCACATCTACGTCTTCAAGCTCAGTTGGAGGCTGCTCAGTAAAGCAAGAGATCACCGGAAAAGTGCTTCTAATATCCTTCACTGGTCTCCGTCCAGAGCAACGGGCTCTGTTGGTCCATTCTTATATACTGTCTATGGTGGTGCCAGAGGAGCCGGATTTTTTTTTTAAATGACCTTCATGTAGTTCTACTGGAACATAGCGTCAGTTTGACGCTAGTGTTTTTAACTCTCTGGGAATATAGTTCCCGGTTTGTTTACAGTTAGAAGACGGCTGTGTCTCATGTTACGTTGTTTTTTGTACACGCTGTGACTCTATAAATCACAACATGTAAATAGGAACATGTTGGTGTTATTTTGTCACTTATTCGGAGCAGTAGGATTACTGGAACCATTAACCTGCATGTTCTGTGCTGGCCTGATACCGCTGGAGCCGTCAGACAGCATTACAGCACACACGGAGATGAGAAGGGTATGTATAGACTTTTCTTACTCTGGGGGTTACGGTGAACAAGCTAAATTCCCAATAAGTCGGCGTGTTCTTTTAAGACCAACGCAGTTGTCAGTTTCCCGTCCAGCGCCCGCATCGTTTAAATAACAAATGCACCTGCGCCCATGGGGCGTGCTGGTCCTACAGGGAGGTGTGTTCAGGTGCATTCGGGGCGTATTGCTATCATTGCTATCAAACCTGTTCTAAAGTCAATAACGCAGCATTTCATTGTTATTTTAACAGCAAATTAGTAAAATGTGCCTAGGCTCGTAGACAGCGCACGCACACTATGCTTGTTACACACACAGGGAAGCACAGCAGCACACACACATGCAGAAGATTACCAAAAAAATATGATGGTGCAAATCCTCCATCATAATAGCAATGCTCCAAGGTCCAAACGCGCCTGGCTTTTAAAGGGAATGGGAGATGATCTCTGATTGGTTCATTACATGTTACGCCCAAAAAAACACCTATGATTAATGAAAACACTAAGCACAACCCTTTAGAACCATGGGGGCGCCAAAAATTCCTCTATGCAGGAAAAACCCTGCATTTAGGCTCAACGTTATACGTTTAGGGAGGGAGCCTTCTGTCTGTACTCTGCGTTCTTTTTGTCCATGTTTGTGCACATTTTCTGAAAACGTATGGATAGGGACGTAACCGAGTTGTACCACCGGAAATCACTGGGCCAGTGTAGCCAATAATAGCCAAAAAATAATAATAATAATAATAATAATAATACATCTGATTTATATAGGCCTAGCACTTTTCAGAGAGTCACTCAAAGATGCTTTTCATAGGCCTAGGATACAAATAGGAAACAAAACAACTAGTATAGAGTCTCCAACCTGTGTCTGTGTGTGTTTGTGTGTGTGTGTGTGTGTGTGTGTGTGTGTGTAGAATGACAGGGTGTTTTCTCTTCTCTCATCCTGTTTGTGAGGAAATGGAGACGTCTCTTATACTAAGTGTAATTCTGCCGTGTGGAGCTCGCTGGTGATTTATGTCGCAGGCATTCCACGGACGCTTGACCTCTACACTTCACACTGTGATTTATAAACTTCATTAGACTGGTTACATAAGCTCTGCAGTATCTTTATTTTATTATTTTTTTTTTACCTTTGTGCTGTATGTCAGCACTCAGATGCACTGATTTCTCCTTCCTTTTCTTTGCTGAGCCCCAATGTTCAAAAATGTCTGTGAGCACACCCAGTATGTTCTACGTTCTAGATTGCATTATTTAGGCTCACGTGGCAACTTTGTCTTCATCAAATGCAAATGTTTTTACTATTGGTTTCATACTAAGGTTTCAAACGTTCTAACATATTGTTTTAGCGACTAAATAGCACGTTGATATGGAATTTCGGACGCAGCCTACATCGTACTGTAAATGACGGACTGTACATGGACAGGACAGCGGATAAACTAAGGATAACAGAAGCTACGGGAGGGCTGCACCTGGGGAGCCATCCCTCTCTCCCTCTCTCCCTCTTTCTCTGGGAAGTAAACTTGGACAGTGAAAACAGGAAGTAGGACCTACCGTGTGACTCAAACACACTGGCTCTAATATTAGACTCATGCACACACACACACACACACACACACACACACGGAGCCCTGCCCCCGTTTCCTTCAGCCCACAGAGAGGACACCCCTCTACTGCAGCCTGCAGGGAAACGGGGTCAAGAAGAGAGCTGGCCCGAGCGCTTCCTCTATTCTGTCTGTATGAGAGCATACAGAGGCTCAGGGAACTGGAACTGGTGGTCCAAACTGGACCACAGTGAGACAGTTGAAGTGCCTTTGAGCAAGACAGACAGCAACTCGTGACCAGGTCCAGAGTCAAAGCAAAGGGCAGTGGGGGAAAGTCCTTTCAGATCTTTCACCGAAGCCAAAGTAGTAAATACCACAGCAGGGGTTTCTGACTAATGGTTGTTGTCGGTCTCTGGTGGACTTATTTAGCATGTTCTGTATTAAAAGGTTTTTGATTGTTTTATTTATGTATTATCTGCTCTAGCTTTTCCAACATTTTAGACACAGATAATTTATTTACAAATTACGTTGAATTGCATTTCTTTTAAATTGAAAAACTGAACATTTTCTCGAGGGAGGATCCTTAAACCCCCAGATGAATACGTGCACCTCAGTCTACCTCAAATTCCAAATTCCACTCAGAATTCAAAGTTTTTAATTGAATAGGTAATAAGCGTAGCTATTAATTCAGATCATCGTCAGGGTTTCTTGTTTAGCCCAGTAGTTTCTGTGATAACAGAATCATGGATGCAATCGCAAAATTGCGAATTTAAAAAAGCTATAAGACAGATTCCATAGGGCCCTACATTAAGTCAGTGCTGAAAGGTAACTGGAGATTTAAAACTTTACCACTGTAAATGTAAAAACCTTCTAAAAAAAAACATTACAAAATAATTCCCAGTGGCTTAGAGGGCGGAGAGGGGGGCAACTTAGGACCGGGCTTGCAAAACAGTGAGGGAAACCCTGATTGTTGATTTGAAGAAAGCCCCCACCCTTACACTGAACAAAGTCAATCAACACTGTTCTGCTCATCTACCTCATGTATATTTCAATCTTACAATTACAGTATTGTTAATCTCACCATTGCGCTGAACTGCCTTGCACTGTTGATTTATACTAAAACCTTCAATCTCAGACTATAGGCCTACTGATATTCAGGGCTCATACGCATTATAGCAAATACTTTTCCATGACTTTTTCATGACTTTTCCATTACTTTTTGGCAAATTTCCATGACTATGTGTTCCTGAAAATGTCAGTCGACATTATACAATAAGAATAAAAATCTGTGTTAAAGTTTACCCTCAGTAACTATAACATGAATGACAATTTATGTGGTTCATAGTGGGATTCATATCGCTCCCCGAATAGAACGTTGAGGTTAAGACGACGTGAAAATACATTTATTAATGACATATTATTATGCTGTGTTAAAAAAAATTCATGACTTTTCCAAAACTTTCTGGGTTTTTTTATGTTTCCAAAACCTTTCCGGGCCTGGAATTAGCATTTTTCAAATTCCATAAAATTTTTCCAGGTTTTTTCCCTCTCTTCAATTGTTATTGTATATCTTTTGTAAATTCTATTGTGTTGTTATACTGCATATTTAACAGAATTTTTTTATATTTCTTACTGTCCTTTCTGTTTTAATTCTTGATATGTTAAGCCAGTGTGCACGACACTTCTGTAGTATTTTCAACTTTTAATCAGAATCAGCTTTAATGGCCAAGTATGTGTACACACACAAGGAATTAGACTCTGGTTTGTTATGTTCAGAGTCAGTGCAAAAAAAAACGCTCTTGTGCTTTGACCTTTTCTGGTGCATGAATGTCTTTTGCGCGAGAACAAATGCTTAAATTACAACGTGCAGTGGGACGGTGGAGTGCTCGACATTCCTCAGATGAGTGGACATGTACAGTACAGTCACTGATACAGTGACGGTGGGGGGGGGGTGGGCTCCCTCATTAACATGGAGCTTGAACTCAGTCAGTCAGAGCTGAACTATGTGTTTTCTCCGTCCCAGTGTAGGCTTTTTTTTCCTTTGCTACTCCGCCGCTGGCTCCCACAGCTGAATCACGATCGTTGACATGTTTAACCGCGGGAAGACCACACAGCGCTCTGGCTTTGTCACAGTTACGACACCACACTGAAGGTGTTACAACCGCAAGCAGGGAACGAGGAAGACGGCACACAGACCACTGTTACTCAAGACAGGAGATGTATTCAATTCAGCTGTTTCTGCTTTTATTTATGTGCGTTTACTGCAGGCGTGGAAGCATTTTCTAGTAAAAAAAATCAAATATACTAAATCGAAAATCCACTAGGTTTTATCACCAGAACATTTCTGGAAACTGCTGGCCGAATCCATTTGGCACAGTGACAGAGATGGTACAACTTCAACGAACAACGCTCTAGGGCTGTAACAAATATTCTAAATTTGAAAATATATTCAAAAAACCCAGACATTCATATATGAAAATGAATATGTGAATGTGAAGGTAACAAATGAGGGTGAAGAAGAAGAAGAAGAAGAAGAAGAAGAAGAAGAAGAAGAAGAAGAAGAAGAAGAAGAAGAAGAAGAAAGAGGGCGACGAAAATGTCTAACTGGAGTAGTCTCGCATTGCCAGACCATCGTCCACAGCGCTGCGGGGGAGGGTCTGGCTAGTCCACACAGCGTTCCGGGATGGTGAGAAAAACCTGCTCTGGTTTATTGGCATTTCTTTAAACCAATCACAATCGTCTTGGGCGATGGACTCAATGACGGCGCCTCTGCAAAATAGCCTCGGGAACGAACTTGTTTTGGTGGAACATGTGTATGTTGTTTTAGTCGTGCAACAGAAAACTCAGATTGGACAGATAGTCTAGCTAGCTGTCTGGATTCATTTTTCTACAGGACATTATTGTATTAGTTTATTGTGTAATGTGTATGTAGACCTTTAAACATACATGTTTATGTTGAAATAAATTCAATCTATACAAGTAGTTATGTCTCCCGTTGTATTGGTTTGCCCTCTTATAAACATAATGTGCACAAATAGATATTTGAATACATTTAAACTGATGTGTATTTTTTAAAAGGTCCAATGTGTAAGAATTTCTCCCATCTAGCGTTGAGATCATAAATCGCAATCAACTCTCTCGCGCCACGCAGTCCAAAGTACGTATTACAGCTACCGTAGCCTTCACGCTTCAAAAAGCCGGTCTCTTGCTCTTTTCAAGAGAAGAAGACTCCTGTTCCTGAAATTTGGATTTTGAATACGCGTGGTCCTCCATGTTTCCTTCTTCAAACTTGCCGGGGGCCGGGAAGCTACGATACCCATTAGCAGCATTAGCAGCACCTGTGAGTTTATCATGGGACAGAGAAAACGTGAAAGGCGGAGCAGTATGTCCTGTATGTCCCTTACCGGCTAACGTATTTCAAGATGGCGCATGAATACGGAGCGTCTACCCCAGTTCATGTGAACGCAAATGTCAAATTTCAAGCCAAAAGGAATACTTGTAATTGATGGTGGTGGTAAATATTCATGAAAAAGGACAAGTTTGTGAACCGGCAAAACAGATTTTGATAATGAACAACTAAACACATTACACACTGGACTGTTAAGGAATATTCAAACATCATTTTTGGCCAATTTTGACAGCCCTACGCTGCTCAGACCACACCCTAACATCCCTAACACTGACACCTGAGAGGACGCGAGAGAGAGAGAGAGAGAGAGAGAGAGAGAGAGAGAGAGCAGATAGATAGAAAGATAGACAGTGTTAGGGAAGGACAAACACAAGAGAGCGAGAGAAGCAGTCAGAGATTTTAGTATCTATGTCGCCGCATTGTTTGACTCATTACAAACAGCAACCACTTACGTGAAGTGGCTCTTTTCACCGGAGTGTGAAAATGTAGGATGAGTGTTTACAAGTGAGGTATGTGTGTGCAGTTCTGATGAACTTGAACTGAAATTAACTATGAGAAGAACTGTGACAGAACATATGATCTCATTGTTGTCAGCTTTTGCCTGATCCATCTTCCCCTCCATCTGTCTGCTTCACATGTCCCCCAGCTGTCCCCATCAAGGTCCCACCAATCAGACAAAGGTAAATATGAAAGATGATGATTTAAGTGTGAGGCACAGACAGAGGAAAAGGGATACTTTAACATTTGCCAGGGTTTCTAAAAGGGGGTTAGATTATTGCAGCCCAAAACCATTTTCCGGTTTTCTCTCTCACACACAAATTAGGTGTCAGCCCTATGTTCCCGCAATCCAATGGTCCCACAGCCCTATGTTCCCACATTTCTAAGATGTTTCTTAAAATTAGGACCTATGTTCCACAGCCCTATGTTCCCATATTTCTAAGATTTTTCTTAAAATTAGGCCCTATGTTCCACAGCCCTATGTTCCCATATTTCTAAGATTTTTCTTAAAATTAGGCCCTATGTCCCACAGGCCTATGTTCCTTCAGCCCAATGGTCCCACAGCCCTATGTTCCCACATTTCTAAGATGTTTCTTAAAATTAGGCCCTATGTTCCACAGCCCTATGTTCCCACGTTTCTAGGACATTTTCAAAATTAGGTCTTGTGTTCCTACATTTCCCTTCAATTTAAGCCCTATCCTCCCACAACATTTCTTAGGGTTAGTTTTAGGGTTAGGGGTTAAGGTTAGAGAGATAAAGGGTTAGGGGGTTAGGGTTAGGGGGATAAAATCTGATACAAGTTTATGAAAAAGGAAATGTGGGAACATAGGGCCTAATTTTGGAAAAAAAAAATCTTAGAAATGTGGGAACTGTGGGAACATAGGGCCTAAATTTGATAAAACATAGGGCTGTGGGAACATAGGCACGCTCCCACAAATTCAACTTGCTTTATATTTACAGTATCTTGGCTCCAGGTCACCTGGATTTATTCCCGGTATACCGGTGTTAAAAATGTTAGAGTCAAAGAAAAACAAACTTGAAAAGCTGACCTGCTGGACTGATTTTAGTTGTGTGCTACCTTGGATAACAAAATAAAGTTGAGGTTACAGTTTTACTAGGCTAAGTCTCAGGGTCACTAAAACGCAACTGGAAAAGCATGTTAATTCTCGTTTTACAGTTTGAGATTTCAGCACAAAAAGTTATTGAGGAATAATTTAAAATCAGTTCACTGAAATAAACCAGCGTTTGCCTGAAAAGGTTAAAAATAAATGCACGGAACACAGAAGCATGGTTTGCAAATGACTAGGCCTAGATGTGATGAATAATGCATGATGGGATAAAACATGTTGGTATGGTCTAGGGCTGTGTATTGGCAAGAATCTGGCAATAAGATACGTTGCACGATACATGGATATATTGCAATATATTTCGATACTGTGCGTAAGGCAGACTGACCGTAGCGAGTAGTATGAAGGGACGCAAGTCCGCGGATGGGTAAAACACAGAACTTTCACACAAGAGGTTTTTGACGTTTTTCAGCCTTTTTCTTTTATTTTTTTTTAATAAAGCCTTCCCCAATGTTTCTTTTCCTGAACCCAACCATTTATTGTTTTCCTAAGCGTGTGATGTTGGTCACCGTCTTGGTTTTGTCGTTTTTTGTGTGTTACTAAAGCCTTTCCCAATGTTGTTTTCCTAAACCCAACCTTTTTTTACAAGCGTGTGACGTTGTTCTCGCGATAGTACGGCACGTTCCCGCGATATTACGCAACGTGGCAACGCCACTTGATGTGTATGTTTACATCCGCTGTATACGGCGTAGACATACACACGGATAGCTCAAAATGTGTCCAGATAACACGCCATTTGGCTTTAGGAAAGTGGCGTGTATGTTTACGCAAAGTCATGTTGCGTAAGGCGACATATTGGGATTTTTTTAAGTATAATTTTAGAAAAACTAAAATTAAAAAAAAAAATTATGTGACATGATGTGCATAAAAGTCAAAGAAGTTTACTTTAGGTAAACAATTCAGTATATAGAAAATCAAACTGCCAGTTTGGGATGGTGGTTCACAGGTTCTTAGTGAGCAAATCTTCATATGCTAAAGTAGGCCAAAGTTCAGCCATAGCTACATTGTTAGCTTCTAGCAAAAAGTCAGGCACTGTTAGTCACTGTTAGGCGAGGACACTAGTGGTGTGTCTCAGCATAGCCATCTAGCAGTAGGGGGTTTAAACTAGGGATGCATCGAATATTCGGCCACCGAAGATTTTCGGCCGAAAATGGCCAAAAAGGGCATTTTCGGTTTTTGGGCATACTTTTATCAACGAAACAATACGGCCGAAAATGTTGTGATGACGCAAACAGAAACCGCAACCTGCACGTGTGTCAGTAGCCTACCCGATCCACCTGCAAAGCGTCTCCTAAGCAAAGAGATTGAGACTGACCACGGAGTGAAAACAATGAAAAGTACGCTCTTAGAGTCTGTCAGCACACGTTTCAGTGAGATCTATTCGGATCCTCTGCACTTCATCGCGACTGTACTTGATCCGCGTTATAAAGACCATTACTTGGATGCGGAAATAAAGCAGGGCGCACGAGAAATGATCCAGGCCGCGATGGATGCGGAGAACCCGCGTGGAGACAGAGACGCACGGAGCAGGAGATCAGAGCGCAGAAAAAAGACTTGTCTCTCTGCACCAGATGAGGGGCATGCACCCTCGTTGTCTGATATGTTCAGTGAAATCCTGCAAGAAAGTGCCTCAAATAATAATAATAACAATAGGTAAGCTATTCTGTTCTTAGGCTACTATATACTGTATGTGATTATCAGATTGTAGCCATATTTCTGCTAGATATTTTTTTAATTAAACTTTAATATTAATTTATACAATTGCAATGCCTTGATTTTAGTAAAGTTAGTACACAGTCATAGCCATAAATGCAATGGTACTAATAATTGGCATAATTTCTTTTTCAGTTTTCGGTGTTGGTTTCCTCTTTTTCGGTTTTCGGTTTCGGCCAAGAATTTTCATTTCGGTGCATCCCTAGTTTAAACACAACATAAACGTGAACCACTTACATGAATATTTTTGCACGTAAACTAAAAAAAACGATACTGCCGTTTTTGAAAATCGATATAGTATTGCTAAATAAAATATTGCGATACTCAAGTTCATCGATTTTTTCTTACACCCCTAGTATGGTCCTTTATGGCACCACTTTGATGTAGGATGTATGACTGAATGATTCATATTCAAAATGAATACTTTCATGTGATCCATGCCTTTATGCAAGAACAAAACATTTAATTGAAAAAGCCATCATTCCTGTCCCTGGTGTTATTGCATTAACACCATATCTGTAAAGCCATCATGGCAAGATAAAGCACTGCTGCCTCACTCCAGCCATTCAAAACTCTATAGCGTACTTCAACCCGCTCTCTGTCTTGTTCTGGAGTGTCTCTCACTCACTTCCTGTTGTGGAGTAAAATCCAACACTTGTTTTCCATCTCCCCGCTTCATTCTTTAATGACAAGTTCTAACAAGGCAGATGCCACGCATGACATCACTGTTCCGAAAAGAGCAGTAATTCCTGACAGATTTATGCCTGCCAGACACTAGAAGACTTTGAACAGACTTTGAAAAGAATAAAGTCTGACACCGTCTCACATCTAAAGACAACCATCTCACATCTAAGTTAAAGACTGTCAAAATATGTAAAGACTGGGGATCTTGCAGGGTCGGATGACGCGCTTCACAGTGGTTGAAAATCGCCAACTTTCCCTCTTTCGCGTTTAGCGTAGCGCGGCGCCATAGCGACCATAAACAACACAGACTCTATCTGTTGCTGCTTTCTGTTTGATACTGCAGGGAGCGCACCCATTGGTTGTTGACAATGTTCACGTGACTGAACTTCACTACCAAGACTTACAACTTAGGATAATAAGATAGCTTGAAATTGGCTTTTTCTTAAGCCGATCAAAAAAAGAAAAGATCTGAAGAACAAATCTGACTAGATACTGGATGCCAGCTCTCAGTACATGAGAGCGTTTGGTGTTTTAAGCCCCCATCTTAGGGTTAAGGTTAGGGTTAGGTGCCTTGAAGTCAACGTTGGGGGCTTAAAACACCATTGAGCGTACATGAGCGTTTTTTATACGTGATGTCACAGACCCATTCCAGTTGGTTACTTTGATATTGATACCATGCCATGTAGCCTCCTTGTGAATTGTGTGTACCACAGCACAACCAAAGCATGTTCCTGGCTGCTGAATCGCCATCAGGCAGCGAATGGACAAAGCACTGGACTGTCAAAGTGCAGAATGCTTCTTTTCATCAATTAGGCAAATTCAAGAGCACCAAACAACAGGACAGAGTTTTCCCCTACCATTAGAAGGCTTAGATGCAGCACCCAAGCCATTTTTGGGCACCACCTAAGCTGAATGAATGTAGAACCAACGTGAGCCTCAAAACTAACTAAAAGACTCTTCTCAGATCTAATGATTGGACTTAGTCCCCCAGTGGACTTATTTAGCAAGTTTTTGTCTTTAAGCTTTTTGAGAGTTATTTGTTTATTATCTGTTCTGGCTTTTCTAACATTTTATACACAGATATGGTAAAAAAATTAAAATAGTCCATACATTCCACAGTCCATTATTTTTTGACTAAAAAAAACTTAAATTGCGTGCACAAACCTAGCGAAAAAACACTGACAATCTTCAGTTCAAATACAGATTCTGTGAAGTTTCATAACTGGATATCATGCCAGTTTGTCTGTGTTTTATTCTTTCGTTAGTTCAGTCACTGGTGGAAATGGAGGGATTCCAGCAAGTCAACCTCTGGAGCATCTTGCACAATCCATACAATCATTTTCATATCGTATTCTTCATGCATGCTTGAATAATGAGCTCAAATTTCTTGAATGTGAATTCACTATTGAATTCACGTGTGTGTGTGTGTGTGTTAGGTGTGTCTGTGTGGGTGTGCTTCGGTTGACTTAACAATGCGACCGGTATCATTTTTCTGCTGAAGGTGATTGCCGACCGGCCGTGTACAGGCTTGCAGGAGAACAGTGACATTTACATTTTAAGTTTTGAAGGTTGTTGGTTTTTTTCGTACTTGTCAAAACATGGGCTTAAAGTTTCTGTTCACACGCTGGCGTTAACTGAAATATCTGCTTCTGAGAATTTCCTACAAATGCCAACTGATCTGCATCATCTGTTTGTCTGCAACTCTTACATTGCCAGGACTTGAAACAGTGTTTCCCACAGGTTGAGAATTTCCAAATACGGACTACATAACATTAACAGATCACGTAGAAAGAAATAACTATGTAGATATTTACTCTAATAGGGGTGTGGGGAGACACTCGGCTCACGAGACAAGATGAGACACGAGATTGGTTTCATGAGAACGAGAAACTTAAATGATGAAAAATGAGTAATGTGAAAGGTTTTGCCACAAACTCAAAACTGTATAACTAACCTATTCTCCTCCCAAATCCGTTCCTACAACCTATTAACAGGGCTCAACACTTAACTTTTTAAAGGGGTAGCTTTTGGTTGCCGAATTTGACAATACGGCTGCCATGTTTTAAACTGCCTATATTTTAAAATTAAACAATGAGATAATGGCTTGCAATATAATCTTCCATCCCTCTCAGTTAGGGGCACATCGGCTCACAGAACTCACAGATCGGATAAAGGTATTTGAGTCACGGATCGGATCAATTTCAGGATCAGCACAAAAAAGGGGTGCATTTCAATGATTATTAAAAATGAACAATAACTTTTAACAATAATTACTTCTTTTACCACTAAATTGTGTTTGTGTGTGTGTGTGTGTGTGTTGAAGCTGAGCCCCGCGCTCTGTGAAAGATGCAGAGAGGACAGAGAAGCGCTCTGGGGTACCGAAATATGGCACCGATTGATTTATTGTGACCAGAAGACCAGAAGACATCAACTTTAAACTGCCCTGCTTGCTCCTGAAGAGGCTAAAACCTCATTCCATGGCAGGCCTTCCTCACTATAGCTTACATTAGCATTACTCACTGGGAAACTACACAAACTGTTTAGTCCCCTCAAGGTGATGTCAAGAGCTTCTTTGTGTGAGATGACATAACGTGTGCAGCTTAAGTCCAGACATGTTTAACCTTGAGTGCCCATGGGCGCGCCTTGAAGCGTGCTCCTTGAAAAACACAGGGCGCAAAGCTCTGAGGAGACGGATCTAAATCTTTATTTCTACCAGTGAATGAAAACAGATTCGATAGTGACAACACTTTAGATGTTCTTGACTTTAAATCAATAAAAGAAGGTAACGTAGGCCTCCTGCACACTGGCTGCGTGGCACACTGGCTGCGTGGCGTGAGCGTGTCAGCTGCGTGGCGTGTCCGTTTATATTTTGGTTCCTGTGTTAACAGGTTAGAGCTCGCACACTGCCTGCGTGACACGCACGTCTCAGGCGTGCCTGCTAGAAATATTATTATTTTTCACGCGACACGCAAGCGTGTTGGAAGCGTTTCCAGGCAAAATAGAATAGGAAAAGATGTTTACATGTCATGTAGACACAAATACATATTACTAAATGACATTTTGATGTTTGAAAGTCTCTAGGTTTTGACATAAATGCAGATATAAATGTAATTTAGGAAAAAAAATAATAAATAATTATCGATTTTCAAATATTGCACCTGTCATATATAGAACGAAATATTCTAGCCTATTTTGCCGTCAATACTGCCGACGTTGTCTTTGCTGTAATCAAATCAGTATATATTTATGTTTAACATGGTATTTCATTTTATCAATGGGAAACATCCATGTGTCAGACAAGGCTAGCAGCAGCAGCAGCAGCACCGCGTCAGACACCTTTCTGGTGTGCAAAGACGTAGAAAACGCCACGCAGCCACCACGCAACAGAAATGCCACACTCACGCCCTTTTTTTTAAAGCTGCCAGCGTCTGTTTTACATTATATGGAGTAAACCGTGTTTTCAAAAAAAGTCCTGAGCACTTTTTTTAAACAGCAGCGCAGACTTTTTTTTTCTGCAGCTCAGAGCGTCTTTTTGAAGTTGAAAAAAAGTTCAACTTTTCTGAATAAAACGCCCTACGTCAAGCGCTCGTTGGACAGGCGACCAATGACAAGGAGTAGCCAGACCTGTCGTTTCCATAAAAACAAGAGAAAATGGGAGTCAGTCCTTCCAGAAAAATTCAGAGTTTTTTTGTGATTGTTGCGGGTAAAAATCCTTGATTATGCGGCACGTTTTCTTAAAAGATTTGATGGAATATGCCGGATATTTATGCAATTTTATGCGATGAAATTGCGGGAACTTGCAAAAACTGCGGGAACTTGCAAAAACTGCGGTGTGATGAAAAAGAGAAAAAAAAGTGATTCCCCCAACACCCTGCTTTTCGATGATGTTCACATTGCGTAATTACGTCACTTCATAACATTCCCATGGCAGCAGGGGAAAATGGCTGCTCTTGTGTGAAGTAAACACAACATTTTTCAACTTTCTGCGAAGATATATGGGACGTTTTTGCCACGAAAATGCGAGGATTATAAAATCATGCAAGCCCCGCATATTGAATGCATTGAATTATGCTATCGCATAATTGCGTTTTTCTGGAGGGACTGATAAATGCTGCCATCAGGCTGTGACTGCGGGCCCTAGTCAAAAAAAGACTCTTGCCACCGGGCCAAACTAATGTTTTGGGGGAAACCCTGCTAAGGGATGTTAATCCAATACACTTCTTGTCAAATTCAGCCAATATCTCTTCCCGGTCACCTACTGTAGCCAGTGTTTCCTCTATGTTGACATGTTGATGGCGGCCCGTCACAGTCAAATTTCTGCCGCCACGGTATATAAAATAGGGCAGACGCACAACAGGTTTCCCGCTGTGTACACCGCGCACCGCCGTTCCTTCAGCTGTTTATGAAAAGTCATAAAGTCGTAATTACACGACTCAGCAGAGCCGTCTGTTCTACTGAACTCAAGCGAGCTGTTGTCCGCTCTCTCTCCCCTTTAGGGGGACAGCATGTGAATGTGCTGCCACGAGGAGCTTCTATTGTCTTCTCTCCATCCTGTCCACCTCCTGTTCACCATCTTCCTCTCTTTCATCTTGTTCTCTCTCCATCGCTCTCTCTCGCTGTCGTTCTCTAATGGACCTGGCGGCCTCATCAATAATACACTCAAACATCCATCTGCTTCAGCAGCTTCAGACAACAATGAACAGCTTCTTCAACTGTGTGTGTGTGTGTGTGTGTGTGTGTGTGTTTATGTGTGTGTGTGTGTGTGTGTGTGTGTCATGAATGTGGCCTAACTACACCCTCTCGCTGCTTTTATAGCTCCGCAGTAGGTAACTGGTTCATCTAGCAAGAGCACAACAAAGGTAACAGGATCTATAAACTGTGTGTGTGTGTGTGTGTGTGTGTGTGTGTGTGTGTGTGTGTGGGGGGGAGTTGTGACTCATGTTGCGCATCTGCAAGACTGTGTTGCTGTGTTGAGTGTGGTGAAAGACTTAAAACAACTCGTACACACAAGTCCCCACGGACCAACGGGACATTTTAGCGTCTCTTGAGCTCCTTGAGCAACCTTCCTACTGTACAGTAGGTGACCAGCTGCCGAAACACATAGCGGAATATTTAGCAGCTAAAAGAGATTTAAAGATTCCCATCTCTTTTTGTTTGGTTCTTTGCGTTTTAGAGGATCAAAAAGTAGCTGTGGAGAGGATGAGGGATGTCGCTCTGCGTCCGCTGAATGTGTAAAAATAATAAAGTGTTTGCTCGCAGGTTCACGTCAACAACTGTATATATGGTGACAACGTGTCAGTGTTATGTTTCCAGCCTGCTCCGATGCTCCTACGTGGTCAACAACTGGATTAATGCTGCTTTAAAAGGAGCATGTTTTCCTTACTGTGGCTATTATGAGATGCAAATTTCATATTTTTGATCTATGCATTAAATAAGGTGATTCTAAATAATTATAATTCACATAATAATGTTTTTATTAAGCTATTACTACTGCTTATGTCCTAACCTGTTTAAATCCCCCTATTTTTGCTTGATTTTCAGCTATTTCCCTTTTCCAAAGGGAAAAGCTTATATAACAGAAGAACTGGAAGGCCAAAATGCATGTATGGGGCTTCATTTGAAACCTAAATTCTTGTAGTTTAAAAAAAAAATTTAAATAATTATTTGTTGTTATGGCACCTTTAAAGAGGTAAGTGGTTCCCTTCTTTCACATTTTCTTTTTTTTATGCTTTCAGCACTTTTTTTCAACACTTTTGAGGCAATTTTAAGCTTTTGTATCTCTTTTTTATCGCTTTAGACACTTGTTACACGTTTATTTTCAACGTTTTCAACATTTTTGTCGGTGTTTGCTTTTGGCACTATTTTACGCTTTACAACTTTTTTTTGACACTTGTTGATGCTTTTTTTTGACACTTTTGTGGGTGTCCACACAGCCTTCAGGGTGTCACGTCGCTGTCTTACCCAGTTCTCGAAGTGCTTGCCGCCGTTGTGCAGGATGTCCTCGAACTGGATGATGCAGTTGGCCACGAAGTCGTCGTAGCCGATGGGAGCGTCGTGGAAGACGGACAGCTCGATCCTGCGGCCGCCGTGGACCTCCGTGGTGAACTCATCGTTCCACGCGGGGCTGTTGTTCTTCTGCTTGGTGGAGGTCTGACCCACGCGGGAGTCGTCCACGTTCAGGGCGATGTACGTGTCCAGGAGGAAGGTCTGGGTCTTGGGGCCGACGGCGTGACGCAGGGACAGAGCCGTCGGTTTGAGGTCCAGAGCCTCGCGGATCTTGATCTTCAGCTGCCCGTTGAAGATCACCATGGCAGTGCATGTAACGGCCCCTCCGCTTTCTTTTGCCTACTGGAAGTGTGGCTTGTTTACAACGTTAAAGGACCCCACCTTTCTCCTCCACTACACCACTTCACAGAAGCGTAGCCTAACACCTCGTGCTGTAACGGTTGAAATAACGGCTCCGTTCAACCGGTGGTCCTCCAGGCAGATACTGTAAAATCCTTCCAGTTGAATGTGACGAAGAAAACGCAAACTGCGACGCCTCTTAAAAAACAATGCTTTGGTCCGCATTAGCTTTTTAACTTGCCTTAAAACGTCTATGGACCATTTCACAGTTGTAATGACATCAACTGACAGGAAGTTAACAAGGGGCCAGGCTGTTTCCTAGCAATGGGATTCCATCGAAAAGGTCTATGGGCTACTTTTCGAATATGCTACAAATGCCCCCCCCCCAAAAACATAAACTGCAGCAACAGAGAAAACGACCGTTAGCCGGGGGGAGCCTTCCTCAGAAGTGCACGGAAGAAACATGAACAGCTACAGCGGATTTAGCAAAAAAAACAAAGCGAGCAAAGGCCCCCAGATGTGAATCGCTCTGTCATGTTTTTATTTTTATATTTATTTTACCTTCGAGGTGTTAAAAAAACTCCGTTAGCTGTAGCAGGACACCGTGGGAGCACGAGTCCGTGTTGCATTGCACCGTGTGGTAGGATAGGTGTGGGAGGCTCCAGATGAGTGCTGGCTGCCGCCGGAGCTCGGCGAGCAGACAGCGGCTGGTAACCGCAGCAGAGGCGGAGAGGAGGGGCAGATTCAGGCGGTAGGTAGGTAGGTGGGTAGGTAGGTAAATACTCCTCGGTGCACGGCCTTGTTTCAGCCACTGTTGTTAAAATCTTAACTTCCCGTGGACATACCTCTGGCTGCCTCTCCCCCCCCCCGCTCCGACACTGCTCTGTCTCCGTCTCTCTCTGGTGCAGGAAATGCGAAAAACACGTCAGATTTTCCCGGAGGCTGGTGTGTGACAGACTGGGGAGTGCGACACAAGCCAGACTAGGGAGGTGGTTAGAATCAGCAGGGCTGGGAAGAGGAGAGGAGGTGGGGGGGGGAGACCAGTACGTGTCTGGGTGAATAAATGAGTGGAGAAAGTGGAGAAAAACGCTTTAAGGTGCCCTTGAGCAAGGCTCTTCTTAATCGCCCAGGTGGAGCTGGAAAGAAGCCCACGCCGAGCTGCAGCTCATATAGTTTTGCACACGAAAATGTGGGAAATGCAGAAACAGGTGTTTGAAGTGCATTTTCTACAATTAAGCAATCCATTGCATAATAACTTAATAAATGCAACTGGCAACTCCATAAAAGATGGGACGCCACATGACCATATTGCAACGTATGCACTGATTATCAAATGCACTGATATCAAAAATGTATTTCTTTAAACAGCTAAAACTTAGGCTTTAGATATTTTAACAACTTTTTGAAGTTTGTGATCTAAGAGAGCAGAAGTTTAGATATAGCCTACAGCAGGGCCGTAGCCCTAATTTCCGAAGTGAGGGGGACAGATGTTCAGGATCATGATTTTTTTATTAAAAAACCCTCTCCCATTTATCTCTCCAACTAGCCTATCATTTATGATTAGTGGAAACACCAACATTTCCCTAAACCGCTCCATACTGTTTTACTGCTGCATCTTGCTTCAATAGGAGACCTGCTAACATTTAACTATATTGTAAGGGGACAGAACGTTTTGGCTGTAATAGGCCAAATTTGGTGGCCTCTGGCACATTGTAATGCCACTATTCCACCATATACACTGATCTTAATTGTTGCATATTTATGATGAGTTTAGTATATATTTTTATTATACATTACATTTTTGCCTATATCTATATGAGTCTATCAATCAATTGCAGTGTTGGGGAGTAACGGAATACATGTAACGGCGTTACGTATTTAGAATACAAATTATGAGTAACTGTATTCCGTTACAGTTACAACTTAAATAGTTGGTATTTAGAATACAGTTACATTGTTAAAATCAATGGATTACATGACGATACTTCTCTGTTTCACGAGTTTATTCACTCTGAATAAATTAAGGCAACTCTATCGCATTTTCCAGAAGCCCCGCTATAAAATCGAAAAATGTAGCTCCGTGATCAGTCACAATGGAGTCGGAACCGGCACGACAGAGCCAGGGCAGGAATAAGTTTCTATCTTGGAAATTCAAACAGCATTTCACATTAAAGAACGAACAGGGAGAACGAAATATTAATGTGCCCTGCAGCCTCTGCTTGCCAGCAAACCAACCTCCTTTCAGCGTCCAAATTACTCCACCTCCAACCTGAAGAAGCATCTTAAAGTAAGTTATTTTTTTAATTAGCCAAGGGTAGTCGTCTGCTGTAGTTTTACTGTTCACCTTGCTATTTTAACATTGACGTGGGACTTTCCATTCTCCTATACGTATACGTGATTTACTAGCTCCAGAGCCGTTTAAAGACTGACTAGCCCCGTTTGACATGCTAGCTAACGTTAGCTAAAATTAGCTTGTGGTAGCTTGACCGCGGTTAGATTTTTGTAGTATGCAGTTCGGGACTACTAATACAATAATCTATCTGCTTGTTCAGGTACACATTCAGCTAGTTGGAATAAAAAGAACACACCATTATAGGCCTGTTTAGTAAGCTGGATGTGATAGTCGCATTCCTACACTTATAAAACGCAATTCAATGTAGAAGTAATCCTGAAATAATCCAAGTATTCAGAATACGTTACTCAGATTGAGTAACGTAACGGAATACGTTACAAATTACATTTGTGGGCATGTATTCTGTATTCTGTAACGAAATACGTTTTGAAAGTATCCTTCCCAACACTGATCAACTGACGCAACCTGAGTAGTACTTATGGTGGGTTCAAATCAACTCATACGTGTTGTAAGTGTGGGGGACAGAGGGCACCGGCATGTTAAGTGCGGGAGACATGTCCCCCAGCGTACCCCGTGTTGGCTACGCCCTTGGCCTGCAGCTACTTAATGAGCATATTGGTCTCCCAAGAATCTAACACAGTTGGCCTACCGTTTATCCTAACATAAAACGAAGTTACCTTCCCTTTTCGTCTGCATCGAGAGTAATACTCTGCAACTGGAAGATTGTGATGCAGGACAAGAATCTTTAATCTCGAATAAAAAAATCTGCATGTCCACCTGCTTTAAGTTATCCATCCATCCATCCATCTTCGTCCACTTATCCGGCGTCGGGTCGCGGGGCCAGCAGCTCCAGCAGCTCCAGCAGGGGACCCCAAACTTCCCTTCCCTCTTTAAGCTATGCCACTGTAAAATGAAAGAGTCATTGTTTTGAATTCCCTTGTGGGTTAAATCAAAGTCTGCATGCAAGGGGCCAGGCATTGCATGGGACATTGAAGATAGCACGGGAATTAGATTTTCTGCCCCACAAATGCTTAAATCAGTCATAGATTAGATTAGATGAAGGGTCCGACATCTGCTGGACAATAAATGGTGCTGAGTGATCCGACTCTCGATGTGTACAGGAATGTGTCTTGGTGATGTCAGAGCAGGGTACATACTGTACCTGACAGACAGCACAAGGCCGGCAATTCGCACAAAGGAACAAGACCTTTATCTGCACAGATAGCATTCTGACATTATTGGTATTCGTGCACTGTGCAACACAAAGGAAACCGACAATTCAACAGCACATCATAGAGGAAACATACAGTACTCTGTCTCCTGATTTGGCTTTAACATCTGACTATAAACATGCATTATTGTAAAAAAATTGCATCACCAGATTTGTATTTTCCATAAATCTGCTCGACTCCGGCATGTTTTTATCACACAAGGCGTGATGTAAACTTGAAAACATCGAGTTACCGTTTGAGAAAATGTAAGAACTGAAGCTAAAAAGTCTTGTCAACAAGTCTAATGGTGACTGTGAATGCAGTTGTAATAACATAAAAAAACATTGTGTATTCAGTCAGCTGAGAGGATGAATGTGATGTCACATCCAGTAGTTCCTTTACAATTCAGCTTTAAATCTTGAACACTGCTGACCCCTCCTGGTGATTGTTTGCAAAGCCAGGCTTCAACAGCTGCAAACGCTTGGTCAAAGAGGTTTGAAATTCCAGTGATCATAGACAAATGTCAGTTTCCCAGAGTCGCAGGAGAACAGAATAAGGGATAATTAACGGGAGACAAATGATGTACCCCTTTAGGATTTGAACCCATAAACTGCACCACCTCTAACATTGAGAATAATGCAAGTTCAGAAGGGAGCTCAATCCTTAAAATGAAGTCCAACTCTCTACATTATCTATCCAACATTCACACTTTGGCAAAGTATCTGTGAACAAAGTCAAATCGAAAGCCGGAGAAATCTTTTTCTCCAACTTTTTTCAACTTTTCTCGCTCTTTCTGACGTTTGTTGCTTCTTTCTGCGTTTTCTGTACTTTCTTCCTAGCCTGGTTTGACACCAGACCCTCCTCAGTTGTAACTGAGAGTTCATTTACAGCTCATTTCCAAAGGGGCGTCACCAACGGACGGCGCTCAAATGCCTCTGGGCGCGATTGGATAGTCCTTCAACCAATCAGAGCAACGATCCGGGTGACGTAGCAGCGACAGCGGCATCAACGTCATGTTGAATGTAAACAAAAAGCTGCTCGCCATCGCTGCGCTATCGTCATCGTGTAAAGCCCGCCTCAACGGTTGTGATTGGTGCCTCGATTGGGAAAAATTGGAAACGGACTTGAGTGGGCTCTTGGCCAGACTGACTTGCAGAGCAAATTTCAAAGCCTCAAAGCGGCCGCTAGAATCAAAACAAATTGAAAGTTACATATAGCCACTTTTGTCAAATTAATACTACTTTCACTTAATGTAGAATACTTTTGTACTCTCTCCACCTCTGTTGCTTTCTAATCAAACACATCAGCCAATGTGTCTCTGAGCTCTGCAGATAGGAATCAATCGCAGGCCGGGGAAAATCCCCGGGACATCTGCCACGTTCTGGCCTCCCCCCCCCCTCTCACTCAGCTTGTTTCAAATCAAACGAACACGGCTTGGCAACAGCGAACAGGGTCATACTGTAGTCATCATCACAATCTGTAACTATGGTCACAACAGGACAGTAACATCCCCGTGGCTGCAGGAAAATAACCTCTGAAGCTTGCAAAGGAAAAAAAAATTCCACTTTGACTGGATGCAGGAATGAAGGGGAAATTATACTGAACAAAATTATAAACGCAACACTTTTGTTTTTGCCCCCATTTTTCTGAACTCAAAGATCGAAGACTTTTTCTATGTACACAAAAAGGCCTATTTCTCTCAAATATTGTTCACAAATCTGTCTAAATCTGTGTTAGTGAGCACTTCTCCTTTCCCGAGATAATCCCTCCACCGCACAGGTGTGGCATATTAAGATGTTGATTAGACAGCAGGATTATTGCACAGGTGTGATTTAGGCTGGCCAGTGGCCACCATAAAAGGCCACTCTGAAATGTGCATTTTTACTGTATTGGGGGAAAACCAGTATCTGTTGTTATGGTTAGGGTTAGGGTTCATCCATGAAGAGAACACCTCTCCAAAGGGCCAGACGCCATCGAATGTGAGCATTTGCCCACTCAAGTCGGTTACGACGACGAACTGCAGTCAGGTCGAGAGAGAGAGAGAGAGAGAGAGAGAAAGAAAGGGATGAACCCTGCGTTTATAATTTTCTTCAGTGTATTTTTTTTTTAAGAGACACTTTATTGTTCCTAACACTCAACAAAGGATACCTTTCTTAATTGTCTTTATTTTTGAGAAATTACATTAGTGATGGTTGACAGTTTGAAATGTCTTTGCTAGTTTAAGACCGACGCAGTTGTTAATATACCGTCCAGTGCCCCGCGTCGTTTAGATTTAAATAGCAAACACACCTGCGCCCATCTGTGCGCCCATGTGGCCGTGCTGGTCTTACAGGAAGGTGTGTTCAGGTGCATTCTGGGCGTGCTGGTCTTACAGGGAGGTGTGTTCAGGTACATTCTGGGCGTATTGCTATCTTGAGGCAGTGGAAAGTGATTGCGCCATCGACCAACAAAAACCTGGTCAACTAAAGTCAATACCGCAGCATTTCATTGTTATTTTAACTGCGCATTAGTAAAATGTGCCTAGGCTCGTGCACGCTCACTGAAAATACAAGAAATATACTAGGAATAAAAAATAAGCCAGAACAGCTATGGAAAGATATATACTTAGAGGAATTAAAAGAATGTACATCTATAAGTGTAGAACACATTTTACAAACTACATACATAGTTTATATAACAAAATAAAATATGTATAATATAATATAATGTTTTATGTCAGGTCAGTGATTAAATGGAGAAGATACATAGGCTTAGTGAAGCAGGTGACTGAGTGAGTGGGGGGGGAAGGTCAGGAAACTGGGATTGGAGAGAAAGGGGTCGTTGCAGGGCAGATGAAGAAAAGTCAGAGGGCATCTGGTGGATGGATGGAGAATGGCAACGGTATGCACAGGCATGACGGAAGACAGAGGTGGCTGAAGGGATGGACCGGGAGGATGAATTTTTAGGAAAAGTTGACGGTATTTTAAAAACCTAAAAAGATTCAGGGATTTGGAAAAACATTTGGGGCTGGAGGCCCAGAAGCCCCCTTCCCCCACTCTGCCACCTGAATTCAGCAAAGTGTAAAAGCTCTTTATCTTCCATAACATGTCTTCTTTCAGACTGGTGGAAAGAAAACATTCATTTTACTACACTTTCTCTATTTGCGTGTGTAGATTTCTCCTAAATTCACCAAAAGTTAGCACAACATTTAAGAAAACTTGTAACATGAAAAACAATTGTCTTAATGTCACTAATCAACTCCATATCTTTAAAGGTTTTGTTCTAAGGTGCTGAGCCACAAATATCTTACTATATATATATATATATATATATATATATATATATATATATATATATATATATATTTTGAAGCTTTTTACCCACCAGACTCCATGTAAATTAACAGTTCTTTTAGCGTGTATAGAGCCAGCATATTTTCACATCTCCATACATGATTTCATTGTTAGTTTTATGCCATTTTGCCACAGGAATTGTTTCCTTATTTATTTATTTATTTTCTACACTTTTCTGAGCTTTTAGATGCATTTTGTGGCTTTATCAAAGGATAGAGTTTGTACGTCAGTATATCGTCCTAATTTCGAGTAAACATCATCTGTTAATAAAGGCAGCGAGAAGATGCCGAAAGCCAAAAATGTTCTATTGTTTTTTTACTTTATCTTAGGTGAAAAGTGAACTTTAAGCTCAAACGACAACACCATGTTTTACTCCAATTGTGTCTTTGTGACTAAAACCATAGATGGGGCTTTTTGTTCTTAGTTGCATTAGCAGCTTTCAAACAGCAGGTGCCGCCAAACATCAGTCAAAAATTTCTAATTTTTGATAATCTTTTCCCAAGGCTTATTTAATTCTCTTCTCTATGCTATCCACTAACTCCATCTATGCACTCCCTCTACATGTGTGTGTGTGTGTGTGTGTGTGTGTTCTTTCTACTTGTCTTGTGTTCAGATGTCCGTGATCCCATACAATATGCAGTCCCTACACGTATGTTTTATGGCACATGTGCTCTATTAAACACCACACAGCTGGCAGTGGAAGATATTAATATGAGCACGGATAGAAAGGTGAGGAGCAGAAAACCAATGACATTGCATGGACCCGCTTTGTATCCTGCATATCCTCATAATCCTCATTCATCCACGTCCCTTCGGTGCAATTAGTTATTCCGCTATTTAATTATAAACAAGCTGTCAAAAATCAATATTAGTTACCCCCCACTTCTTTTCATTTTCCTCACACTGGGTTTCTTTGTGTAAGCCAATCGATATTCCTACTTTGGCCCTCGGGGTGGGGGTGGGGGTGGGGGAATCTATAATAGAATTGAACTCAAGCAGCAGGAATAACAACAAGCCTAACCAATTTCCCACAGGCTAACAGGGAGGTTTAATACCACAGTTTGTCCTCTGGAGCTTTAAACTTGTAGCACAGAGACAATATATAGAGACCAATATTTTATTTCAAAGTTTTCGTTCCTTTTTTATAGGTTTTTGTCGCGTTTTCTATGTTTTAGTCGCTTTTTTCCGCCATTTTAGCCATTTTTTTCAACGTTTTTGTTGCCTTTTGTAAAAAATAAAAATGTTGCGCTTTTTCCAACATTTGTTTTTAACTTTCCTTACTTTTTCCAAAATGTTTCGCCCTTTGATGTTTTGTCGTATTTTTGTAAAGGTTTTTTTTAGACTATTTCTTTTTGACATTTTTGTCGCCCTTTTCAAGTTTTTTTGGGAGAATTTTTGTGGTTTTCGACAGCTTTTTTTGGAATTTTTGGTGCTTTTTCCGATATTCTTTTTAAAACTTTCCTCACTTTTTTCCGACATTTGTCGCCTTTGTCGTGTTTTCCTTCAATGTTTTTGTCGCTTTTTTAAATACGCAATCTCAGCCCCCCCAGTGTTGACCCCAAAGTTACGCCCTTGCCACCTGGCCTTTCAAACTGGAAATGTTGAAGAAGAACAAGTAGACAGGAGTGATGACATTTATTCACGTGTGTTCAGTCAGACACACCAAAAATGTATTTATCTAAATGACAGAGAAGACATTCTCGCTGCCGGTGTGCCATTATTGTGACACTAAACTCTTACAAACAATTGATTTCCTACCTCATAACCCACCAGCATGAGTAAATGAAAAATGATATGGGGGGGGGGAACGTGCATATCTCCATGTCCTTGACATTTATCTTTATACTTGCGAGGCAAAGCAGAACCCAGATCAGTATTCCTGTCTCAGGACATTTGATAAATACTCTCCCTAATTTAGAGGCAAGGCAGATGGTCTCGTTGTTGGCAAAAGAGCCGGGAAATTAGGGCAAAGAAAAAGAAGTCTGCTGTATGTCAGCAGCAGCAGCAGCAGCAGCAGCAAGGTGTAGTGCTGTGTGTCTCAGGAGGGGTGTGGAAAGGAAAAAAGCCAGCCTGCAATAAACCAGCTGTTTCCTCAAGAAGTGGCTGGCTGCCAGTATACCTGCTTTAATCCCATAACTTAGACTCACATAAGAGTCAACACGAGTGATTTGGTAAGCTCGATGTGAATCAAAAGGTGTGGGGGGAAATAGGGCTGGGCAATATATCGATATATATCGATATAGTGATATGAGACTAGAGCTGGGTACCGAATTCAATACTATTTTAGGCACCGACCTAATTGCCTCTTAAGTATCGAGTATTGAAAAATGCCTCATCATTCAATACCCAATTTCAATCCCTAAGGAGTCAATCTCATCAGCGTCAGTGAGCCAATAAGCATGCAGCATGCTTCTACCAAGATCTAATGTAGCTGGTGATTGGCTGTCTAACGTTACACGTCAAATAGAGCAGCCTGTTCTCATGAACCATACGTTTGAAAAGCTACGAAAAGATAAGCACTGTAATTTGTATGATTTTTTTTGTGTGTGTGTTTTGCGCACCATATTGACTGCTGCTGTGTAAGAACGCTGCTGGTTGCGTAGGGAGGTGGTCCGTGTGACGGGTGGGCGTAACGTTAACTAACCCTAACCCAATCTGTTTCGGTGCCTAAGACTTAACTTTCGTCGCTGCATAACGCTCACTTTTCTCACAAAAGGAACCAATATCATTTTAGCCATTTTTTGTTGCCTTTTTTTGAATTGTTTTTCAACGTTTTAGTCGCCATTTTTGAGATTTTTTGGCGCTTTTTCCTTTTGACGTTTTGTCGTATATTTAAATTTTTTGGGGGACAATTTATGTGGTTTTTGTTGCCTTCTTTGAGTTTTTTTTTTTTTCAAAATATTTTGTGCATTTAAAAAAAACACTTTCCTTGCTTTTTCTGACATTTGTTGCCGACATTTTGTCGTATTTTTCTTCACTTTTTTTTCGACAATTTATTCAATGTTTTTGTCACTTGTATGTATAAAATATTTCTTTTTTTATGAAAAGGAACCAATATCAAAGTCACAATACTGGTATTGGTACCGGTAGTGAAGTATTTTGAGCTATGCCCAGCCCTAGATGAGACTAGATATCGTCTTAGATTTTGGATATCGTACCATGGCATTAGTTTCCTGGTTTTAAAGGCTGCATTACAGTAAAGTCATGTCATGTTCTGGATTTACCAGACTGTTCTATTATTTGCCTTTACCCACTTATAGACTGATCTCAATAAGTGGCGTCAATGTCACGTTGCCACTTCGTCATTAAATCCACGTTACTGAGGATCATTTATCAAAAAGTGAAAGCATCAAATGTCAACCCTACAATATCTTTTTCAAAATCAAAACATATTGTGATGTTTGATTTTCTCCATGTCGCCCATGCCTAAGGGAAAGCAGTAAATGACAAAGTGACTGACGTTCATGTGGATGGCTTCTCATATGAAAGTGTGAGCAGTGATTTAGTAACCTCAGTGTGATTCAAAAGTGTGGTGGAAAGCAGGAAATGTGGAAAAATAAAGCGACTGAAATTAATTTGGATGGCTTCTCATATAAAAAGAGTATATACAATGTACAATGATTAATGTGGCGCGTATGAAGCAACGAAGCCATGGAAATCAAATCAGTCTTAATCATATTTAGCTGATGAAGATGGATCTTTTCTTGCTGTGAGACACACTGCCTGATTTGCTGAACACACTGAAACCCCAGCAGTCATGGCCACGCACGAGGCATTCATTTATCTTTTCCTCCAAAAGCATCTCTTCCCCCCCCCCTCCCCGCCAAACCAGGCAGTTTCTCTCAGAGAAAGTGACTTTGACGTACACCATACACTGCAGCCTGCAAACCGTCTCCCACTGAACCAACAGTCACTGTCTTTTTCCAGCTGTGAAATAGAACTATAATTACATTTACTCAAGTACTGTACTCAAAGGAGAATTCTGGTCGATTTAAACACGTAGCTATGTTTAGTAGCTACGTGTTGTTTAGTTCCGGTGTTGAGCAGCAGTAAGAGGGCTTATGGGCCGTCTACAAACTACAACACAAAAAAGAGATACAGCAAAAAAAATAATTAATGATTAAATAAGGTAATGTCTCCAAACTTACCTCAATTATAACTTGTCTCCTGCTAGTTGTACTACAGCACTTACTTAAAAAAAAATAAAATAAGCATATGCCTATTTATGAAAATATTTTTGTATTACTTTTTGGTGTTGTACTTTGTAGACGGTCCCTAAGCACTGGTCTTGCCGTCTCACCATCGGAACTAAACAGAGCTGAATTAGCATAACTTTCATGCATTTCTTTCACATCTACTGCAGCCATATTCACTGTGTTCACTCAGAAGGAATCACTTCACATGGCCAGGCACTTGTAATGACATCTCCAACATGTTAAGAGGCTAAAAGCACGTTTAAAACCTGCCCTGTTTCAGCCGCCTGGGAGCAAACTGTAGCAGGAGCATAACTCGGTGAAGGCAACACCGATTATTTTCGTTTTTCTCGCTACTGACAGCACTACGTGACGACAGACAGTAGAGCTACGTGTTGAAATCGATCAGAATTCTCCTTTAAGTACAAATCTAAGCGACTCGCACTTTACTTGAGTATTTTCTTTTCATGCCACTTTCTACTTCTACTCCGCTTTATTTCAGAGAGAAATATTGTACTTTTTATTCCACTACATTCATCTGTTATAGCTTTAGTTACTAGTTACTCTACACATGTAACACTCTAACTCTGCATGCAAATATTTTCTAAACTTACACAAAATTCATATTTGTTCATGGAAAATGAAATGCACTAATTTACTCTTAATGTATGTAACAGAAACTGCAGATCTTGCAGAACCCAAGGGTGTAACTTTGGGTTCAACATTGGGGGGGGTTGAGATCTCCAACTATCATGGGAGGTCCCGGGACATGTACTGTCTGCATGTATTGAGGGACAAAAAACTTTGAAAAAAGCGACAAAAAGCTTGAAAAAAAAACCCTCAAAAAGAAACAACAAAAAACGTTGAAACATCAAATGGCGACAAATGCCGAAAAAAGCGCCAAAAACTTCTAAAAATCCTCCAGAAAGGTGACCAAAACGTCAAAAAAATTGTCCAAAAAGAAACGCAAACATCCGAAAAAAAAACACCTCATGGAACAACCCTGCCTCCTAAAAGAATACATTCCCACAACAAAACTGCATTCGCAAGAACACAGAGAGAAAAGTGACATAAAATACTAAAATGAATGATAAATAAATGTTAAAAAAAAAATGTTATACAAGAAACTAAAAACCAATCAAATGAATTGGTTGGTCGGGGTGGAGGACGGGTCAAACACAGGACTTTCACCCAGGAGACCGGGATCGCGGTCCCGCGTGTCACTTCCTAAACCCAACCCTGTTATTGTTTTCCTAAACCCAACCGTCCAAAAAGCGATTATGTCTGCGTCTTGATAGCACGCCAAAACGGCATTGGCGTGTCATACATACGCCACTTATTGAGATCAGTCTGCAACCCGTCCGCTATACACGGCGTAGACATACACGTGGAGCTGCTCAAAATGCAACGTGCTGTATACGGCCTAGACATCAACGCGGATAGGTCAAAATGCGTACAGATAACACGCCACTTGGCTTTGTGGCGTGTACGTTTTTGCGAAGTCATGATGTCACGTTGAGCATTGGCACAATCCGTTATCGAAATCCCCAAAACGTCCTCCTCCCCGCGTACTGTTGTTTTCGAAACTTAACTGTGAACACAGCTGTGTTGAGTTTCAACAGTGATGTGACAGGGAATTTGGGGATTTTTGGAGCACTATTGGGTAATGCAACAAAGTCATAAAAATGTGTTATTGGATTCAATAAGCTCAGTGATGCGATGGTTGCATGTTCCCACTCACATTGTCATACAGAAGATCTCCGATATGTGACTGTTTCAATCAATATCTCAAGTTGAACCCTTGTGATTCTCTGCATCACACTGCGGCAGAGAAATATCTTGCCCGAGACGAGTCTATCTTTTGGTTTGGGGATTACCGTCTTTCTGGCTCGCTGGATGGTTTTGTGAGCCCTCGGGGGAACACAGATGCAAATCTTGGCTTTGTGGTTTTTTTCCAAAGGCACCGCTTGGCTCGGACGAATATCTGAGTGTCTTTAAAGCCTTCCGAGTGAGATAAAGTTATAAATCAGGAAGACACTTTGGGGAATTAGGCCTCTGCTGTGTCAGTCTGCTTTTAATGCAATGTTCCTGTCATATCTGTCCCTGAATCAGCTGGATTGCATCCAGGCAACCAGGAATAAAGAGGTTTGTTTTGGATTGAATTACTGTCTTTGCCAACTCAAGTAATTCTTCTCTGTGATCACCAGCCATGTTTCCATCCACACCTTTTTCAATTTTTTTTTGCAATTTAAAGCGTAACTGTCGCCAAAATGCAACCTAGGGTCTTGTTGTGAATGTACCCGATTCAAACTTTCATTTAAAAGCATAATTAGAATGGAAACGCCACTTTTAAGATTGACCGTATTTTCGTTTTCGGTCAAATGGCCTTTAGAATGGGAGTGCTAGTGACGTTCCTATGATAGCATCAAAATCACTATTTTTAAAACACTAAGAAGGCTCGACACAACCTGAGACTTTGCTCCAAGTATCACCAGGGGCTCTCCACATGAACTCCAGTGTTGAGAACTGTACACAGAGGTTACTAAAAAGAAAGGTTTTAACAACTCACCGTAGCGGTTGGTGTTTCCGCTCACCACCATCTCGCCAGTCAAAAAGAGTCGATCTCTGTCCTTTTTTTTAACTTCTTTTTTATTTTTTTTGCAATCAAGCAGAAAGTACAGTCAGCCGTTCTGAGACACAATACAGGCATAAATGTCTTAGGGGATCAGTCCATGGATTTCAGCATCACCTTAATGTCCACTCACAGTTCGCAGGGACGAGCATTCCTCCAGCAGCACAAGGAAGGAGAGACTAATGTAAACAATTTCAAACAAAAACAACACAAATATACATATACACACACATATATATATATATATATATTTACATTTGAAAAAGTATGTAGTAATCGGAGACCATTTAGTCAGAAATACTTCTGTTTTTAGTTGTAACCTTGCGGTTATATATTCCATGTGGTACACCTCCTTAACTTTTTCCCCCCACTGCGCTGCTGTCGGGGGGGCTGCGGCCTCAACCAGGAGACTGTTATCATCTTTTTAGTAATTAGAAGAAGGACTCTCAGTAATGATGCCTGACTGTTCTCCTCTACATCTTCTGGTAGTAATCCCAATACAAAATAAGATGGTTCTAATGGCAGTTCTATTTCCAAACATGTTTTATTTTCACTTTGTGTGTTTTTCCAATATCCTGATAGTTTTGGATGGTCCCAAAATATGTGTGTGTGGTCCCCCACCAGGCCACAGCCCCTCCAGCTCTGTTCCGAGGCACCACTTAACTTTGATATGACAAGAGGAGTTTCCGTAGCTAATCCCCATCTTGATCCCCGTCTTGAAACAAGACACAGTAGGCTACGCCTCTGGTGCTTTTGAGGAGGTGCAGCATTTATTTGTGCTCACACTGCAGACTGTAGCTGCTGTACAGTCACTGGATTATCTTCACCCGCTAAACGTCAATTCTCCTCTTCTCCGATCTCTTTCTCTTGTCCACTCACACTGCTTCTTCTGCGCTGGCGCGAATATCCGAAAAACTTTCTTGAAAACTGTCGCAAATTCGCATCGCTGCCAGTGTGAGTAGTTTGGATGCGAAATATTCGCATGCGCTTTTTCGTCCTGCCCCCGGTGTGTAACGGCCTTTAGAAATGCCATAACGTGCATCTGCATCATCACAGGGACGATTTGACAGCGTCGTTGTTGTCTTATTCTAGCTTGATATGTCACTATCAGCTGGCACATAAGCACTATTACAACTTGTGCAATATGAATCATTTGTAGAAAGACGGTGCGATCCATTTTGGCTAACAAAACTATGTTCGCTTGAATGCTGTGCGATTCAGTGTGCAAAAATGAATGGAAACACTTTCATATTTCTCAAATCGATTCCATATACCAATTTGACCACCAAACAGCACGTGACGGCATTACACACAGGTTTTTATTCGCTTCAAAGCCGTTGGATGGAAACTCACTTTCACCGGCTTTATTCGCATGAATGTTTTTAGCTAAACTTAAGATAATTTGACAAGTGGATGAAAACATAGCTACTGATCACTGAGTCTTTTACTGTGTCTGGCTGGTGATGAATAGATAGATACAATTTGAGCAATGTACTGCACCCAGAAAAACAAGGAACGTTTTTTTACCTAAGGATTTCCTTAATAACCAGAACTATTACTTCAGGTAAAAGGGAGGCATGTTGGACTGTTACATGATGGAATGCCATGCATGCAGCTTGCTGAAGTGCTTTTGAGCACTGAAAAATCAGTTGCAGATCCAGGGAAGGTGGCCAACCAAGCTGATTCTGTTTTCTGGTTTGCATCAAATGCATCAAACAATTCCCAATTGACATATAGTGCAAATGAACAGCATTTGTTTGCAGACGACGTTACTGTTTATTTAGTTATATTGTTGATAATGACAATTTGTCTCAACGTATTCGTAATATTGTGAATTTTAGAGAATGGGTTAAGTGTAAAAGGATGGTAAATTATTTTGGTTAAGGTTATCTATCTATCTATCTGTCTATCTATCTATCTATCTATCTATCTATCTATCTATCTATCTATCTATCTATCTATCTATCTACCTTTTAGGAAACAATCCGCTCCAGTTGTTTTGTGACCTCTGTGAGTTGATTCTGAAATAAGTTCTGCGATCTCGGAGAACAAAGCGACACAAAGCAGGGTTCAGTTCACAATGTTCTGAAGGTTTAATGAGACACACAAGGGTATGTACATGTTCTAATAATTCACTTAGATGACGAGACAGTAGAGAGATAAGAAAGAGGCTCCAAAGGAAAGGAGGATTGGTTCATGGTAGGTTCACGCAGATAAATCATCAGGAAGGAAAACAGTGTTACAATTTATGATACAAATGTATGATAGCAATTAAAACACGAGAGAGTCTTTGTTCAGAGGTTTTATAGAATGGAATGCAACACATTCACAACGCAATATCCATCCATCCATCTATCTATCTATCTATCTATCTATCTATCTATCTATCTATATATCTATATATCCTATAGCTCCTGTTGCATAATTCCTTTTTGAATTGGCTGCAAATTAACAAAAGCTAAATCCTCTATTAGTACTTCTTTCTTCTTCTATTGTGAGTCTTGAACATCTGCTGAATGCATCAAGTGTGAGCTGCCTCTACTGTAGGAAAACCTACTAAGGAGGAGTGTGCTGCAGACGACTGTCACTGGCTTTGTCTCTGCACAGTGTCCGTGCGTGCCTCCTGCACGCTTCTGCCGTTTAAATGGCACTGCCCCTTTAACCGCGTGGCCGTACTGCTCATGCTCGGGGCTTTGTGCAGGAGTCCCCCCCCCCCCCCGTCACAAACCAGCTGTGGACCGGACAGCGGTAGCAGACGGAGCACAGAGAGACAGAGAGAAAAAGAGAAGCTGCGACTGTCGCATCCTGAGATAAGAGAGCAGAGAGAGAGACAGAGAGAGAGAGAAGCAGAAGAGGGCAGCGCGTCTTTGTCTGGGAGCACAGCCAGCAGGAGAGCACATCATCATCATCATCATCATCATCGGAGCTCCGTTGGGTTTTTTTCATTTCATCTCCGGGGGATTACAGTCTCTGAGGCGGAGGCAGCAATCATCCGGTCACGGTGTTTACATCCCGAACCTTGCCTACACAGTGAAAGTTCTCGGGAAGACCTGTGGGGACGCGCTGCCGAGCGCGTAACAGCGCTTTTCCATGTTGGTGTTGCTCAGAAACGGATAGTTCCGATTGGAATTGCGTTTACATTGTTTCTTTTAAGGTCGGAACTGCATGTTTTCATAAAAGTTTTTTTAGATATATATATATATATATTCGTCCTGTCCCCCAGCTTTGCTCCGCATCGCTCAGCATGTTCGGATAGTGCGTAATTATTGTTTTCCTGGGCCCTTTACCCACCGGCGTCACAGGTAGGGTACTTTATATATCTAGGCTACACCACCGCTGATGACAACACATTACCACGCAGAGTGAGAGGTGACAGCTCGTGTTCTGGTCCCGGGCTGCAGCCTCTTTAAAAAAAAAGAAAAGAAAGACACTCCGCGTCCATCATGGAGGATGCTGGAGGGATACATCTATGCACCTGGAAAAAGGCGTCCAAAAGCAGTGCGCGGCGGGACGTCCTGAAAACATACCTGGGAGTTTTTGTCATGCTTCATCTCGTGCTTCACACGGAAGCGTCCTCGGTGTCCAAGTCCTGCGATCAGAACTGTTTTTCAGGGAAGTGCATCAACGGGACGTGCGTGTGTGACCACGGCTGGGTCGGGGATCAGTGCCAGCACTGTCAGGGGAGATTCAAGTAAGTTGGCAATCGGTATGACATCTGCCACGTGCCTTTAGGAGCAGTGGTGGAAGAAGTATCCAGATCCTTTACTTAGTTAGTAAAAGTATTAATACCACACTGTAAAAAAAAATAAAAATACTCCGTTGCAAGTAAAAGTCCTGCATTGAAAATGTTACTTAAGCAGAAGTATGTAAGTATCGTCAGGAAAATGTACTTAAAGTATTGAAAGTAAAAGTATACTCAATGCAGAAAAATCCAGTTCTGTCATACAACTAAGTGTTTAATCGGCTCATCATTTCAGCTGGACTTGTAGGCCTACATATTGTTGGGTAGGCCTAGTTACATTACACATCGTCTTTTATAAACTACATGTGTTTTATGTGCAAAAATCTATCTTAATTTGTAAAGTAACTAGTAACTAAAGCTGTCAGATGAATGTAGTGGAGTAAAAAGTACAATATTTCTCTCTGAAATGTTGTGGTGTAGAAGTAGAAAGTGGCATGAAAAGAAAAGTAGAAGTAGCTCAACATTTTTACTTAAGTACAGTACTTGAGTAAATGTACTTAGTTACATTCCACCAGTGTTTAGGAGTTGGCAGGTTTGTGACATAGATTACACCTTTATCCATTATAGCTGAATGAATGGCCTCATATTTGTGGTGTTTGACTTGTTTCAGTGAATAAGTGGAGATGATTAGATTTATCTGTGTCTTTGTTGCATTTAAAGTGAAGTCCTGTGGATGTTACCTGGCTCTAGGTGCTGCAAGAAACAGTCATTTTAATCGTTGATTAATCGATCGTTTTCTGGATTAATCGGTTGGTTGTTTGGTCTATCAAATGTCAGAAAACTGTGAAAAATGTGGGTTTTTTTTCCAAACCCGAGATGACGTCCTCAAATGTCTTGTTTTGTCCACAACTCAAAGATATTCAGTTTACTGTCACAGAGGAGGGAAGGAACTAGAACATATTCACATTTACCATGCCACAGTCAGAGAATTTGTGTTTATCTTTTCATAAAGAAATGACTCAAACCGATTATCGAAATAGTTGCCGATGATATTGATGATAATTAATAGTTAACAAAGTAATCGAATACTCTTAGCGGCTCTGCCTGCTGTTACCTGATTGTATGAGAGGCAATTAATGCCACAGCAAAAACAAAGATCAAGCCCCTTGATGCCGTGTAGTGACTTTTGCTGTCTGATTTTATGTTTAGAAACAGCTTCCAGTCTGCACCACAAATGCACAAATGAGTCCTTATCCATGAGCACATGCGTGCAGGAGAAGTTTAACTGGTTCAATTCAATGAGTGCAAAACACTTTTCTAAATATGACAACATGTAATTATAAGGCCCACAATGGCCTATTGCTGTCTGCTGCTCTGAGTGACTGCCACTCTCACGGTCACGTCAGAGTACTACACACAGGCCTAAACAGCCTGCTGGGGCTCCTGTCTAACAGTTGCTTTTTAAAAATACATCAGGATTCAGAAATTGCACGACTGAAATATCTTGCCTCTGATATTTCCTGAGACACACAGTAACCCCTATATTCCACTGGGTGCGTCTGCGATGCAATCCGGAGGCGCCGCGGCCCCCGTGACCAATTGCTGCCATTCAAGTCGATGCTCAATAATCCACCAGCATCGTCGCAGCGCGTCCCAGAAGCGTGCGTGAAGCGGCTCTCCGCTCCGCTAAAGATATATACGGGCCAGGTCTCTTTTCACGCGAGCCGTGGGGCGTTCAGACAGACGGGCAGGAAGTGAAACGGCGAGAGCATCCAGTCAGTTTGGCAAAACACCCCCCCCCAATATTGTTTATGTCTCCTCTACAACACCACGGATGAAGAGAAATTCATCTTGAAGGTGGAAAAACATAACAGACATCACACATCCTTTTTTATAAGGACAACACCAGAAAAGAGAAGACACTGAGTTTAATTGCAGGAGTGCTTAGAGTGGAACGTAGATATTACAGTAGCTTAATAAACACGTGATTGTTCTTTTTAAAGTACTCGTAGAGACAATTACATCGGGCAGGGAAGACGCTCCGCTTCTGAGGCGCTCACGGTTTCGTACGGCACCTTAGTGGTCCCCTAATACTGTATCTGAAGTCTCTTTTATATAGACCTTAGTGGTCCCCTAATACTGTATCTGAAGTCTCTTTTATATAGACCTTAGATGTCCCCTAATACTGTATCTGAAGTCTCTTTTATATAGACCTTAGTGGTCCCCTAATACTGTATCTGAAGTCTCTTTTATATAGACCTTAGTGGTCCCCTAATACTGTATCTGAAGTCTCTTTTATATAGACCTTAGTGGTCCCCCTAATACTGTATCTGAAGTCTCTTTTATATAGACCTTAGTGGTCCCCTAATACTGTATCTGAAGTCTCTTTTATATAGACCTTAGTGGTCCTCTAATACTGTATCTGAAGTCTCTTTTATATAGACCTTAGTGGTCCCCTAATACTGTATCTGAAGTCTCTTTTATATAGACCTTAGTGGTCCCCTAATACTGTATCTGAAGTCTCTTTTATATAGACCTTAGTGGTTCCCCTAATACTGTATCTGAAGTCTCTTTTATATAGACCTTAGTGGTCCCCCTAATACTGTATCTGAAGTCTCTTTTATATAGACCTTAGTGGTCCCCCTAATACTGTATCTGAAGTCTCTTTTATATAGACCTTAGTGGTCCCTCTAATACTGTATCTGAAGTCTCTTTTATATAGACCTTAGTGGTCCCCTAATACTGTATCTGAAGTCTCTTTTATATAGACCTTAGTGGTCCCCTAATACTGTATCTGAAGTCTCATGCCATGGGACCTTTAAATACTTTTGCAAAGGAGGACTGAAATGAAAATTCAGGAAACTCAATGATTTAACAGCTGAAATTTCAGTGATTACTTTGCACATGGCAATGTCTCCTGTGATTTGGATGCTTTTTTGTTTATTAGACAGTTGAGTTAAAAGTTCAACAAAAAGTTTAACGGAAGCACTTGTCCTTTTTCATCGAATCCCAAATAGAACTGGTATTCAGACACTTTGAACTTCACACAAACTGTCAGATTGGGCTTACAGCGTAGATGGGCTTGAAAATAAGGCAGCTCTTTTCATCACGTTATTTCTATCTTCCAGAAAGAGCTGCCTCACTTGTCACAATGATCTCCCTTTGGTATTGTATTAGCCTGAATATGCAATGCTACTGTTTTTTGGAGAAACATTAGCATATTAGTTGCTGATAGTATAGGGCTTTGGGGGAATGGATTTTGATGATCTACTTTTTGTGCAGTCCACTGCACATGTGCATATGCAGCGGTCACGCCACTTCAGAGTTAGCAAAACTAACAGTTTTTAAGACTTCTAAATAGCGTTCAAGTCAATTAACAAGATTTAAAGACAATTATTATTTTCTGAAAGTTCTGCTATATCTGACTTAAATGTCCCATAATGTAAAACGTGAGATTTCCATATCTTCTATTGATTATAAAGCAGGTTGAGGTGCTATATAAATACCAGAAAAGTATCACAATCCAAAGAGAAATGCACACAACTCATATTTAGAAATGGTGCCTTTAAACGAGCCGTCGGGACTTCTGTAGAGCTGTGATGTCACAATTAAACAATATGTAGGTATAAAGGGCCGCTACAGTCATTCCCCGACTGCAAAAACTGTGCAGAGACTCCGAGAGTGCAGATGCAGAAGAGCCGTAAACACTGACCAATCAGAACGAGACTGGGCTTTTTTTCGGGAGTCGGCCTGAAAGAGACAGTCGCTAAAACAGAGCGTTTCAGACAGAGGGTGAGGAAAGTATGAGGAAAATAATGTGATTTTTGAACGTTAAAGCATGTAAACATGTTCTCGTAGAAACCCACAATAAGTATGAACCTGAAAATGAGCATACTATGTTGCCTTTAATAATATGAAAATGGGGCGCCCGGATAGCTCAGTTGGTGGAGTGGGCGCCCATGTATAGAGGTTTTCTCCTCGACGCAAAAAAGTAATAATAATAATAATAGTATGAAAGTGCCTGAAAAGTCAAACAAATATAGACGTCTCATGTCAAGGTGTCAATGCAGAGTACTCAGTGTTTCCCATACATAGGTTCTACTTAGGCGCCCCGCCCAGGTAGATTAAGACCCTCCCAGGTAGATAAACAGATACGTATGTAAATAGTTATTTTTTTCTAAATTATCTATTAATGTTAAGTAGTCATTTTTTTTCAAAAAATAGTTCATAAACCTTTGTCTGTCTAGTTTATTACTGAACCCGGCCATCACACGCCATGCCGTCACATCCTGCGCCACCCACCACCACGAGGAAATTCTCAACCTGTGGGAAACACTGGTATTTTTAACCCTCACATGACCACCTACACAATCATACGACCGTCTTGAGTTGGTGTCAAAAACACTTGCTGGTTGAAAACATGGGAATCTTTCCCCTCTCTAGACTGTCCATCCCATATGTCATGAACATGTCTCTTTCCTATAGAATTTACATTAAGATCAGCCTAACGCGCCAGGAGGTGACTGGTTTAAAGAAATGCCAATAAACCAGAGCACAAATTTTTTTTTTCCCATCCAGGAATGTTGTGTGGACTAGCCAGAACCTCCTCCGCAGCGCTGTGGAGGAAGGTCTGGCAATGCGAGACTACTTATAGCCTGACAAGATATATTTTTGTACGATGTGTGTATGTGTTCACAAAAATATAACTTATCTAGGCTCTGGCATAGTAAGGTGTCCTGTCCACAGTTTTACACTCCAGTGTATAGATCTCTATATATTTACAGCATATAGTGTACGTATTATAATGGTGGTGGGCTTTTTCTAACATTACCATATGGTTGGCCACAGGAAACCATTGGCAGTAAGGCCTACTCTCCTGCACCGTATGTGGCCCTGTTGATGCCTAGATATTTTGCATACGGATGGTGTGCTAAACATATAATTATTGGGCAATTATTGAAAAAGAATTGAAAACAGTTTTGCCCTGAAAGCATGTAATCTGCTCTTTCTATTTATTTCATGAAAACATGCCTTTGTACTAAGCTTGGTTTATTATAAATCATCCAGTAATCCATCTGAAAAACATCGACTGGAGGTTGTTTTGGTAGATTGTGAACTAGATGAATCTCCCCGTCGACAAGCAATATTGTAGAAACGCTGCTGTCCAAATAAGTGTGTTATCTAAATGATATGTGAGATATATATATATATATATATATATATATATATATATATATATATATATATATATATATATATATATATATATATAGTGAGGACAGACTGGAGAGCAGTGGAGCAGAGAATAAGGACCTGGGCAAGCCTCGCAAATACTCAATACTAAAGCCTCAGTGGTCACTGGGTTGCAGTTGGGATGGTCAGGACACACACACACACACACACACACACACACACACACACACACACACACACACACACACACACACACACACACACACACACACCGTTGTGTTTCATATCCACACAGACAGATCCAATAAAGGAGAAATAGGGAGTAGGTTCTGTTTGTCTATTAGGTGTTGGTGCTCTGTAGAGTTTTATTGTTCCGCAGTCTCACCCTCTGTTTTCTGAGGGTGTTCTCTCTTTTGCTTTGTTTTGTCTCTGCTGCTCTGGCTCTCTTTGTCCAGACTAGATAAAGTCGTGCTTGTTGTCACATATAACACAAGTCACACTAACACACACAAACACACCCCCAGAATTCAGTCTGAACCAGATATGAGAGCCACTAGACTGAATCAGACCGTAAATGTGCCGTAAAACGGGATGAGCTAAAAGAGGCTGAAAATCTCAGCAGGGCTGCAGGGCTCCGGATAATTCTCTGTAGTTTCATACTGTACAAGCGACACCTTTCACACTGAAGAATCATTAAATACATTGTTAATAATCAATATATTGATTAAAGGAGCTTTGTTAGGATAAACTTAGTCTATACCCACGATGTTCCACTTCCGCGATTGCTTTAGTGCCGATGGACATTCAGACGGGTGTCACTCTTTTTGGCCGGATGTCTGTCACCTTCCGCTTTCTTTGTGTTGTAATTTAGCTAGACTGTCCTATCTGAGTTTTCTGTTGCACAACTAAAACAACCTTTGAACGTACACATGTTCCACCAAAACAGGTTCCTTCCAGAGGCTATTTTGCAGAGGCTCCGTGGCTCCGTCCAAGATGATTGTGATTGGTTTAAAAATAAATGCAAATAAACCAGAGCGCGTTTTTCTCCCATCCCAGAAGCGAACTTTTTTTCTTTTGCAGGATGGTAGGGCAAGACTCATGACTATATATTAGGGAACTCATTCCTGAATGCCTCGTACTCGTTGCCTGCTCTGGTTGGGTTGGTTAGGTTTAGGCAAGAGGAGTGGGATTGGTTATGGTTAGGGTAAGAATGTCAGGGCAAGCCAATCAGGGATTAGTCTTCCCCTACCACCTTACAAAAATTAAATTTGCATCCCAGAATACTTTGTGGACTAGCCAGACCTTCCTTTGCAGCGCTGTGGAGGAAGACCTGGCAATACGAGACTAGGATAAACTGTATAAAAGAAACCAGGACTGACTGTTAACAGGAGATGGTAGTAAATCCCAGACTATGCTATTGAAATGAAGGCTACATACACATTGCTGCGTTTTGGTCTAAAAACAAATATCTTTTGCTATGCCTCCGACTTGTGTCAACACTACTCCGGCGTTTCCGAGCCCCTAAAACGGAGACATTTGGAGACACTGCTGCCCCCGTTTTGGTATGAAAAGTCCTGGGTTGCTTTGTAGTCTGGACGGGCACAAACCACAAACACAAACATTGCACATCCGTCAGTCTTATCGGTTACATACGTAGGCTTGCATACCTTTCAGTAAAAGTTAAACCTCGTCGTCGGTCCTAGCTAAGAAACCCCTGGTCTTACTTTTCTCCATTGTTGTTCTTTCTCCAAAGTATTTTCTGTATTTTCAACTTAGCAGAGTAACCAGAGAGTAACGTCACACAATCTGCTTCCTGTTTACACCGGCATGCACGAGCCCAGTGTGTGCCAATGGTCATGGGAAATGAGTTGACTTATTATTATGGAGATAAGTTCTGCTGCTGGAGCTAAAACCCTTTTGTGGGCCGAGATAGTTTTTTGTCTCAAAACTCCGCTTAGAAAAGAAAACATAGTTGCGTAGATGTAGAGTAAGGGCCTTGGACTTTACAATGTGCCATAACAGCTTCACACCTTCTCTCGCTTTGACACTGCATGTAAACTTCAGTAAACATCGGCCATTTTAAGGCCATTTGAAAGGACGCAAAATACTGTTGTAGTTGTAAAGCAGTGCTGTGAGTTACAGTACAAGGCCAAACGCACTTGAAAGCAAATCACCTATGTAGTTGAGAAAAAAACTTTTAAAACATTGGTTACACTTTACTTGAAGGTATCGACATAAGAGTGACATGACACTGTCATGAACACATGACACTGTCATGACACATGAACCCTAAACCCTAACCCTGACCCTAACTTGTCATGACAAAAACCAAATGACACTTAATGACAGAAGTGGTTTAATGTATATGTCATAATGTTTATGACGTATTCATGACAGCGTCATGTCACTCTTATGTAGATACCTTCAAGTAAAGTGTTATCACAATCAAATGTTATGTCATTTTTTTAATATTAGGTGAGTGATTTCAGAATGTTTTGTGGCTTAACACACATTCATGAGTCTTTTTATGTCGTTGTTGACTGCAGTGAAGCGAAAACCTCCAGGTAGAAGCTTTTCATCAGACTAAATAGGTTACCTGGTTATCCTTATTCAACCTCACGGCAGAGAGGAGGCTGGGAAACACTCGCGGACCGACACGGCTGTGCGTCTGGCAGTTTTAACATCAAACTGTCTCATGCTGCACATCAAAGTAAATCTATACGCCCAAGGTTTTCCAGGATGAAGCGCTGCATTAATCTCCCTTTGTCTCTTGCATGGTAAGTGCAGGCAGCCAGAAACACTGGAGGGCCAGGGTGAAATCAACTCGCACTGATCAAACCGTTTAAGTCATTATCTCACAACAGAGATGCAGCAGAGGGTTCTGGGAAAAAATAAAATAAAGGGTGTTGATGAGCTAATTGATAGAAGATAGGAGAATAAAATGAGAATGGGTCTCTGAACTGTCTTGTTGCTGACTTGTTGTAAAGCCATCGCTCAGTGTGCAGAGGCCACATTGGAGGTTTTTGCCTCTCAGACAGGCAGCCGTAGCCGAGTAAGCTTTATTTATCACACTGGAGCCGGATAAGTGGACTGAGGCGACCTAGAGTTCAGACAACACTCAACGCAAGATGGGATTTAAAAAATTTACCGCCTCTTCAAGTCATTAGGAAGAGTTCCTGGCATGCACATAATTCTTTAAAAAGAAATTCATCATTACGATTTTTATTTCCAAAATGGGATTATAGTTTTGGATTAAACCCCTAAACTACATGTCTGATTTAATCTGTCTACTAATACTGAGAGCGCAGTTTAGATGTTATGGTGCCACAGAAATCCTATTACATGACGCAGTTATGAGTGTCATGAGGCCTTTCCCCTGTTGGCTCAGGAATTTGAACCAGCAACCTTCTAGTAAACTCTGACTGGACTGTAATGGAAATTGAGAACTTTAGTCTTCACCGGGGATTTAAAGTTCCGGAGGAGTTTATTGAATGGGAATCCAGCATTGAGTCTGAACATAGTGGATTCCCTAGATGTATTTGAGTTTAGTTTTAAATAACACAAAGGTCAAAAGAACTTAAAGTGCCCATATTATGAAATAAATCACTTTTTCTGGGATGTGGGGTGTTATGTTGTGTCTCTGGTGCTTCCACACGCATACAAACTTGGAAAAAAAACATCAATGCTGTTTTGAGTAAGATACGTTTTTTTGAATGATTCATGCCTTCAGTCTCTGGGTGAGCTGTTCAAAATCTGCACGGCTTTCTACGTCACTAGCCGAAACGAGGTGGCTAACCGTATAATAATTTACATAATTTACAATAGAACTACTTACATGTCCCTGTTCTGCAGGTATTCCACGCAAAGTTGGAAGTGCGCCCTCGTTTAGAAGAAGTCTCCCGGCTAATCCTGCCTGGTAGAAAAAGAAAAAAAGCTAGCTGATATGATCCTTACCTAGCTACTGAGCATGTGCAACTGCCAACAAAGATGTTACAGCAGTGAGATGTCTCACTCTGTTGCTAAAACAGAGACCTGAACACAGGGTAAAAAGAGGAGCTGCAGCAATGTGCAGTACAACAAAAATATGGTGTTTTTTGAAAATTAAACCATGTAAACCTATCCTGCTACAACCTCAAAATACAATTATGAACCTGAAAATGAGCATTATATGGGCACTTTAAACGACAGTAGTTTTACTGTACAGTAGCTCAGTATTAGCTAAATTCACCAATTAGGAACTGGATCCAAAATGGAACCAGCTATCAGAACTAAACAGACGTTTTGATTGATTGAGCATCTTTGGGAATAACTTTTCAAATGTTCTTAATTTGATGTAACCACAGGGCTTTGAAAAAAATCAGTTTGAAAGAATCCCTACGCTAATTATCACACAATTTCACACAAATGTCTAACAGCATGAAATGATGAAGTGATGTTATTTATACCCAAAATGTCGAAGGTCAACTTCACTGTGACATCATAACGTTTGGCAAATGCACTTTTGCTGGCCGTTATTCAACGCCATAACTCAGGAACACAAGGGGAGACATTTGGTCGAATACTGAGTCGGTGACGCTGATCTTGAAACTGTGCTGATTGTTAAGATCTTCTGTGCTGCCGGCTGAAGATGTGTGAAGCATCCATGTTTCGCCAAAAAAAATACACTTAATACATTTTATCAAATTCCTTCTTCACTACATATATTATACGAGCATGGACATGGATGCACACTGCAACTCATGTGTGCAACAGCTCTTTGCTGTGCTTTGATGGTCACACTTACCAACTTTTTTCTAAATATTTCCTTTATTTTGTAGTGAAGTCATTTGGCTCCTAACATCTTGTAAGAGTTTCATCTCTGCAACATGCTATCGTGCCATTTTCGTGTGAATCATTTCTTTTCTTTTTAAGCAGTTTTATTTATTTATATTAAACCTTCTTAAATGCCCCACATGTGAATGAAGGAGAAATGGGTTAATTCCTGATTGACATGCCGACATATTGAACCTGGAGTCTGATGTTAGTTTCTGAGGAACACAAACTGTGACGAGATAACATTTAGAATGCCTTTAGAGAAGATTTAGGCATTGAAACCACCAGGACCTTATTAAAAGCAGTACATCTCAAAACACACTCAATTTGTTTAATGACATCAACAAATATGAATATACATATATAAACATGTGGTCTAAAATTGATCTAAATATCAACCCATGCCTGAAGATTAGGAGAAGGAAGCCATTCAAGGACAAAAGAACCACATGAGTGTTATAGTGAGAGACAGGATGAGTGGAGACAGAGAGTGCTTTTCTGACATCAGAGTCATCATCTGCAGACACAGGCTTTAACCCTGTATGTGTGTGTGTGTGTGTGTGTGTGTGTGTGTGTGTGTGTGTGTGTGTGTGTGTGTGTGAGATTAAACCCTCGGGCAGTTTGCAGTGATGATGACAGCTCGTGAACTGAAGTTGCCACTGCACTGTGCAGAGTTTTAGGGTGTGTTTGTGTTCATTGTGTGTGTGTGTGTGTGTGTGTGTGTGTTTCGTTTGTTGTGTGTGTGTGTGTGTGTGTGTTTGTTTCTGTGAGAAAGCATGTGAGCGTTTGCGAGGGAGGAGCATCGGACGGCCATCTGTCCAGTGTGTGTTAATCCAGCTATGATGAGAGCGAAAGCAAGTGCAACACACACACACACACACACACACACACACATACGCACACAATCACACACACATACACACACACACACACACACACACACAGTTGGATTGCCGGGTGTACTACATGAATCATAACCCCCTGTGTTCTTCTCTGAGGCTGTAGCGGTTTCAGAGAGATGAGCTGTGTTGAATCACAAACTATTCATACACAAGTATGCCGTGGAATTGAGTTTGTAGTGTGATCTAACTGCATAGTACGTGTGGATTTTGTGTACATGAGAGCCCAAATGTATTCTAGATTAGCCAGAATTTCTGAGTAGGCAGCATGAGTTTACCAGACAGGGGTCAGCCCTATGTTCCCACAGCCCAATGGTCCCACAGCCCTATGTTCCCATATTTCTAAGAATTTGTTTTTCACTGAAAATTAGGCCCTATGTTCCCTTATGTTAGGGTTAGGGTTACATTCCATCTGTAGTCCATTCATACTGGATAATAGGTTGGGTGTAATTGGCTACCAAATTGGTAGAAAGGGGGATACAATCTGATACAAATTTATGAAAAAGGAAATTTGGGAACGTAGGGCCTAATTTTGGAAAATAAATCTTAGAAATGTGGGAACATAGGGCTGTGGGAAAATAGGCTCCCACTGGACATTCTCAACCGCCACAAAATGCATTGCCTCTCTTAAAGGAACACGCCGACTTATTGGGAATTTAGCTTATTCACCATAACCCCCAGAGTTAGACAGGTCGATACATACCCTACTCATCTCCGTGTGTGCTGTAATGCTGTCTGACGGCTCCAGCGCCATCAGGCCAGCACAGAACATGCAGGTGACTGGTTCCAGTAATCCTACTGCTCCGAATAAGTGACAAAATAACACCAACATGTTCCTATTTACATGTTGTGATTTATAGAGTCACAGCGTGTACAAAAAACGATGTAACATGAGACACAGCCGTCTTCTAACTGTAAACAAACCGGGAACTATATTCTCAGGTGGAAGTATATAGTACTTGGGCGGAGTGATATGCTCGCAGCAAGCCTGTCTGAGAATATAGTTCCCGGTTTGTTTACGGTTAGAAGATGGCTGTGTCTCATGTTACGTTGTTTTTTGTACACGCTGTGACTATACAAATCACAACATGTAAATAGGAACATGTTGGAGTTATTTTGTCACTTTTGTCACAATTCGGAGCAGTAGGCTAGTTGGAACCAGTTACCTGCAGGATCTGTGCTAGGCTAAGCTAACGCTGGAGCCGTCAGCGTTACAGCACGCACGGAGATGAGAAGGGTATGTATCGACTTGTCTTATTCTGGAGGTTACGGTGAATAAGCTAAATTCCCAATAAGTTGGCGTGTTCCTTTAAGACTGTCCAACGGCGGGGTCTATGCACATTTGCATTATGTTTCACAGTGGACATTTGTAGATTACTGAGAAGGTAAAACTTTATTCATTCTGCATTTAGTTGAACTTTTAATTCCCTTTCTATCGCGCACTAAGCACTCTTTTTTTGAACGGCTTTCTCGCTCTCAAAAACTGCCTACGTAAGCCTAAAAGTTGATCTCGTAGTATTGGGGGGATAAACTTTAAGATATTATCTCCTACGCTGCAGATGAACTGGCCAACAATGCCGGTATTTTTTTAATGTATTTTCACCTTAGCTTTTCAGGGCTTCTGAACAAAAAAGGGAGGGGCAGGAAATAGTGTGGGTTAGAGTTGTACACCCAATTGAAGAGGCTAGCATGGCTAGCGGGCTAACGGCAGCAGTCCACAAAGCTGTACATTTTATAGTGTTTTATCAAACATTTTACCGTCATTACCATCTGTCACTGTGGACCCACCGCAGACAAGCAGCACCCTTCCTTCTCTGCTGCTTGGATTGTTTTGCAACACAGTTCTAAAATCCAACCCGGGAATACAAGTCAAAAATGGTTACTACAGCTCGTCAAGTTTTACTGTTTAAGTAGAGCATTTTCTATAATGCATGAAACACATTTAACCACTTAATGGAACTCTTTGGTTTCTAAAAGTATGGAGAACTACAGTACATCACCAGTTGTTCCAGGCAGTCAATACTTCAAACCCACAACTAGCCTGCATATTAAATCTGTCTCCTAATGATGATGTCACAACCTCTCCGCCATGCTCTACACAGCCTCGTTGGATCAATAGTCATTTGGCCGTGTGTGTACAGTCTGAACGACCCGCCAGACACACTCTCCATTTACCGCCTTTGTCAGTTCAGTAACCAGATTAGTGTTTGTGGTAAAGTCAAGTGTCCCTCCATCACTGGATCATTAGACGTGTGTTGATGTACAGTGTCTTCAATTAGGGTATAACAGAGGACAGAGTTGGCTCATTAGTCCAAGTCCCCATGTGTGTGTGTGTATGTGTGTGTGTCAGTATGGTCTATATCAGTGGTTCTCAACCCTTTTTTGGTCCAACGCCCCCCCCTATCCATTATCCAGTTCCCTTACCCCCTCCTATGCTCCTTTGCTCGGCATATCCATCTGGGAACTTACTGTTGGAGAACTTTTGGGAAGGGACGAAAATCCTGGTTAGCTGATTGGATAAACCATCTGTTTATCACCACCTATGTTGGTGATAGACGGGCCAAATCAACCAATCAGATCAAACTCTTGCCGAAACCAGAGAAGAGAAGAGCAAAAACATCTTTTCCTCCGAGAAAAGCCTCCAGTGTCGTTTTTTTGCTCTTCTTTCAATGAAGGAATACTTTCTAATTCGGATAAAACTTGCGCGATAGCTACGCTCATCTCATCATTGGAAGCTGCCACGTTGTTTAGACTGAACAGTCGCTTCTCGTTGCGTCACACCTAAACCCGCCTCAAAACCAACGCTGATTGTTCGGTTGTTTGGCGAACGGCTTCAAATGTTCTCTATCTCAAGATGCCAGACTGATTATAGAGTGTGGTCTAGACCTACTCTATCTGTAAAGTGTCTTGAGATAACTCTTGTTATGATTTGATACTATAAATAAAATTGAATTGAATTGATATGCAAGTGGAAAACTGGAGCTCGCCAGATCAGGACGGTCTCACGAGGTTACCCCCCTACCTGACATATTTTTAAATTAGCATTTTTGTAAATATTCACATACCCCCTGCAGTACCCCCATTTGATAAACACTGCTTTAATGTGTTAACTGGTATTGTTGTGAATCAGTGTAAACTCGCCTTAAAACAAACGCCCCCCAAGGGCACCTCAATGCCCCCCTTTCCAAAGTATTGCTTCTAGCGTTCCGTTGAGAATCACTGGTCTATATCCTTGATGTTCCACATCCGGGATTGCTCCCGTGCAGCAGGGAATTATGCCGGATGCAAGTATTTCCTGTTTCCTTCCGCTTTCTTTGTGTTGGAATTTTAAATTCGGTGGATTTCTGAGGACTATGGTTAACTGCTCCTCAGATCTCTGCAGGGTAAATTGACACAGCTAGCTAGACTATCTGTGCAATCTTGCAGTTTTCTCTCGCATGACTATTTTGCAGCGGCTCCGTGCGGAGTTTAGCACCGCCCATGACGATTCTGATTGGTTTAAAGAAATGCCATTAACCCTCGTGTTGTCTTCCCAACTTTTGTTTTTCTGGGTCTTTTGCTTTCCTGTTTTTATCACTTTTGCCGATGTTTTTATCCATCTTTTCTGCGTTTTTTTGATGTTTTTGTTGGTTTCTTCCCACGTTTCTGAAGTTTTTTCGTACATTTTTTTCACTTTTTTTCATCATCATTATTTTTCCCAGTGCTATAAAATTGAATTAAACCAAATGTAACGAAAGTACTGAACTGATCATTTTTTTAACTTGTTATCAGCGTTGTATGGAACCGTCCACGTTATTTCTTTTGGACAATTTGGTTGAAGAAACCCAAATTTCTGGTTTATGGAAACTTTTAGAAAATGGGTCAAATTTTACCCGAGGACAACAACAGGGTTAAACCAGAGCATGTTTTCCTCCCATCCCTGAATGCTATGTGGACTAGCCAGACCCTCCTTCAGCGTGCTTTGGAGGAGGGTCTGGCAAAGCGAGACTAGTGTCACCCAGTGGTACCCAATAGTTTGTACCCCGAAATTTACTCTGCAACAACAACAATTTCATTTTAGTTAAGAGGGAAGAATTTCTAAGAATTTAGACCATTTTACTATTTGTATGTATATCTATAACACAAAATAAATAAAACCCATCCCTCCAGTTTGTCACAGAGAGTCTCCAGGGCATATTATGAAAATTGAAAATGTGTGTGTTACACTTTTAGGCCACCAGCCACGGTACACTCTTCAGCTTTTAGATATATTTTTGGTGTTTGGACTGGTGTGTCCTCAGGTTAGATGTGTTGCCTTGGCCAGCTGTGCATTTCACATGACACATTATCATCATCATCATCATCATCATCATCATCACAGAAGAAGAGTGGGCTGTTTGAGGCAGATGGAGCGTGTGCATTGTGAAGTGCAGGGAAGATGAGCATCATACTGCTGCAGTGTTTTTGTTCTCTTTCTGTTATTGTCTCCTCAAGTTGCCCACATTTTGGTCTAATTACCATCTGGACGATTTTGATCTCAGTCTTCTCGGGCACCTTTCCAATAAAAAGAAAAAGAAATGTGAATACATTCAGAACCTGCTAACAATGAGAATTGAGAACTAGCTGCACACCTGCCAATGCACTGTATATAACCTCTAAGTAATCCATAACAAGCCACTGGCAGTGTCACCCTTGTGGCTACTTTACAACAAACGTTTTTTTTATCATGGCAAGCAAACACAGACAGTATTGAGTTTACGTTGAAGGTTATGTGTGTGCTTCTGTCCATTCTTGTGTGTGAGTGAGAGTTTCGCAGCAGCAACCATAGAAAGAAATGGGCAGCTTTATTATCCTTGTCTGTGTGTGTGTGTGTGTGTGTGTGTGTGTGTGTGTGTGTGTGTGTGTGTGTCGATGATCTCTGCCGAGGCCGGAGTTATTTTTACTGGCAGGGAGCATCTGTTTGGATTCAGACCTTCCTCTCTGATTCTTTCACTCTTTCCCTTCTCATCTCTTTATCTGTTTGCACTTCATGTCTCTCTATCTGTCCCAACAGATGTGCACATACACACACACACACACAGACACATACACACACACACACACACACACACACACACACACACACACATGCTTCTCCTGCAGTCCACCCAGAGAAAAATGTGTTCCTCTTTTGCTTCCAAACTGTGTTTTCTCACAAATGATTTCATCACTAAAGCATGTGCTGGCTCTGCTTCCCTATTTCTTTGTTTTGTTTTGTGTGTGTGTGTGAGTGTGTGTGTGTGTGTGTGTTGTGTGTGTGTGAGTGTGTGTCTATGTGTATATCTATGTATCTACACGTGGTGGGTGGGTGTGTTTACAGCGAGAGATTATTTGTGTTCATGTCTGGTTCTTTGCCCATGTTGTCTTGTAACTCAGTCCTCTTTGATTTTGTTTTCCCTTTTTTTGCCTCTGATGGGATGTGTGCGTGTGTGTGTGTGCGTGAGAGAGAGAGAGAGAGAAGTATTATCTGAGGAGAATGTGATAGAAAGTCCCAAACAGATGATTATATCCGGTGAATACACACACTGTACCTTTTTTTTCTGCACTCGAAAGGAATCAACAATATGTCAACACTTTATTTTTTGAACAAAAACCCCATTACAACTACAACAACTACAAAAAATGTTGTTTACACGTTTTCAGATCACATATGTGTGTGTGTGTGTGTGTGTGTGTGTGCTCTGTCAGCCAGATAAGACATTTCAATGGAATGTCTTTTTTCTCAAACTTGATGTGAATCGGTTCATGGCTTAACATACTACAGACCTAAGGATGCCTGTGAGGCACCTAAATCTTTACAATCCAAGAAAAAGAAGAATTAGTGATGTTTGTTCATGGGCGTGAATTTAACCTAACAGTTGGGGGGGGCAATAATTGTGTTTGTGTGTGTGTTTGTGTGTGTGTATGTGTAAACCATCCCATAAAATGTCTGAGATGCTGACAACATGGGATGGAGATTTCAGTCCACATGGCAACGCTTTGAAGCCCCATAATGTACAATAGTGTTTTAATGCAGGCCACATGTGATGGGGCTCACCATAGGGGTGGACGGACACACACACACACACACACACACACACACACACACACACACACACACACACACACACTGTAGGTCACAGTGTATAATCAGCCTGTGGCCTGGCTAGGCTGGGAGCAAACTGTAATAATACAGCGGCCTGTTGTCAGACTGTAATAAAGGCTCTATTTCTGCTCACCCACGCGTCAGGGGAGATACATCTACCGCCAGGCTGTGTCAGGACACAGAAGACAGATTAGCTTCTATTTTCGAGTGACAAATAGTGCTCGTGTTGACTGACCGACTTCATCAACTTAGGTTTATATACCAAGCTGAAGATTCATGTGTTTCTGCAACGAAACCTGAGCACGACTTTCTCAAAGTGTTTGGGGTTTGGCTCATAGCGGCCCTTGTGTGTGGGGGGGAACAAAAACAACCAAAAAAAGAAAAGAGACCGCAGAATGTGGACACGACCCGGCTGGGTCTCTTTACTATAGTGGTTCAAATGGGAGGACACGTTAAAGAGGCACTCTCGTTCACTCCACAACTCCGCCAGTTTTTCCTCCTCTTCCTCAGTCAAGAGAGGCGGGACTTGTTCAGGTTCTTGCGCCCACTCCGAGTCCCCTCAATGTTTACGGTCTACCTGGTTTGCTGCTTCCTGATTGGTCCCGGAGAGAGCACGGCACTTATTGGTTGTTGACAATGTTAACGTCATTCAACTTCACTTCATGAGCCAATGATAAAAAAACTTTAATCTTTATTGATTTTATCGGAACACAAGGAGAAGAAAAAGACTGACTTGTCCCTTGTGTTGTCCTCGGTTCAAATTTGACCCCTTTTCAAAGTTTTTATATCAGAAATATGGGTTTCTTACAACCAAATTGCCCCAAAATAACTAGGAAGAATGCATGTACGTTGTATGGAACCCATACAACATATACGTCCATGCATCCATGTTGTTTTATTTAATTTCACGGCATTTAAATTTTTTTTTAATGGTTTCAAAACAGCATCCTGACCAAACTTTGCCATAAACCAGTCTGTGATTCACTCAACATCCTCTGATCTTAACTTTGCTATTAGTTAAAATAATTCATAATTTCTGCTTTTTTTTTCAAACTCAAAAATTAGGTATAATGTCATTTAAAGGTCCCATGACATGGTGCTCTTTGGATGCTTTTATATAGGCCTTAGTGGTCTCCTAATACTGTATCTGAAGTCTCTTTTATATAGACCTTAGTGGTCCCCTAATACTGTATCTGAAGTCTCTTTTATATAGACCTTAGTGGTCCCCTAATACTGTATCTGAAGTCTCTTTTATATAGACCTTAGTGGTCCCCCTAATACTGTATCTGAAGTCTCTTTTATATAGGCCTTAGTGGTCCCCCTAATACTGTATCTGAAGTCTCTTTTATATAGACCTTAGTGGTCCTCTAATACTGTATCTGAAGTCTCTTTTATATAGACCTTAGTGGTCCCCTAATACTGTATCTGAAGTCTCTTTTATATAGACCTTAGTGGTCCCCTAATACTGTATCTGAAGTCTCTTTTATATAGACCTTAGTGGTCCCCCTAATACTGTATCTGAAGTCTCTTTTATATAGACCTTAGTGGTCCCCCTAATACTGTATCTGAAGTCTCTTTTATATAGACCTTAGTGGTCCCCCTAATACTGTTTCTGAAGTCTCTTTTATATAGACCTTAGTGGTCCCCTAATACTGTATCTGAAGTCTCTTTTATATAGACCTTAGTGGTCCCCTAATACTGTATCTGAAGTCTCTTTTATATAGACCTTAGTGGTCCCCTAATACTGTATCTGAAGTCTCTTTTATATAGACCTTAGTGGTCCCCTAATACTGAATCTGAAGTCTTCTTCCCGAAATTCAGCCTTGGTGCAGAATTACAGCCACTAGAGCCAGTCCCACAATGAGCTTTCCTTAGTATGTACCATTTCCTTAGGATGTACCAACTGCCACTTTGCTCGTTTGTAAGCCATGATGTCTCTCTCTCTCTCATGGGTGGGCCAAATTCTCTGGGTGGGCAAAGCAGAGAAAGGGGAGGTAACCTTGCTCCTTATGACCTCATAAGGAGAAGATTCCAGATCGGCCCATCTGAGCTTTCATTTTTCTCAAAGGCAGAGCAGGATACCCAGGGCTCGGTTTACACCTATCACCATTTCTAGCTACTGGGGGTCCATAGACAGGCTGGGGGAACTCATATTAATGTTAAAAAAACCTCATGAAGTGAAATTGTCATGCCATGAGACCTTTAAATTAGGTTTATTTACCATGAATAAAAAGAGTGTTGAAATGAGGGACAAAAACGTTTTAAAAAAACCTCAAAAAGATGGCGGATTATCTCCTTCGGTAGAGTGGGTGCACATATGCAGAGTTTTATTCTTTGATGCAGAAGGTCCAGGGTTCGAATCCGACCTGTGATGGATTTCCTGCATGTCTTCCCTCTCTCTCTCCCCTTTCATATCTCAGCTTTCCTATCCAATAAAGGCAGAAATGCCCCCAAACTTTAAAAAAAACAACAACAAAGCATAAAGAAAGCAACAAAACGTCAGAAAAAGTTCCAAAAAAGTGCCTTTTTAATTTTGACCCAGAATGGCCCAATCCCAAAGTGAGCCCTGGGGACTAAGGACTTAAGCCTCACAGACTTAAATGATCTCAGGTTCTAAGTGAGTGAGTGTGTGAGGCCATGGGCTCAGATAGGTATAAATGGGATTGGGACAGCTCTTCACGAGATCACATGTTACCATGGCGACGTTTAATAACAAAGACGTTGCTAACACTTGCCGGTTTGGGGATTTTCATTTTACGTTTTCTGCTTTCCACACGGCCGAGGCACAGGAGACGGCTGCCTGGTTCCACATTTTGGAATTGGAACTCGTTGTTCCGTGGTCGTGTGTCGTGCTGTTGTTTACCTTTGTAATATCCGGATTTCCCTACGGTCTCCACGGTAAACGTCACTCACAACGCTTTGAACTGTGGGTAATTCCCTTTGGTGAAGTCTGCATCGATGTAGACTCATGGAAAGAGCTCGGTAAGGCGTTTCTGTTGCGTGGCGGCTGCGTGGATTTTTCCACGTCTTTACACACCAGAAACGTGTCTGACGCGGTGCTGCTGCTGCTGCTAGCCTTGTCTGACACATCGATGTTTCCCATTGATAAAATGAAATACCATGTTAAACAGAAATATATACTGATATGATCCCAGCAAAGACAACGTCGGCAGTATTGACGGCAAAATAGGCTACAAAATATTTAATTCTGTATTGACAGGTGCAATATTATAAAATTGTTTATTTTTTTATTACATTTATATCTGCATTTGTATCAAAACCTAGAGACTTTCAAATATCAACATGTCAGTTATTAAATCAATTTGTGTCAAAATGACATATAAACATCTTTTCCTATTCTATTTCGCCTTGCGTGTCGCGTGAAAAATAGGCATCGGTTCTATTTCTAGCATGCACGCGTTTTCAGAGCTGCTCAAGCCGCGCCTGAGACGTGTGCTTCACGCAGGCAGTGTGTAAGCTCTAACCTGTTAACATGGGAGCCAAAATATAAACGGACACGCCACGCAGCTGACACGCTCACGCCATGCAGCCAGTGTGTAGCCGGCCTAAGTGTGTACTCAAACCCTCTCGCCCTTTGAAATTCGACATTGGGACAACCCTAAGCCCTTACGAATTTCGCGAGAACGCGCACCAAAGTCCACGAGTCTGTGACTCCGGACTTTGGGATCGGGCCAATGACAAGTTCATGGCCGACGGTGAAGACAGCTAGCCTCGTGAGACCGTCCTGATCTCGCGAGCTCCAGTTTTCCACTCGCAGATCAGTCTGGCATCTTGAGGCAGAGAAAATTTGGAGCCGTTAGCCACTTGACCGGGCCAATCAGCGTTGGTTTTGAGGCGGGTTAGGTGGTGATAGACAGATATTTTATCCAATCAGCTAACCAGTATTTTCAGACAGCGGTCTGGGAACCTGAAATGGTGCCTTTTATTCCTAAATTCTCGTTACACAAACGGCAAATATCCTTTACCGACTTGTTGCTTGCTTGCTTGCTGAGCTAACGAGCTATGCTTTGCCTGCAGCAGCAGGGGCGGGCTTGTGGTTGTATTTCCATACGCTTTGTGGATCTGATTGGTTGATTTGGCCCGTCTATCACCAACATAGGTGATAGACAGATGCTTCATCCAATCAGCTAACCAGTATTTTCACCCCTTTCCAAAAGTTCTCCAACGGAAAGTTCCCAGATGGATATGCTGAGCAAATGCGAAGCAATCCATCTGGCGGAGTCAGGTTAGAAGACAGCACAAGGGTAAACAAAGCTCGGACCGAGTTTTATGACCACTTTACACCAAAGCGAAGGAGATGACAGAAGCGCGCCACAACTCGAGCTAAACTCGTGATTTTATTTTCCGACGTTGTAAATCTGTCAGTGAAATCGCATGAAAACTCATTTGGTGTAAATGGCCCAAAGGTCACGCTTTGTGATCTAACCTCTGAGGACAGGTGTAGCCTGTAGCTGTGTGGACACGTCCCCTATCTATTACTTTTTTTTGTTTCTTCGGGTTAATAGACGTCGGGGCAGCGGTTAATAGACCGAGTCATGAAGTCTATTAACCTTTAGGAGTGTAGCGAGTCATTAGGGAGACCTGTATATTCAGGTTAAATCCTCGGGACGGGAACACGGGGCTCTGTTTGCTCAAACATGAGCTATTTGAATATGACTTTCACATCCCACAGAGGCAGATGGGTGAAGCAAAGTCACCTCATGTGTGGATGTTCACATCGATATGCATCCCGTTGTGTGTGTGTGTGTGTGTCATAGCTTCCCTTCTTTCCTTTTCTCCTGTCCTTTTCTTTCTTCTTCCCTCTTTGCTTCCCTCCCTTTCTGTCCTCATTCATGTTCTTTCCTCTTTTCGTCTCTTTGTCTGTCCTCTTCTCTCGTCTTCTTTCCTCTTCACTTTTCCATTCTATTCTGTCATTTTCTCTCCTCCTCTCTCCTCCTTTTTCTTCATTCCTCGTTTTCTTTCCTCTTCACTTCTCCCTTTCATTCCACTTTTCTTTGCTCCTTTTCTTTTTGCGTTTCTCCTCCTTTCTCCCTTCCCTTTTTCTTCTATCCTTTCTTAATGCTTCTGTCTTCTTTGCTTTTCATTTATTTCCCCGTCGCCTGTCTCCTCTTTCTTTTCTTTCCCCTCTTCTTTCCTCCCATTTTCTTTCTTTCCTTATTCTCTCCTTTTTTTCACTGTTCTCCTCCTTTATTTCTCCGTATTTTCGCTTCTCTCTTTCAGTTGACTCTGTTCTATTTAAACGTAGCATGTTCCCGTTAGCTTTGCTTGACCTTATTTGAGGTACAGGATCCATATGATGTGTGTGTGTGTGTGTGTGTGTGTGTGTGTGTGAGAAATAGAGAGAGAGAGAGAGAGAGAGAGAGAGAGAGAGAGAGAGAGAGAGAGAGAGAGATTGGGGTGGCTGGTGATGAATGATGCGGTGGTGTGAAAGCCATTGGACCATGACTATACCGTAGGTGATAGAGACCTAGTAACATAAATCATACACACACAGACACACACACACACACACACACACACACACACACACACACACACACACACACACACACACTCACACACACTGCCCTCGTTATTCCCAGTAGAAAGGATTTTCTTGATTTTTAATAAAGGATATCTGCAGAGAAGGTCAAGGTTATTCAATTGTTGGCCATTCATCTCCTCGTTTTGCTCTGTCTCTCTCTCTCTCACACACACACACACACACACACACACACACACACACACACACACACACACACACACACACATACACACACAGACACACTATAAATAGTGAAGATTGAGAAATCTGTGTGTGTGTGTGTGTGTGTGTGCGTGCGTGTTGCACACAATGCAGCCGTCATCTCTGGGCTGTCTGGTTATCCATCACTGGCTTTATGTAGTTCTGCTGCTATCTTCTGTGTGTTTCACCCACTGCGAGAGTTTTGCACAGCGTTCAAGAGGTGTCACAGATAATATCATTTACTGTGCTATCAGACAACCGTTTGAACCTAATACAAACTTAAATGTTGTGGAAATTGGAAGCTGGATGCACTGCCAGTGGTAAGATAATACCAGCACTGTGCGTGTGAAATAATGTACGTCGGATTCTTGTAAAAGGCAGCAGTGGCAGGGCAGAGTCAGTGCTCAGAGGTTACTGTGGAGAAGAGTGTTAATCTGTTCCCTCTGGCGATGGGAGCTAAGGATTTAAAAAAAGAAAAGAAAAGATTAACAGTTATTAATTTGATTTATATCACAACACATACAGCTCACACCATGAACAAATCCCCTCCCCCAGTAACCTCTTATCATCGCCACTTACATAGACAAAAATGAAGACAAGATGAACTAATAACCATAATATTCAATACAATCAAATAACAACAAAATAGACAGCAGTAAAGCAAATAAACATATTATATACTGTATATGTATATATATATATGTGTGTATATATATATATATATATATATATATATATAGAGCTATATATATATATATATATATATATATATATATATATATATATATATATATATATATATAGAGAGAGAGAGAGAGAGTGAGAGAGAGAGAGAGCTATATATATGGGGCTGCTCTGATCTGCAGTTTTTTCACTCAGCTGATATTACCTCTAATGAACTTTAGTTCAAATCCCACTGTGGCAGGGTGTTAACTTTCTTCCACTTTAATATTCACAGCCCCTTAAGCAAACTTAAAACATGTACAGAATGAAAATTAGCGCCAACTTATTATTTCACAATTTGAACAGGAGTGGCCTGTGTCTCAGCTGAACCGAGCCAATCCTTTCATCAAGCACTGCGTACAAACTGTTTTTGCTTCACTGAATAGCTTTCCAGTGAAGACAGTCAGAGCTGACACATGCTTGTTCCTTGTTGCCATTGAATGTGAAGGCTGAAGATAAATTGGGCGTATTAAAGTTCTTCAGAGGATGGCTTCAGAAGAGAAGCCAGAGGAAGCAAAGTGTCAAACAACAGAAAACATACAGTAAGTCTTGAGATGAAGTGATCGGTGCTGGTGTGTCTAGATTTAAACGTAGGGAGGGGTTTGACCTGCCTGAGAGGGAATTTAAAGTGTGTTGTGCAGATTTGCGAATTATACGGTTCATTGGAATGAGTCACTGGCTTGAGCTGTATTTTCTAAATATGGTCATCTAAGACTTTAGTCAGGGAGTGGTATTATTCTTGGAGGACTTTCAAGCATGAGAGTATTTTTTTTCAAATCTGTGTGTGTGTGTTTGTTTTCACGCCAGGGAGGACATTTTTGCAAAGTGAAATCAACTCTGGACAATCTCCCTCCTTTACCAGACTAGCTCATGATAAAGTTTTAAGAACAGGAGGTGCGGTGTGAAGGGTTAAATCTTCGGATGAAAAAGGGTGGAGTAATAACCAATCACACAGTGGAAGTTCCTCGCAGTCAGGGTGAACACAAACATGTGTCACACGTCTTTTTGTTACCGAAAGTGACGTCACTCTCAGCTGACCGCCCCTACGCTGTCACTGAGCGTCTTTGTATGCGTGGTTGTGGTTGTTTGTGATTTTTTTGGTGTTTTTCCTCTCTCGCATGAATGTGTCACCACGCTCTTGTGCAGTCCAGCTGTTACTGAATGTCTGTCTTGTTGTAGCGGAGGAGAGAAAAACCACCAATACAACAAGGCTTTTCTTCAGACACACTAAACTGTCAGTGGAACTCGTGACTTTATTTGGTAACGCTTTACTTGAAGGTATATCGACATTGTTGTGACATGACACTGTCATAACTATGACATGACACCGTCATGACAAGTCATAAACTTTTATGACTTCTGTCATTAAGTGTCATTCGGTTTTTGTCATGACAAGTTGACATTGTTTGGGTTGTCTTGATTATGACAAGTTGACATTAATCAAAAAGACATTACCTGATGTTGTCTTGGTCACGACAAGTTGACATTACATTTGTTTGAGATGTCTTTGTAATGACAACTTGACATTAACCAGGATGACATTACCAGAGGATGTCTTTGTCATGACAACTTGACATAATGTCATTCTGTTTAATGTCAATGTTAATGTTAATGTGTTTTCTTAATAAGGTGTAATGGAAGTTTCCTTTGCAGCACGGGTGAAGTTTTCAGAGTTTAGTAAATTTAAACAAATAAGACAGACTGAGACTAAAACCAAGTTGGGTTTTTGTATTTTATTAAAAAATATATATTTGCAAATAGGAGCAACATGATTTCACAAAAAGCCGCAGCCCAGTGTGGAGTCAGTCCCTCCAATGAGTGAACAAGAACACTAGGCTTATATGCATCTTCAGAGTGACAGCACACACACACTTGGATTATTATGACGCTACAATTTTGACAAGCAATCTGATACACATGAAGACAACCAGAGAAATGCAAGAGACATCTTGGAGTCATCTCACCTCCTCCTCCCTCTACGACTTCCACCCCCCAGTTACATCTTAACTGGCATGGGAAAACTAGAGATAGTTTTAGGGTGACCTTGTATCTATCCGTTCAGACAAACAGTGCTTACATCATGTTCCAGACTGGGTGTCTCACAAAGTTAGAATCAAAATCTACATGTGGGAAATGAGATAAACTCTCTCAGCATTTGTGAGAGAATTAAAGTACAAATAAAACACAAAAATATAAGGAATTAAGTTTAAATTTAATTGTTCCCATTACAAAGGACACTCCAGAGAAATGTTATGTCAAGTTGTCATTAAAAAGACATCCCAAACAAATTTAATGTCAACTTGTCATGACCAAGGCAACATCTGGTAATGTCACTTTGATTAATGTCAAGTTGTCATAATCATAAGACAACCCAAACAATGTCAACTTGTCACGACAAAAAACGAATGACACTTAATGACAGAAGTCATAAAAGCTCATGACTTGTTTATAACGTTTATGACACGTTCATGACAGTGTCATGTTATAGTTATGACAGTGTCATGTCATAGTATCACGATTATGTCGATACCTTCAAGTAAAGTGTTACCCTTTATTTTCCTCTTCTTTTTATGGCACTGGACAGTCTGATACGCTTTGGCTGTGTAATGTAATGCAGTCCGACAGGGAGAAAGGCTGGGTGTCACTGCACACCGTCTGGACACATCACTGATGTTACTCCTTAAAAAGTTAATAGCAGGGTAATTTGATTTTCTCGCTGGTGCCGTTAAAGCTCATTAAATCTTAAACCTGCTGATGCCTTAGCTGCGTGTGACATGAGAGCAGAAGTCCTCCAGCTCCTGCCAAAGGCTCCTCGATGCTGTAGTTGTTTAAGGTCCAAGCTTGCCCCTCATCTCCTATCTAGCCTGCAATGTAACAAAAACCACATAACTGAGAGACACGGCAGAACAGAAATGAAAAGAAAATATGAGTGATGTGTTGCTGTAACCGCTCAGGCAACTAAGTCCTCCAAAATACGACGATATAGGTCATTTATTCCTTCTTTCTTTTACGATCGGTTGCAGTTGGAATATGTTTAGGCACAAAAACTACCTAGTTAAAGTTTTAGGGCCCTATTTTAACGAACTAAGCACACAGCGTGACAAATCCACTTTTGCAAGTTAGACGGCGGAAAAAAGGGTGCGTGCACCAGGCCCGTTGTTCAAAATGATTGTACTTAGTGTCTTCATTAATCAAAGGTGTGTTTTGGGCGTAGCCTAACATGCAATAAACCAATCAGTTTTATCTCCCATTCCCTTTAAAAGCCAGGCGCGTTTGGACCTTGGAGCATTGCTATTATGATGATGGATTTGCTAAGCAGGAAGGAGAAATTATTTTCATGTTTGTGTGCTGCTGCACGTCCCTGTGTGTGTACCAAGCATAGCGTGCATGCACATTTTACTAATTTGCTGTTAAAGTAACAATGAAATGCCTTCAATATTGACTTTAAACCAGGTTTTTGTTGGTCAATGGCGCAACCACTTTCCGCTGCCTCAAGATGGCAATACGGCCAGAATGCACCTGAACACACCTCCCTGTAGGACCATGGGTACACAGATGGGCGCAGGTGCATTTGCTATTTAAACGACGTGGACGCTGGATGGGAACTTGACAACTGCGTCGGTCTCAAGCTAGCAAAGACACTTGCGTCGGGCTTTGCGCAAGATAGGGACCTTTTTTAATAATAATGAACGTCCGTTACATTCAAGCCATTGCCAAATGAGTTGATACATAGCTAAAGAAGACTATCAGCTCCACGCAACTCTTTCTGCTTACAGCCACAAGTGTTCATCAGTGAAACAGCATGACCTAGAGGGACTCTGAGGGACTACAAAGCATATGACGCTTACCCACTGCTAGTACCTGCTCTACTCGGCTCGGCTCGGCTAGGCTCGTCTCGGCTGTGGTGCCCTGTCCTCCATTTTCCATTAGAGATTTAGTCCCGCCTCATGGGTGAGGCGAGTGTGGCTGGTCGTCATAGCAACGCCGCAGGAAACAGCCGTGACCTACTGCGACACACACCCAGAACGTCGAAGATGTGCTATTTTTGAATCTCGGTATGTGGCTGTTGACACAGCCAGAAGACACATTTTCTTTCAAAAGAAGCTGGAGGCAGTAAAAAAAACACCGCTGGTTAAACTATTAAAAAATGGCGGGTTTGTTCAGGACGCAAATTTACGAATCCCACTATGGCCACGCCAAGACCCGCCCTGCGAAGCAGCTCGATTGGTTGGGGTTAGGCAATGACCTTGAGCGATTAAGGTTAGGATAGCACAATTGGTCAGGGGGATAGGACCTGTACAAATGGGGTAATGTTACCTTGCGTAAGCATGGACGCCTGGCCAATAAATGCTATTGAAGGGTGGGTCTTGGCGTGGCCATAGTGGGATTCGTAATGTTCTGTTCAGGACACCCCCCCCGTCTGTCGCTAGCAATGATGACGCAGTGATTAGTGACGATTCTCTCCGACCAATCAGTAGTCTGCAGGTTTTCACGTCACCTTTTGGTATCGCCTCAGCTCGCTCGGAACCTCGACGGAGGTAATACTAAAAGAAGTACCTGTTAGCTAGTACCAGGGACTTCTTTTCATAATGGCAAACCAAAAAAAGGCGAGTAGAGTCGAGGCGAGTCGAGCAGGTACCATGTAATGTTAAAACGCCAAACATGTCCATTGAAACATTCCAAAATAATGCCGAGCTTTAAAGTCAAATCAAAGCCGACTCGCCTAGGTTACGTTTTAAGTTCCCAGCGTCATTAAATAACACGGTGCCAACTGAATAATCTTTGATTGCTCATCTTCCTCTGGTATCTTAGGAGAAATCCCCCATCCATTAGCTACCGTTCATATTTCATGATTCTTTACAATGTTTTATTAATGTTTGCTGCTTTGTGTTTTTTGCTTGCAAAGCAAAACAATTTTGATTATTGATGTTATTAAAGCATTTTTTTCTTTCACACGCCAACAAAGATGATATGTTGGCTAGAAATCCAGAAACCAGATGCAGACATAGCCAAGAACACATGTCCTCCCTTTCTTTTCAAATTAGGATTATTAAAATGTTTTTACAAGGGTCTTAGTTGTATCATAAAGAATAGTTTTGTAAGACACACTTTCCATGACTGTGTGTGTGTGTGTGTGTGTGAGACTGAAGTGAACGGTTAAATAAGTGTTTTTTAGGCTTTAATGGTCAACCTCTAAAGGTGGCGACAGAGATTTATACCTTATTAGCTGAAGACACGGGCCTCTAATGCTCTCTATCTGTCCCTTTTGGTCTCTTTCCATCCATTTGTCTGTCTATCCCTCACGCATCTGTCTTCTGTACGCCATCAATTATTCACCCGGAGCGGATGAATATTTCAAAAGGGTGCCGGACTCTCTTCTTCTATACCTCATCCCCTCGTCCCTGTCTCTGTTTTATCTCTCTGCTCTCTGCTCTCTGTGGGTTTGCCACCATCAACCTGTGTGTGTGTGTGTGTGTGTTTGGATCCTGATTCCAGTCCTGTCATTTTTAGCCTCAAGCTGTGAACTAGACTGGCTGCTGTCTTTGGTCACCATTTTATAACCTCAGCCGACTGCAAGTGTGTGTGCGAGCGTGTGTGTGTGTGTGTGTGTGTGTGTGTGTGTGTGGGGGGGGTCTCATGTCTGCAAGTGCGCACATAAGGTATGCCTGTCTTTTTCTATTCCAGGTTCTTTTTTTTTTTGGGAGGATTAATGGGACAGTCGTCTGGAGTGATGCTGGTGTGTTGGGGCTGTCGGAGGCCTCTCCAGTCAGCTCCTCATTAACTATGAATGGGATCTACCTTTCGCATGTTTTCATAGAGGGGCTGCTGAGCCTCTCTGCATAGGCACTCTGCTCTCACAGAGGTTTCCACTTAGCCAAGAAATACGTGAGGAGAGCCACACCAAGGCTTTGTCCCAATTCTAATCCTTAAAGGGATATTTCATATAGTCAGTGTACTAGCTGCAGTAGATTGCCGTCAGCGCGCCATCAGTTTAAGTGTACGCTATATTTAGAATATTTTCACCGTTTCACCTTGCTGTCAGCTCCCCCTGTTTAAGTTCATGCAGGGGGAGCTGAAGCTGTCCTATGCCTTGGTCAAAGCCACCAGACTCCTTGGACAAAAACAGTAATTTTACCTCGCAACACAAAGGTTGGGGGTTTGACTTATCCGGCAGGCGGGGGCTTTTTTGCATGTTCTCTACATGTCTGCAGGTGTTTTTCCATCTCCAGTTTTTTAGTCTTCAAACCTTTGGATCTTTGGTTTTCCTGTAAACTGTGTAATTACAGTTTTTTTCTCAGTCGCTTTGGTACATTTCTCAAATCAGAATTGAAATTCTCAAAACTACCTGTTCAATCTTCACACCGTTGTGTCACTTGTGCACATCAAAAAAAGCAGTTTCTTATTTCTTTGAACAAGTTGCAAATGCTTGGGTACATCCATGCAAATGATGATGTACAACGCTCTGCTGTTTCCTACATTATCAATTGCTTATGTCATGTTGATCAAAATGTATTATAATGGGTCTCTGTTGAATAGTCTCACCCCCCACAACATTTAGGCATTAGTTCAGAGCATAAGTCTTCACATGCAAAATGGTTGAACGAGTTGTCATAATATGTCAAGCATATTTCTATACATTTTAATTAGACTTTTTTTCTAAATATTTCGTGAATTGGTAAATTCCACCCAGGAGAATCTTGACTTTCTCTAAAGAAGGTGCATCTCATGAACCATCAACTGGCAAGTATATATACTGTATAGCCAGAGCACAACACAATGTTACAATGGAAGGACAATGGAAGGACAAGGAATTGGACGGGGTCAACAGCCAGAGAGAAGAAGGAAGACTGCACTGTAATTCCTACATCAATGAATATACAGTTTTCCCTAAGGAAATTGTCCTATGTTCACATTTTCTTTGTGCTATGCAGTGCTGTCTTTTCCTTTCTGTATCGCAATAACATGGTCTGTCAACAAATGGCAGTACAAACAGTAAAAAGCGTAAATGTGAATCTTGTCCAGTCTCTTGCAATAAAAACTCTCACATACACTAAGGTCTAACCTACAATTTACAATAATTGTTAGCCATAGTTTACATCAGAACGTCCCTCCAGAGTACACTGTTATATTGACAACATGACTAAGCAATTTGAATCTTATCTGTACACAAGGACTTGTCATTCTGACGGCACTTACATGTTCATTGACACAGATATTTGCTTTGGAGAGATAAACTATGGATTTAGAGCAAGAGACTGGCTTTTGCAGGTAATCCATGGTGTTTTGCTTTTTGTACGAATTATTTTGAGAAATGCACTTACTCTTTTGCAAATGTCGAGGATGATTCGAGAAATGTAAGCGACTGTAACGTTAAAGGAAGTGCGCGTGACACTTAGTGACTATTTTACATTTTTTTGTTTTAGATGGGAACATTACATTCTATTAATTTTAATCTTATGTACAAAGTAGAAATGCAAGCATGTATAACACTACTGCAGTCATAAGGCACGACAGAAGACAATAGATCGTGTGAATATCATTTCAGATCTCTGCAGTACTTATGGATCGCCATCAGCAAGAAACCAAAAAAGATAAAATACAAAACTTGCTTCATCGTCATTAATATTATTATCACTTGAGTCAGGCATTACAGCAACATGACATGAATATTTTTCTTCTAATCTGGGATTATAGCTAGAGGATCAAACTGGGACCATCAGGGATAGATAGATAAATAGATAGATAGATAGATAGATAGATAGATAGATAGATAGACAGATAGATAGATAGATAGATAGATAGATAGATAGATAGATAGATAGATAGATAGATACATAGATAGATAGATAGATAGATAGGTAGGTAGGTAGATAGATAGATAGATAGATAGATAGATACATATATAGAAAAGGGAAAAGTGAGGGGAATGAGAGAGGAGACTGAACAAAAGGGCCTGAGGGCTGTTGTATTCTTAATTTTTTTACTTCTTTTTTTACTTCCTTTCAATCTCATGTGTCTGTGAGTGTGTGAATATATGTGCTCTGTGTGTGTGTGTGTGTGTGTGTGTGTGTGTGTTTTATCAGCAGGATTTGAGCATTTACTGTGGCCTGTGTCCTGCTGCGCTGCAATCTGTTTGCTCTCCTTCCTCCTCTCTCATTACAGAGCAGCAGCACATTTGGCTCGACACACTCTTATTCTGTAATGTACTGACGGATGGTGATGATGATGGTGATGGTGTGTGTTTCTGCTGGTTTGTACCCTTTTAGGTCCTTTGGCAAGTCATTAAAGTTCTCATATTATGCTCATTTTCAGGTTCATAATTGTATTTAGAGGTTGTACCAGAATAGGTTTACATGGCTTCATTTGAAAAAAACACCATATTTTTGTTGTACTGCACATTGCTGCAGCTCCTCTTTTCACCCTGTGTGTTGAGCTCTCTGTTTTAGCTACAGAGTGAGACATCTCACTTCTGTTCCATCTTTGTTGGGAGTCACACATGTGCAGTAGCTAGGTAAGGACTACTAGCCAGTCAGAAGCAGAGTATGAGGGCTTGTCCTGACAGTACCTAGGTAAGGACTACTAGCCAGTCAGAAGCAGAGTATGAGGGTGTACCCTGACAGTACCTAGGTAAGGACTACTAGCCAGTCAGAAGCAGAGTATGAGGGTGTACCCTGACAGTACCTAGGTAAGGACTACTAGCCAGTCAGAAGCAGAGTATGAGGGCGTGTCATGCTAGCAGCTAGGTGAGCATTATAACGTGTGTTCCAAAGTGACCACGTTTGTCTCTGAAGTAAAGGCTGGACTACAATAGAGCTGTTTGGAGCAGTTGGTGAACAGTGTTTTCTGTTGGAGATGGTAAGTCCCTTTGGGGGGACTTTGGGCTTTTTCACTTTGTAAACCTATAACGTGCACAAAAAAGATATATAACACAATAAAGGAAAGGGGGAAAAGCCAAAAAGCATAATATGAGCACTTGAAAGAACGATGCAATTATTGTCGGTTTGGACATTTTTAACTGCTGTGAGTACACCATCCATCTTAGAGTAAAAAATCTTGTTTGAATGACTGTATAGCTTCGCTCCGGTCGGATCGTTTTTTTTCATTAGCAAGTCCTCCAGCTGTTTTATGTTTGTCCTTGGTTACTTTTCTCGGCATATTCACCTGTACTACAAGTATTGCTTCAAGTTGTGATGCTTTTACTCTAATTGGGATTATCTAAGTAGTATTTATCCACGTCTGCTCACCACACCCCCATAACCAGAAGTCCCCGGTATGATATTAGTTGCTAACTTACCGCTAAAGCAGCGACAGTGTGTGGGGGCGGGGTTAGACGGAGATACTTTCAAATCGTGCTAGCTTTTTAACATTACGACCCTGCCTTTAATGAAATCATATTGAAGCTTGGCCGAAAAAAAAAAAAATCATCATTACACGTATTCTTACCCAGAACACACAATACAAGTTAGTTTCTTACTCCCTATTTTTCTCACTGCCTGTCTGGTCTGGCATCGTGCCAGTGTGACCACACAGCCGACAGTGACGCTGCAGGCTCAGATAATGAAAACCCACACACACACTCAAACACACACACACACACACACACACACACACACACACCGTCCTAGTGTCAGAGGCGCCAAAGATATCGCAGCATGCCTCGGGTTGGACAGTATGTTACTGTGTGTGTGTGTGTGTGTGTGTGTTTGTGTGTGTGTGAGAGTGTGTGTGTGTTTTCATTATCCGAGCCTGGAGCGTCACTGTCGGCTGTGTGGTACGTGTAATGACGATTTTAGTCAGCCAAGCTACAATATGATTTGAAGCACATTAAAGGCACACACACACACACACACACACACACACACACACACACACACACACACACACACACAGATACATGGTGTGTGTGTGTGTGTGTGTGTGTATGTGTGTATGTATTTGTGTGTTTTCACCTTCTCCCTCTATAAGGAGTGGGATTACTTTGATTGAGAGGTGTGACCGTTGTTTGCCACGCACACACATACGCTCACGGCAACAATGTGGTTATTATAATTGCAACATGAACATGTCAAGTATGGGGTCGTCATGGCAACAGTAACGTGCACTGTCTTACCCTGACATGTGTGCCATGTCATGTTTTATCTGCACGCAGGAATATTGTTATTCTGACACCAGTGGTTCATTCACTCCAGGCTCAGTCTGAGATACTTGTAATCCTCGCTGGCTGAGGATATTCATGTATGAATTTGAACATAATTTTAATATATCGATAGATTTACTTCTGCAGCCGATATGAAAGTATAGACTTTGTTTGAGAAATATTGGGTAAATATTGGGTATACTAAGAGAAAAGTTCAGGCCACACATGAGGTTTATCTATATCCAACTAAAAGACAAAGAGCCTACATTAGCCCAAAGTTGAATAATGTAGGGCTGTCTGTACGCTATATCAGTGGCGTCTGTGATGCATAAATGAGGCTGCTCTTCATTTGGCCGTGCTGGTGAGCCGTATGTTAAGCAGCAGCGAGGGCAGGGGACTCTATTTAAATGGAGTGCAGGATGCACATGCTGCAGCAGGTGTAACGTTGCATTTCTGTCAGACGATATCAGACAGTAGCAGGGAGCGTGGCGGATGCTTCTCGTGGAAGAGGAATTTTAATAAGATGACTTAAAAACAGATAAATATCAGGCAAGGCAACATCATCAACACGTTACCTCCAATTGAAGTTGCTCAACGTTTTTTTGGGAATGACTTTTATTTGCTGTCTTTCAAGGCAAGGCAAGGCAAGGCAATTTTATTTGTATAGCACATTTCAGCAATTCAATGTGCTTTACATAAAATGTTAAAACACAGTTAGAAATAATTAATACAAAATTAAAACAATTCATACAAAATTAAAACAGTTAATTAAAAATAGATTAAATACAGGAATAAAAGAATAAAATTTCCAATACAGTGCAGTGCAAAGAATTAAACATAGGCAGTATCAAAAAGAAAGGTCTTCAGCCTTGATTTAAAAGAGCTGAGCGTGGGTGCCGATCTACAGTTTACCGGAAGTTTGTTCCAGATACGTGGAGCATAGAAACTGAGAGCTGCTTCCCCCTTTTTTGTTCTGATTCTGGGGATGGCAAGCAATCCTGTCCCCGATGATTTTAGAGGCCTCTGCGGTTCATAGTTCACAAGTAGATCCGAAAGGTAATTTGGCCCTGCAGAGCATTAGAGGAGAAAATCAAAATGAATCTCATGTTTGTAAGTTAAAAGCTGGGAAACAGTTGGCTAAGCTTAGCACAAATACTGGAGGGGGAAACAACTAGCCTGGCTGGAAATAGTAACTTGAAATTTCTGATTATGGATAAATAGCCAGGGGAAAGAGAACTGACTGACTTACACATGTCATGTCTAGCTCCTGTGGTCAAGTTTATTTTTCTTCATTTCTTTCATTAGTTCTGTTTGTTTTGCCACTTCCTGTTTTATTTTGATACTTCCTGGTCTTTGTCTGCCTTCCTGCTGAGTGGGATTACCTTCCCCCACCCCGATGTGTTTCCCCTGTGTCTCGTTATCTTCCCCGTCCTTGTGTATTTAACCCCACCTGTCACTGACCTCATTGCAAGATCGTCTGTGTTAGCGTTTGAGCGGCTATCCCTGATTCCAAGCGCCTGTAGTTTTCCTGTTTTTGGATACCCTGTTTGCATTTTGCTCTGGATACCGTTGCCTGTGTAATTTTTTTGTGTTTGCATTGAATCACCTGACAGTTGTGCTTCTGTGGGTCCATCTTACCTGTGAGCGCGATAACACAAGCTTAGTGTAGCAAAGAGTCCGACCAAGGTGAGCTAAAATGCCCTCTGTCGACCCTCTGTGTAGATGTCTAATTAGCATCATCCATCATCTTTAAATGATATCTGTCAATCAGTTTTTGAAACGGTGTGTGAGTTTTCAAAATGATTGAATATGCCAGAGGGAGCAGCCAGATATGAATGACATGTACGGTGGAGCTGTTGCACCCTTGTAGCAGCAGCAGTGATTCTCTTGATTCAAAGTCATTTTTCATAAAATGGTTAAGATCCCATATAGTGCTCATTTTCAGCTTTATACTTGTATTCATGTTTACATGCTTTAATGTTAAATAAAAAACACATTATTTTCCTCATTCTGTGTATCTGACTATACCTGCGTTCTAGCCTCGTGAGACCGTCCTGATCTGGCGAGCTCCAGTTTTCCACTCGCAGATCAGTCTGGCATCTTGAGGTAGAGAAAATTTGGAGCCGTTCGCCAAACGACCGGGCCAATCAGCGTTGGTTTTGAGGCGGGTTTAGGTGGTGATAGACAGATGGTTTATCCAATCAGCTAACCAGTATTTTCAGACAGCGGTAGCCCTAATTCTGTTAGCTGCTCGCTAATGCTTTTTTCTCTTGGATCCTTCTTTTGGAATATGGACCGGGAACCTGAAATGGGGCCTTTTATTCCTAAATTCTAGTTACACAAATGGCAAATCTCCTTTACCGAAATGTTGCTTGCTTGCTGAGCTAACGAGCTATGCTTTGCCTGCAGCAGCAGGGGCGGGCTTGTGGTTGTATTTTCATACGCTTTGTTGATCTGATTGGTTGATTTGGCCCGTCTATCACCAACCAGTATTTCCGCCCCTTCCCAAAAGTTCTCCAACAGAAAGTTCCCAGATGGATATGCCGAGCAAATGCGAAGCGATCCATCTGGCGGAGTCAGGTTACCTGTGTTCACCCTCTGTCTGAAACGCTCCGTTTAGCACCTTTCTCTCTAAGAAACCCTCCTGAAAAAAAAGCCACGTCCGCTCTGATGGGTCAGCGTTTCCGGGTCTTCGGCATCTGCGCTCTTGGAGTCTCTGCAGCCGGGGAATGATTTTAAACGGCACTGTAGCGGCACTTTCCATTTGCATTATGGTTGTGACATCACAACTTTACTGAAGTCCTGGCGGCTCGTTTAAAGGCACCGTTTCCGAATACTGGCTGTGTGCATTTCTCTGAGGTCTACGCCTATTGATACTTTCATAGTATTTATATAGCACCTCGACCCACTTCATAGTGAAAAAAAGACATGGAAATCTTACTTTTTACAGATAATGGGAGTCTGATGTTGGAACAAATCTGCTTTTTGCCAGTTTCTTACAAATGAAATACTTGATTTAGTAGCGATTATCAGACATTAAGTCCCGTTACAACTGCTAGACGTCTCATGATCTGACTGACGGAGAGCCTCCCTGCATTAAGAATGGATCTCTTTGTTTTGGGGGGTCACAAGATTTTGAGAAGCAGCGGTTTCAACTCTAAATTATGGCTGTATTTGAAGGGCAGAAGCAGCCCCACACAAACTGCAACATCCCAATTTGATGCTGATTCTTTTCTTTTGCTTTGGTTAAGCATATGATTTGAGCATATGATTTGTCATTCTGTATATCTGACTAAACCGCTATCTCTCCCCCCCCGTGTGTCTTCCGACAGGTTAACAGACCTGTCAGGCTCTCTCACAGATGGACCAGTGAACTATAAGTACAAGACCAAATGCACTTGGCTAATAGAAGGATAGTAAGTATCTGTTTTTCCTCTCCTCTGTCATCATTACAACTTACTTAGTTCTACATGGTTAAAAACTTTTTTTGTATCTGGCTGAAGGGCTCCAGATAAAGAGAGCTTTATTACTGTGTGAATAGAAGGAGCTTGTCTTCGTATGTAGTTATTGTCCTCCAGAGTTGCTTCGTACCCAATGACTGCTCAGAGATGCATGCTGCACCGACTGAATGCACACAGACATAGTAAAGCGCTGCATACTGTACATTTAATTCTACGGTTGCTGACACGCAATGCCTGTGTTGCACCCTTGAAAAGAAACGTCTTCTTTTTGTTCTGCAACTTTATTTTCCACGGAACTGTATTTTCTTTTGTGTGTGTACAGTTTTAACAAAGCAGCCGGATATGACGCAGCGTTTTTCTCACAAACTCAACTCGTAAAAACCTCAAGTCACGCAGACTGATGACGAATAGTGTCACTCGGAAGTGTCGTGCATGGACACCGGCGTATTAACAATAAAATAAAGTTGCGTAACATCTGTGTATCGTGGTAAAACAATTATTTTGTAGCTTCATGACATTTGCATATCTTATATTTCTGGGTCGCAACACCTGCTTGCACTTAATGTTTGTTATACAATTATATTCAGCCATTTAACAGTCACTAACAGAATAACAACTGTAAAAAAAAAAACATCTGTAAACGCATTGAAACGCATGAAAAATGCATTATGTTTTGGGTTACCTCTTTAACAGTCTGTGGGACTTGGGCTTTGGGCAAAGGCTGCAGTTCTTCATTATCTCCTTGGGAAATATTGAAGGAATGTTGGGCTCAGTCAGATATTTGAAAAGGCCATTGTGAACATTTTTAGCTAAGTCAAGTCCATTTTATTTGATTAGCACAACATCCTGAACCAGAAATTTGCCTCAAAGGGCTTTAACTGTGGGTTGATTGCCAGAAAATTTGGTGCAGTTATCTATGGCACACTGTGGATAAAGGCTATTTTAAACCATTCCCTCCTTTCTCATCTACAGTATTTAACTGACAAGTATATGTACTTTAAATCTAACCTGGTTATTCACTTTCATTTCAGATTTTAGACCACATGCGTCTAAAATCATGGGTTCTTTACTTTGCTAAGTTACTTATTTACCGACTTTTTTGGGGCTTAATGTTGACTGCAAGTGAAAAGACTGTATAAGACATGCAATAATACAGTCAAAGATAGTTGACATTTTCAAAATAAAAGCATGTCAATAAACTAAACATGTCTGGCCCTGGATTCTTAGTGAAACTGAGTTTGACACCCCTGGTTTAGACCCTTCAGGATCATTATTTTTATTTGATTGTTTAAAGGAACACACCGACTTATTGGGAATTTAGCTTATTCACCGTAACCCCCAGAGTTAGACAAGTCCATACATATCCTTCTCATCTCCGTGTGTGCTGTAATGCTGTCTGACGGCTCCAGCGGCATCAGGCCAGCACAGAACATGCAGGTGAATGGTTCCAGTAATCCTACTGCTCCGAATAAGTGACAAAATAACGCCAACATGTTCCTATTTACATGTTGTGATTTATAGAGTCACAGCGTGTACAAAAAACAACGTAACATGAGACACAGCCGTCTTCTAACTGTAAACAAACCGGGAACTATATTCTCAGGCGGAAGAATATAGTACTTGGGCGGAGTGATATGCTCGCAGCAAGCCTGTCTGAGAATATAGATCCCGGTTTGTTTACTGTTAGAAGACGGCTGTGTCTCATGTTACGTTGTTTTTTGTACACGCTGTGAATCTACAAATCACAACATGTAAATAGGAACATGTTGGTGTTATTTTGTCACTTTTGTCACAATTTGGAGCAGCAGGCTAGTTGGAACCAGTTACCTGCAGGATCTGTGCTGGGCTAAGCTAATGCTGGAACCGTCAGACAGCGTTACAGCACACACAGAGATGAGAAGGGTATGTATCAACTTGTCTTACTCTGGGGGTTACGGTGAATAAGCTAAATTCCCAATAAGTCGGCGTGTTCCTTTAAATAAACATATAGCACACAGAACCACAGAAACATGGTGTTTACAGGATCCAGGTTTTTTTTTTCACAGTTTGTTTTTGCTTTTTCCAACGTTGTAAATTGTAAAATTTTTCTTCTACACATTTTCAGCGCTTATTTCTACATCCCGTATTTTCTGATATAAAACAAAAATTGAAAACGGGTCAATGTGACCCAAAGTCAACACAAGGGTTAAAACCGCAGACTTTATAAATAATGTAAACACCTTTCAGAAGTAAGAATAATATGAAGCATATAGGTAATATCCTATATATTCATCAAATGCATTGCCGTCATGCCCCATCTATTGTGTGTTCTGTCTCCTCTCTCTCCCAGTCCGAATGCAGTGCTCCGGCTGCGCTTCAATCACTTTGCCACTGAGTGCAGCTGGGACCACATGTACGTCTATGACGGAGACTCCATTTACGCCCCTTTGATTGCCGTCTACAGGTGAGCGCCTGCAACTCTGAATAGGAGAGAGCTGGGAGGGGGGGGTATGGAAATGACTCAGGTAGCCTTTGGCACGGCTTCAATAGCTCCAACAATTATGCAGTCAAATGACTTCACGTATAGGCAAACAAAGGGTGCCATAATAGAAAGAAAATATTGCAATTACTCGCATAATCCCTGAATACCACTTCTTTCTGGAGCTTTATTGCATAATATTCCCCACCAAAAAGGACAATCAACAAGCGTGTGGGTGGCACTCTTTCATTTGACAATAATGCATAAAAAAAAAAAATTAAATAATCACAATAATTTACCCAACTCCCACTTATTACTCTGCTCCATAGGGGCTTATCTCCTGTTGAGAGTTCAGTTGCTCCCAGGAATATGAAGCAGCTAATTTGAACAATTCCAACCAAGGAAACATTTGAATATATACACAGCTTGGACTTGTGTGGACTTATTACCTTCAATAAATAGGCTTCTATTGTTTATTATAGATGGGCACATACTTGTGTTTGGAAGGAAAGGCTAGGAGGAGTCTTTGAGGGTACATTTGCAGTGCATTGCATTTATTAAAAGAGGCAGGCCGAGCAAATAAGAAACCCCCCAACCCCCACTGTAACAATCTCATCAAAAAATAAAACCCAAATGCGGTATGAATCTCCGCTGAGGTTTTTTACTTAAAAGCTAATCACTGTCATATTTTCAGTGGGGGTCTGCATTTGCTCAAATGGAATCCTTGTTATTGTACAGCTCTCCAGTGGTGCTTTCAGACCAGAGTCCATAAAATACAGCTTTTATCATTATTAGTTTTTTTTTGTTGAGAGGAACTGTCTGTCTTTCTCTGTCTCATTGTCTGTCTGTCTGTCTCTCTCTCTCAGTGGTCTAGTGGTAGCAGAGACCAGGGCTAACGAGACGGTCCCGGAGGTAGTGACAACATCCGGCTACGCTCTGCTTCACTTCTTCAGCGATGCTGCCTACAACCTGACCGGCTTCAGCATCGCCTACTCGTATGTCTAGACCTCAACTGTCCTTCACTAGTTTCTCTCTTCCCCCTCTGGGTCTAATATATATATATATATATATATATATATATATATATATATATATATATATATATATATATATACAGTACAGGCCAAAAGTTTGGACACACCTTCTCATTCAATGTGTTTCTTTATTTTCATGACTATTTACATTGTAGATTCTCACTAAAGGCATCAAAACTATGAATGAAAACATATGGAATTATGTACTTAACAAAAAAGTGTGAAATAACTGAAAACATGTCTTATATTTTAGATTCTTCAAAGTAGCCACCCTTTGCTTTTTTTGATAACTCTGCAAACCCTTGGTGTTCTCTCAATGAGCTTCATGAGGTAGTCACCTGAAATGGTTTTACCTTCACAGGTGTGCTTTGTCAGGGTTAATTAGTGGAATTATTTCCCTTATTAATAAAAAAGCAAAGGGTGGCTACTTTGAAACCCCCCCAGATTCAGGGACAGCTAACTACTGGCTGGCACATTTTCCATTTACACAGCCAGGGGACGCACACAGAAAATAAAAGCTACAGTAGGTGACCATGAGGAAATATTTTCTGAATTTGACAAACAACTTATTAACGCTAATATATATTTTTTTTAAGATTATTTTTTGGGCCTTTTTCCACGTTTATTTTGAGGACAGCTAAGGGAAACATGCAGAAAATCCCTGGACCTCTGCGTCGAGGTATTAACCTCTCAGTACATGTGCGCCTGCTCTACCCACTGATCCAACCCGGCTCGTTTGTTGAGTTTGTCCCCTTTTGCTCCTGAACGTTACACATTCGGTTGTTTTAAGCTGTTGCAGACTGGGGAGTACAGTCTCTGTTGTACTGTTTTTTTTTTTTTGTTTCCCAACCCTACTCAAGACTCACTCGTACAGAAGGCTACAAACATCAATTATACCCTGCACACCATGCCACAAACCTGGGCTGCTTTGTGTCAGCAGTCATGGAACATTTAATGATATGTGGTAGGCAGGTTGTACACATGGGAGGAGTGAGTGAGGACAGTTACTGTACACACACACACACACACACACACACACACACACACACACACACACACACACCCCGAGGGGGGATAAAGGTTGTCATGACGACCCTCTTGTCACAGCAGCAAACCCGGCTTTTTGTATTAACAAAAAGATGATTTTCTACCTCTGGTGCTTGACTCCTTTTTTTATCATTCTATCTTTTTCATCATCTTTATTTATCTGATTTTACAGAGAAAGAGTGTATACCGTTTGGAGTATCAGAGTGTACAAATGCTTGTATTCACAGTTTGGGTTTTATGTGTCATTTCATGTTTTTTCCTAATATTTAGGCTCCTACAGTTCTGCTTTTGTAATGGTCTCTCATTTTCTGTCTCTTAAGTGCAAGCTGTAGCTCTAATTCCTATCTTTTAAATGATATCTGTCTTGCTCCATCTCTTATTCGCCCCATGGTTCCTTGTTACATTACATTTAATCGGCAGAAGCTTTTTTTGAAAGCCACTTACAATAAGTGCATATAGACTCGCTACGAACAAGTTGAGAGGTATCTTCAAAAAATGGAAGTGCATCTCTCTCAAACAAATAACTGTGTTCAGTGCTACGGTGCATCTGATTTTTGTCTTCCTATGTTTATACTACATTATGAATCCAATGGATCCAGACATTTTCCACTACATTTACTGTAATGATGAATAAGGAATAACTGATGCCGAGCTTACTTTCCCTTTACAGAATGCATGATTTCTCATAACCGCATGGGTTGGAACGCATTCTCCTAATTTTTTGTTGATTCTTCTACCTTATTCTTCTACCTATTCTTATAGCTACATGCTGTATATTCTTAGTGTTTGGAAAACTTTTCTTTTCTAAGGCTGGAAGGATTTTGATAACATATACAAGGACACGTCAAACATACTGTCGTTCCACCCCCTGTTTAAAACCATTGTATTAAATCAATGTGCAATAAAGTACTTGTGCTTTGTGTCATGAAGCCAGGTAAATCTCACTCATTGGCAACTTTCGACCCATTTTAGGGGGGCTCAAGCGTGTTGGACATTCAGAGGGGGTTGTGCCAGACTCCCGCCTTTGGCTGAGTCTCTATCTAATCTGTCAGCAGGTTAGCGGGAGACGGTTGCGAAGTTTAACGTTGGTAGTCCCCAGAGAAGAAGTTGGTCATTTCATGGTGCAGATTAGAACCCAAATTGAACTAAAATTGCTGCTTATAAAGTGTCAGGTTTAGTTCCATCATAGTGTCAAAAAACGTTAGCTGACGTTGTTGTTCAGTAGCTAGCTCAGAGATTACCGGCTAATGCAATTGGTGATTTAGCGGAGGGGGGTTAACGCTCACATTCTCATTAGGGGCTGAGCCCACCTAAAGGTCTGATCCTAGAATCGTCCCTGATCTCACTGGTCAAACCGACCTAACTGCAGGTTAAAGTATGGTTTATATATAAGTGGTCATTATTTTGGAATATCAAGACTGTTAAATTCCAACATTCACTCTCCTTTTAGCTTAGCTTTGGTCACCACCATCTCCTTAGAACAAACATACCTGGCCCTTTAGCAGTTGCTAGATGTTCCACTTTCTTCAGCAGCTGGTCTTTAATTTAGACTGTCTGCCTTTTAAAGCTGTGTAAATAGTGTGCAGTGAGTTTATTAGAGCTGGTTTGCTGAAAACAGCTGCCTGCTGTGTCTAGATATGTGGTTGATGAGAGAGCTGAGACTGAACCGTAGCGTGAATGTTCTCCTAAAGTGGCTGAAAAAGCTCTGCAGAGCTGCAGAGCTGGTGATCATTTCCAGTGGGTTCAGCTTTCATAAAACCTATATTTTTGTTCAAATTTATTTGTCAAACTTACGGGATGATTAGATATAATTTTTTTTTATTTATCATTTATTTATCTACCTTTTATAGTGGGCACTTCATATTGTCACTGTACTGTACTATTACTTTGGGCAAGATAAATCATTTTAGTAGCCTAAACTAGTTGCCAGCTATCACCCCAAAGCTGTGGGGTTCGGTGGTGGAATGTAACTAAGTACATTTACTCAAGTACTGTACTTAAGTAGAAATTTGAGGTACTTGTACTTCACTTGAGTCTTTTCTTTTCATGCCACTTTCTACTTTTCATGCAACTTTCTACTTCTACTCCACTACATTTGAGAAATATTGTAATTTTTACTCCATTACACTAAGACGACAGCTTTAGTTACTAGTTACTTTATGAATATTTTTGCAAATTTTTGCAAACAAAACACAAGTAGTTTTTAAAATACAATGTTTTTTTTACATTAAACTACCCAACTTTATAACGGCCTACAAGTGCAGCTGAAATGATTCAGCCGAGTGGTGTCTTTGCCTGTGGTACAGTACGTACGGTATGACCTTGAAGAAGTGCCTTGACTTCCCGTCTAACTGTGTCTCCCTCAGGATGAACTCGTGTCCCAACAACTGTTCGGGCCACGGCCGATGCAGCACAGCCAACTCGGTCTCGGGCCGCGTGTACTGCGAGTGCGATGAGTACTGGAAAGGAGAAGCCTGCGACATCCCGTACTGCAGGGATAACTGTGGCAGCCCGGGCCACGGCTACTGCGACCTGACCGGAGAGAAGCTCTGCGTCTGCAACGACAGCTGGCAAGGTAAGAGAGCAGCACAGGAGAGAGGAAGCAGAATGGTATCGGGGAAATTAAGATGGATGGATATATGAATGGATGGATGGATGGATTACATTTTACATTATTTACATTATTTACATTATTTACATTATTTACATTATTTACATTATTTACATTATTTACATTTCAATCTAATTAAAGGTCCAGTGTGTAACGTCTTTAGTTGTTCATTATCAAAATCTGTGTTGCCCGTTCACAAACTTGTCCTTTTTGATGAATATTTACCTCCACCATCAATTCCTAGTATTCCTTTTGGCTTGAAATTTGACATTTGCATTTGCATGAACTGGGGTAGACATCTTGAAATACGTTAGCCTGTAAGGGACATACAGGACATACTGCTCCGCCTTTCGCGTTTTCGCTGTCACATGATAAACTCACAGGTGCTGCTAATGCTGCTAACGGGTATCGTAGCTTCCCGGCCCCCGGCAAGTTTCCCCCGGCAAATTTCAGTACCAGGAGTATTCTTCACCCAGAAAAAGAAAACGGATATTGAAAAGAGCAAGAGACCGGCGTCATCAGAAAAAAAAGCGTGAAGGCTACCGTAGCTGTAATACGTACTTTGAACTGCGTGGTGCGAGAGAGTTGATTGCGATATATGATCTCAACGCTAGATGGGAGAAATTCCTACACACTGGACCTTTAAGTCCAGTTTTATGATGTTTTTAAACATCTTTTGAGCTGCAAATCAACAAGTAAATACTTACTGTGCAACATTTTATTAATTCAATGTGTCGTTTGTGCACCTTTATATAATTACTCTGCATTTAGTACAAATTAGGCCAATGCCAGTGTGATTTATTCTAAAAAAGCAAATGGCACATTTTGAATGATGCCTGTAACAAGGAGGATCTTTTTGATGTTTCTGTTTTGTTCACTTTTCAATGAGAAAAGGGAACACATAGGAAACAGACAAAAGGACAGGGAAACAAAAGCACAACGGCAGCCCCCCTCCCCTGTTTATGCTCGACATAATGTTGCCTGATTCAATATTGTTTTGTGTCATAAAACAATACATGCCTTGGGAAATCATGGCTGGTGGCACATACTATACTATGTGGCTTCATTGTTTGCGGTTTTTATGTTTCATTTGTGAACAGTTTGCTCTTTCAGCAGCATACAGAACAACTTTATGATACACAGGGTCAGTGTGTCTGACTAATATTACACTGGGGTACTCCTTTTCAAAAGATAAAGCTGCCTATTTCTTGATGTAAGTTGATGAAATTTGGAAAAGTACTCTTTATATTTAAAATCTTCATTGAATGCAATGCAGATCAAGCCCATAGACAGGGGGTGTTCGGGTGGTTCGAAAGACCCCGCCCCACCCCCCCTCACTGCCACAGGTCCATAATTTAAGTCTGTTTTTTTTGTTTTTAAATAATTTGAATCCCCCCAAATTGAGAAAGAGCTAAACCAAATCAAAGCCCTAATCTTGTTAAAAGCACCACTTCTGTGAATGTAACGTAACATGTACAACAATCCACGCAACTAACTTTAGGCACTCAAACTGCAACACGCGGGACGCGATCCCCGGTCTCCGGTCTCCGAGGTGAAAGTCCTGTGTTGTTTGACCAGTCCACCCCCCCGACCTACCTCGCTGCGCGGGCTTTCGCCTTATCAATACTACTCGCTACCGTTCTGTGATCACGAAATATGCTTCCCATTGAAATACGTTGCTTTGGGCGCCTGGGTAGCTCACCAAGTAGAGCGCGCGCCCATATACAGAGGCTCAGTCCTCGACGCAGTGGCCGCAGGTTTGATTCCGACCTGTGGTCCTTTGCTGCATGTCATTCCCCCTCTCTCTCCCCTTTCATATCTAAGCTGTCCTGTCATAAATAAAGGCCTAAAATGCCCCAAAAAAGATCTTAAAAAAGAAATACATTGCTTTAAAATTCGTAATCACCACACGAAAAAAACAACATTATCGCATCCTGTCTTCGACTCAAGAGATTCAATAACGTGACCATATCACGAACTGCCGTGAGGGCCCGGTCTCATGGCAGTTTGCGTGGTCTTTAAAACATCAGCAAACCTCTTTCTAGCCCGTGTATTAACAGGGAGAGCCTAACCTGTCAGCTGTGTTGTCGATGCCTCGAGAGAACAAAGGAAGCGACTCAGAGCTTGCCGTAAAGCAGTATCTCTGGCCGTACGACGTGTATGACGTCATTGACGTTTAAAAGGCTTTTTAGAACATAAAAGCGACTTTAAAAAAAAATCTAACACCCAGCAGTGTGTATTTTCTTAGCCTCCTCTTTTGAATGCAACGTTTAAATTACTAGACAAAAAATGATATCCTGAGAAAAGTGGATTTTGAGGGGTATAGCTCCATAGACCTCCATTCATTCTGCCGTCGCCTGTGAGCGCCCTCATATGGAACCAGAGTGGAATTGCAGCCAGTTCAGAAGCCGGAAGTAACCCAAGAGTGGAAGTTGTCCCCTTATTAGACATTCCCTGGTCATACTGAGAAATCCAGAGAGAGTTGTGTGGAGCTGATAGTTTTGATTAGATTTGTAGCAACTTGTTTGGCAATGGCCTTGAAAGTAACGGACGTTCATTAATATCAAAAAGTTACACCCTAAGCTTTAATGTGGTAATTGTATGTTATGACGCCTCAGATAGTGTTTAAACTGCTTGTTTTCAAATTCATCCCGAGCATCAATCAGAAACTCAAAAAATAATATTTGTATCGTATCATTTAATTAAATCTTGTGTGTAATGTCCCTCAACACAACACTCAGTTTTTGATTGTCAAACTGAGTGTACCCTCAAAACCATTCAGAACCAATGTTATCTCACATAATAATTATAACAATAATCATTTCAATGTAACCCCACCAGAGATTCCAGTCTGGGGAAGTGAGATTAGATGATGAAGCACTGCCCCCTCCTGGACGACTGTTGTAAACACAAGTAGAAACAGTTAGGTATTTATAAACCATATTCTGGCTTGTCTGCAGACATGCATGTACAACTTTATGATACAAATAACAAATTATAAAGCTTTACAGAGCAAAATAAAAGATCACAAAGAAAAGGGGAAAAATGGAGATAGTTAGGAGCCTGGGCTAGCTGGCTGGGCTGTGGAAAGCCAGTTGAAATAGACGAGTTTTCAGAGTTTTGTAATAGAACAAAGTAGCCTACAAATACTTCCTTACTGTACTTTAAGTAGAATTTCCCCATATCTGTACTTTACATCGTTATTTAACACATGATAACGCTTGTGGGGGGTCCGTTCTCTTTAATGAAGACATTTATTCTATTGTTTTTTCCTTATCCGAAGCGAGCGTCTGTAAGAACGGAGTCTGTTTGCTGTGCAGATTGTACAGCCACCCCCCCTAAGGCAAATTGTCATTTGTGATATTTGGCTATATAATAAAATTGACTTGACTTGACATTTAAAATGTTGCATTTACTCTGACCGATTGATTTATGGCGTGAAATTAGAACTGTATTAACTCTTAATTAGCTGCCTGAAGACATTCGGAGACCTTTACACAGGAAATATTCACAGTAGATAACATCTCACAATCATCCTAAATATATTACAGTGAAGGGATGAACATGTATGTTTGAACAGTGTGTAATGATGTCTTTTCAATTAACCCTTTCATTTATTTCTGAACAGGGCACAGCTTACTTCAGTGTGTGTATTTATAGTAGCTGTAGTGAACAATTTGAGAGCGGCTGTAGTTACTACAGTATAAGAACAAGGAAATGGAGGAATAGTTTATCAAAACACACACTCTGTCAAACAAATAGAGCACCCTGATTGTTCCATAAAATGCTCCTGGATGATTTGTGCACTGTGACTCTTATTTCTTATTATTATAGAGCAGTGATTTGCAAACTTTTTATTAATTTACCATATTTCTTCATGTAGTGCACAATTAACAGCACTGCGCCATCAGTGTCTGATTTAATACACAACCATTTTGAAACTGATAAACACTTAAAAGCTACATTTCAAATATTAAGAATCAATAAATGAAGGCATAACTATGGTGTATAATTATTTTAGGGATTATGCATGATTGATTTAAATTAGTTTTTTTAACATTTAAAACAAATCTCACGTACACCCTGCAGTACTCCAAAGTACCCCTTGTGGAACGCGTACCACCCATAGACTGTTAATATTAATGGACAGAGCGTGTGTGACGTCCCGTTGGTTTGTGGACACCTGCTATGAGTCGTCCAGTTTGCCGTTACGGGTGCAGCCATCCTGGTTGCGGATGTGACGATTTTAGATGAGAGGGAGGAGAGAGGGAGGAGCCCTTACACTCTATGTTACGTTACACACTTTCACTTGCAATCACAACATAGCCACGCCTTAAACCAACCCCTGCTTTATCGCCGATTTTAAAATCAACGAGACCAATAATTCAAAAAATTAACATCTTTCTGTGTTGCAGAAGACTTAAAACTAGCGATTGAGACCATAAACTCATTATGAAAATGTTTACTGAGGTAATAAATCAAGAGAGAAGTGGGTCACTTTCTCATAGACTTCTACAGAAACCGACCTGCTTTTGCAACTGCACGTGTCGCCCCCTGCTGGAATTCAGATAGAAAGCAGGTTTAAGGCACTTCCACATTTGCAGCACTTCAGCGAACCGGATGTGTTGTCCATTAATGGTACCACCATTTGAGAAATACTGTGTGTGTGTGTGTGTGTGTGTGTGTGTGTGTGCGTGTGTGCATGTGTGTGTGTGTGTTAATGAGTCAAGCTGGGGACAACTACGGCCTCAGAGCAGCCGTCCAACATGCGAGCAGTGGGGGTAAAATAGGCGCTGGCTGCCATAGCAACTGCCATTTCACCACAGATAATAACATGTTTGTGTTAATGAAAAAAAAAAACATGTTCTGCCCTCCTCCCATCCCTCCACTTTCCCCATCCCACTATCCAGAGAATGTTTGAATGCATTTGGCATGATTTTGTTCCTTCTCTCATTTGTTACCTTCGGAAACATTAATCCGACCCACCTGCCCCTAAATTATCAGCAAAGGAACATTTGGTAATACTTGTCTTGAAGGTATCTACAGAAGAGTGACAAGACACTGTCATGAATGCGTCATAAACATTATAAACAAGTCATAAACGTGTCCCATAAAAGTGTCATTCGGTTTTTGTGATGATAAGTTATGTTTGGGTTAAAACGCAGCGCCCAGGATGGGTGCTGCGAGGGGCACGGGCACAAGGGGACCACTGGTGTGAATAAAACACTTAAAGAACTCCTTAAAAAGACGGGTTCGGTTATATAAAAGCTGTTTAAAAGACGGCCAGATATTAAAAGAAGCGTTATGTCATGAACGTTTATGACTTGTTTATAAGTGTCATGTCACTCTTATGTAGATACCTTCAAGTAAAGTGTAACTAAACATTTAAAGGTCCCATGGCATGCTGCTTTTTGGATGCTTTTATATAGGCCTTAGTGGTCCCCTTATACTGTATCTGAAGTCTCTTTTATATAGACCTTAGTGGTCCCCTAATACTGTATCTGAAGTCTCTTTATATAGACCTTAGTGGTCCCCTAATACTGTATCTGAAGTCTCTTTTATATAGACCTTAGTAGTCCTCTCATACTGTATCTGAAGTCTCTTTTATATAGACCTTAGTGGTCCCCTAATACTGTATCTGAAGTCTTTTATATAGGCCTTAGTGGTCCCCTAATACTGTATCTGAAGTCTCTTTTATATAGGCCTTAGTGGTCCCCTAATACTGTCTGAAGTCTCTTTTATATAGACCTTAGTGGTCCCCTAATACTGTATCTGAAGTCTCTTTTATATAGACCTTAGTGGTCCCTTAATACTGTATCTGAAGTCTCTTTTATATAGACCTTAGTGGTCCCCTAATACTGTATCTGAAGTCTCTTTTATATAGACCTTAGTGGTCCCCTAATACTGTATCTGAAGTCTCTTTCCCAAAATTCAGCTTTGGTGCAGAATTACAGCCACTATAATGAGCTTTCCTTAGTATGTGCCATTTCTGTGTCTGTAGCTATTGAGGAGGAGAGAGGGGGGGCAAGGTGGAGGGTGGGGGTGTGGCCTTGACCAACTGCCACTTTGCTCATTTGAAAGCCATGATGTCTCTCTCTCTCTCATGGGTGGGCCAAATTCTCTGGGCGGGCAAAGCAGAGAAAGGGGAGGTAACCTTGCTCCTTATGATCTCATAATAAGGGCTCGGTTTACACCTATCACCATTTCTAGCCACTGGGGGGCCATAGGCAGGCTGGGGGAATGCATATTAATGTTAAATAACCTCATGCCATGGGACCTTTAAACTCTTAGTCAAACAACATCTTTTGAATGGATATTAATGATGCGTACAAAATATTAAAATATAGAATAAAGTATTAAAATAATCGGCTAGCCAGAATGAATTGTTTGACGTGTGTGAAAACTGTAAATAGCAAGGAGTATAGTTTGGATTTGATTAATTGTTGACATGGGTTTATGTTTGGGACGATAACTAAAAAGGAACAAAACCATGCTGTCTGCAGGACTGTACTGTAACCTTTCAGTTTGCCATTGTCTTTATTTATCTTTATCTTTTTATATTTGGTTTCTTAATTTTGCTTTTAATGTTCTCTGTTTTTATGCACTGTTTCGTGTTATTCTGAATTAGTGTTGGACCCCAGGAAGAATATCTTCAGCCGTATTGTAGCTAATGGGGATCTTAAACTAAAGCTGCCCCATTAGAAACCCCCTGATGATTTAACCATAATCCTCTTTAACTCCCCCAGAACTGGGGAGCAGACATGTCAATGGATTTAAAGATGACGATTTTATTGATTTGCTGTTGTCTAATAATCTCTTTAATCTCTGTTTTCACTCAGTTCACTCAGTTTTTGGGAAAACATGTATACGTGCTTTTCGATAATCTGAGTATTGACTGATCTTATGTAAAGATTTTTAAGCTTAAAAGGTTGGTTTTCTGTCTGTCAGCAGCACCAGTGAACGTTTCAGAACAGATCTTTCCTCTTTGTTAGGCAGACTGTCTGCTGCAATGGTGACTTGTTTCGTAACCGTTGAGAGCATTGTGCAATTTCCTCTTTAAAACAAAATATTATTAATACATACACTACCGGTCAAAAGTTTGGGGTCACTTAGAAATTTCCATTGCACTCCATTATAGACAGAATACCAGCTGATCTGAGTGGGTGGCTGATCTTTAATGCAATATCTACATTGCCCATTATCAGCAACAATTCATCTAATGTTCCAAAGGCCCTTTCTGTTTACTAATCTGATATCATTTTAAAAGGCTAACTGAGAAAACATTGGAGAACCCTTTTGCAGTTATGTAAGCACATACTGTAATCGGAAAACTGCTGCCCTGGTTAAAAAAACAATGCAACTGATCTCAGCTGGTATTTCAGTAGTGGAATGGAAATTTCTAAGTGACCCCAAACTTTTGACCAGTAATGTATTGGTGTAACATTTTACTAATATATAATCGTAGTGCAGTATATGTGAGATTTGTGTCTGTAGTCTTCCTTTTTTTTAAATCGACCTTGAGTCTAACAATAAAGCAATGTGTCGGAAGAGGTGCATTTATCATTGTAATTTTGTGTGTCTGTTTGTTAATCTAATGGTGAGCTACTGGAAACCTGGTTGCGAGTAGGGTTGGGTACCGAAACCTACTACGCAACCGGTAGGAATCGGACCGGATTAGAACGCAAATTTCGGTTCCTCATTTTGGTTCCACTTAATGTGTCGACCGAAATATTTTCCCTCTGTCGATCCGAAACGGACGTAAAAATATCACACTTTCTCTGTAGTCTACCGTTAGCTAGCTACCGTAAATGTAGGCTACTTTTAAAATGCCATATTTTCCCTCTGGGTCACCAAAATGGACGGAAAAGCCTTTCTTTGATGTCATTTTTCAGTTTTTTAAGAATCGGTTATGGAATTGGAATTGTTATAAAAGTACCGGTTCGGCATCGAAATCGTAAAAATTCAAATGCTACCCAACCCTACTCGCGAGCTATTGGTGGCTCACTTGTTGGTGACTCCTGCAAAAACTTCCTAAAATGTGACACAACTGAAAACTTGGTGTCAGCTTCAGCTGCTTACCTGCATGATTTTGATGGCTGTAGTTTTTACCCATCTTGGTGGCTATTAAATATGCTATTTAAATCAAATGTAATGTCTCTCTCTATGTCTCAGGTCCAGACTGTTCTCTGTCCGTTCCCTCCACTGAGGCCTTCTGGGTGCTGCCTAGCGTCAAACCGTCGGCTCAGTCTCTGGGACGGGCGTCCCATCAGGCTCTGGTGCACTCTGGGCTGATGTGGGTGGTGGGAGGATACTCTTTCAACTACTCCAACTACCACATGGTCCTCAAGTAAGCAACCCCAGTCTGAATCAGCAGGTCGTCTGTCTGTCTGTCTGTCTGTGAAACTGATCCTAGGGGTAGAAATCACTAGCCTGGTCCTACCAGACTCTGGTACATTTCATTTGTCCAGAGAGTCTGGCCTCACTCCATTGAAAAACTATTATAAATATAAAACTATTGGATCTGCCCAGAGCCACTCTGGATCTGCCATAACCAAGCACTAACGTTTGGTCTTGACGTCGGCTTAGCATCACTAGCCTTAGCCTCAATTCCTTCACCACTAAAGGAGCGAGCTGGAAAATCAAACTTTTCCCGAACCCCGTGGTGGAGGAGGGCCACAACATCATGGCCACCAACAAAACTCAGCAAAGATTGTTCTTGCTCGTGCTTTAACCAGCCACTCCCTCTGTTCGCTGATTGAACCGCCAAATATTTGGCCAGAGAAAACCCAAGAATATACCGCAAACCTAGACGTAGTACTGAAGGAAAATGAAAATTGAGCAGAAGTACTTAGGAGGGCAGAGCCAGGCTAATAAATCACACTCAGAGAACACATTATTGACAGAACAAAGATTGTTTTTGGTAATGATAGCCAATATATCCTTCTCACAGCAGACATTTTGGCATGTCATAGCAGGAAATGCACAGCTGTAATGATGAGTGACAGGGCCAGGTTTTGTGCATGGTGGCTCAGGTCCCTCCTCTGTTACACATCTCAATAGAGCTCAACAGTGTGGTTCAGGAAACAATTGAATGCGGAAAACACTTCCAGAACCAGAGCCGTTAAAAAAAGTGGGCTGTCACTGTTGATCTCCACTTAAACAGCCTTCTGTTTTTCTTTGATTTATTTCTATCTACAGCTACAACCTGGAGAGCGGTACGTGGGATGTGGTGCCCGTCAGCAGCGGGCCCCTCTACAGATACGGCCACTCATTGGCTCTGTACCAGGTAATACAGCTGTGGCTGCTACATTTCACTGACACTGTCGAGAAAAGTTGAGAGAGGCAGTAAAATACAAAAATACAAATCCTCTGAATTCCAACAGCTTTAGTTTACTATTATATTCTAAAATAATGTTGCAGCTCATTTGTAGAGACCAGTAAAATAAAAAATAAAGAATCATTTTAGCCTCAGTGTATTTTGGACATCACCTCCATGCGGTTTGTATTTCACTGCATGTAGAAAGGTGTGGCTTGAACTGCTCATCAGTTGAGTTTTACTGTTTTATCATTGTGTAAAATTGATTCATATTTTACTTTTTTAATTCAATTTGTGCTTGCCTCTGTTCTCTCCTTCAAGTTATTGTAAACTGAACACCTTTTGGACTCTGCCTACTAGAGAAAATAAGCTAGGAGACACAATTGCTTGATTTCATGTGACGATGAGACATTTTATAGACTAATACTTTCTTTAATCATCCAAAAATCCTCAATAAGGAAAGTAATCATCAGGCGCCATGGCTCTGTGCGGAACTTAGCACCAATAAACCAGAGCATGTTTTACTCCCATCCCGGAATGCTGTGTGGACTAGCCAGACCCTCCTCCGCAGTGCTGTGGAGGAAGGTCTGGCAAAGCGAGACTAGCCGCTATGGAAACCAAAAACTTGGAACCGATTATCCGATTCCAATCCAAACAATTTGAATAAAAAAACTGATTCCATTGGAATTGTACATTTTTTAAAACTATTCCAAGTTGGAACTGGTTGTCGATGCTCAATCCTATTCACCAGTGGAACTACAGCACAGCCTGCAAATATTCACATTCTTCTGATATGTGTACCAAGTACGCACAACCGCTCCATGATGAAAGTGATCATCAGTACCGTTAAGCTTTACACATAGGTGGAAAAAGTACTAAAATATTGTACTCATGTAAAAGTACCAATACTTTGATGAAATATTACTCAAGTACAAGTGAAAATACCTATATGAAAAATTACTCAAGTAAAAGTAATAAGTAGTTCATTTAAAATGTACTTTAAGTAAAAGTTACGTAGTTACATTAAAAAAAAGACTGTAAAACGGGGCGGGGGGATTCAGCCAGTGTCCTACATACAGTGTCCTACGGGTTGCTAGTGCTAGACAGAAATTAGCAATGCCACGAAACATGTTGTTTTGCTAATTGGCAATTTGCTTTATTAGTCATGAAATCTTTGTTTGAAGTACCAATGCACAAATACTTACCAAAACATGCGCGGGCAGATTACATGTGGAGTTATTGATTGCTACCAGTTCAGTCACCTTTGGCGGGCACATCTGGCATTGCATGATGATACTATTGGCCCATCCTGAATTTAAATGAAAAGCAGTCTTTTTAAATGTGGTTAATGTGATTTTCGTTGTTTTGGGCGGCAGAATTCGATGTTTCAGCTAGCATTTCTACTGAAACGGTCTCTGAACCGTCGTCGCTCGCCTGACTCCTAATTTCCACCGGTTGCGTAACGGCTGTGGACCGGCTCCTCTGTGGAACGGCTCCGTGCTTGGCCGTCCGTCAACACCCACCAGGTCGGATTTGTTGGTGGAACGGCTGCAACCATGACTGACAGCCGAAGTCCCGAGGACCCGCGAGATCTTGCAAATTCACGTAGAATAGAACCACAAAACCAACAGTTTGTTTCCATCCAGAGGAGTAGAGGGGAAACAACTCTGTGCTGTGTTTTCAAGGTGGAGTGCAGGGAAATGTGATCCGCCATGAGCATGGCGTATTTTTATTTTGAAAATTAACCGGATGTTTTATTTTGTTTCTGTGCTCGACTTCCTGTCCCGCACAATCTGAATCTGAAATCTGAATCTGTCCGCAGCCGTTCCGCAACCGGTGGAAATTAGGAGTGAGCCACTTCCATCTCGTTCTCAGTCTCCTACTGAAAGGCTTGGCGCCTGGTAGGCAGCCTAGATGCTGATCATTCCTCACTCTAGTGGTTCCGGGCACGATTTCTTTTCTTCCTTTTGTTTTTTGCTAGTCGAATCGTAATCAAGTACATTTTAAATTACCGATTTTAAAAACTACTTGGAAAAATACAAAATGCACAACAAAACTACTCAGTACAGTAACGTGAGTAAATGTATTTCGTTACGTTCCACCTCTGGCTTTACATTAATTCCAATCAAACTCCCCTCCATCCGTCTTTTCTTCCCCATCGTGTAGGATGACATCTACATGTTTGGTGGGAAGCTGGAGGCGAAATCGGCCAACGTCACGGACGAGCTGTGGGTGTTCAACATCCCCAGGCGCACCTGGTCACCACAGAAACCAGCCCCGCCTCCCCCCTACGCCCTGGAGGGGCACAGCGCCCACGTGGTGGAGCTGGCTGATGGCGAGCCGGTGATGCTGATCTTCTTCGGCTACTCGCCGATCTACAGCTACAGCAACAAAGTTCAGGAGTACAACATCAGTAAGTGCACCTGCTGACTCCGCTGGCATCGATTGTCGTCGTCCCCCCCCGCCCTTTGCCTATGGTTTAATTGCTTTTTATCGACGGAAGTCAAACACAGGGACTCTTGAGGCCGTCGACATTTTCCGCAAGGCTATGTTCGGTCTTCACACAGATCTTTGGGTTTAAACCGTACTGTTGTCCTCGGATCACATTTGACCCATTTTCAAAAAGTTTCTATATTTTAGAAATTTGGGTTTTCTTTCAACCAAATTGTCAAAAAGAAATAACGTGGATGGTTCCATACAACGCTCTTCGAAAGTCAAATAAATGATCAGTTTACTATTGTCCCACTTTTTACACATGCCACTCAGATAATTGCTTGTATAGTTCCCATAGTTTTGGTGCATGTTTTCTTGCACCTTGGCCCAAGAGAGGAACTTTTAGCTTTTAACTTATATGTGGATAAGTGACAATTAATTTGAACTTAAACTTGAAAAAATTGCATCTTTTTCTTGTAGTTTACAAAAGTATTTTTACCACGTATTTGGACAACCCGTTCAAATACTTTTGTTCTGATGTTATTTCGTGTGGTTTGGTGGAGGCCCATGATTTCCATTGAAGGGAAATTTTAATACCACAGCAATGTGATATTTTAGTCAATAGTGTGCAGCCAACTTTTTCGCAACAGTTTGGGGAAGGCGGGACGTCTCTGCAGCACCACAATACTTAATCCAGAATGGTTTGACACCTATTTTGCCTTTAGAAAATATTACATTTGATTTGGATATTGCACTAGTCCATATTGGGATTTCGATACAATTGCGATTAATTGTGCAGCCCTTATATCGTACGAAACCCGTTGATGATAATGCGATGAACAATGGCAGACCTACACTGTGAAAATGTGAGCATTAGACAGAGCCCAGAGAAGAGCCAAACTCCATGCGTGTTGTGTCCTAATATGGTTTGTTGTGCTGCTCTCTTGGACCAGAGGCTGAACTTCTGGACTGTCTGTCTGTTTGAGCTTTTGTATATCAAAATCTGACTCATTTCGTTTCAAAGCATAGAGCCAGAAAAAAAAGAAACCTTTTGGATGCAATTTGGATATTGCACTAGTCCATATTAGCCTCGTGAGACCGTCCTGATCTGGCGGGCTCCAGTTTTCCACTCCAAGATCAGTCTGGCATCTTGAGATAGAGAACATTTGGAGCTGTTCGCCAAACAACCGACCAATCAGAGTTGGTTTTGAGGCGGGTTTAGGTGTGACGCAACGAGAAGCGACTGTTAGTCTAAACAACACGGCATTTTCCACGGATGAGATGAGCGTAGCTATCGCACAAGTTTTATCCGAATTAGAAAGTATTCCTTCATTGAAAGAAGAGCAAAAAACGGCACTGGAGGCTTTTCTCGGAGGAAAAGATGTTTTTGCTCTTTTACCAAATGGTTTCACCAAGAGTTTGATCTGATTGGTTGATTTGGCCCATCTATCCCCAACATAGGTGGTCATAGACAGATGGTTTATCCAATCAGCTAACGAAGATTTTCGCCCTTTCCCAAAAGTTCTCCAACGGAAAGTTCCCAGATGGATATGCCGAGCAAATGTGAAGCAATCCATCTGGCGGAGTCAGGTTAAGTCCATATTGCGATTTTGATAAAATAATTGTGCAGCCCTAGTGTGATCCGTGATCACCCAACATCAGTTTGAATCGGAGCAAATCCCTGCAGCCAGGCTCCAACATCTGGTACAAAATTATTGTGCTTTTGGATATATTCTCTGTTTCCCTAATTAGCCAGTAGATGGCAGTGTCACGCCGTGTTGGAAACCGACAGTCAAAATTGGATCTTTGACACATCCTGGAGAGGAAACACACAGAACATAGACACACATGTACACACCAGCCCTTAGACACGCAGCACAGACCGAAAGACAAACATGTGTGCAGCTACACAACAAAAGCGCGCGCACACACACGCACATTCACACGCACATTCACACACACACACACACACACACACACACACACACACACACACACACACACACACACACACACACACACACACACACATAGAGTGGTCATTAAGAAGAGGTGGCACCCAGGCCGCAGTGTCTAGGAGATGATTAATGAATCCAATGCATTCCCTCACTCTCCTCCCTCCCTGTCTTTCTGTTTTTCTCTCTTTCTCCCTTTCCGTTTCTCTCTGTTTTTCTATACTCTCTCATCCCCCTTCTTTTTCTCCCTCTGTCTTTTTCCTCTCATCCTCCAGGCCACAGCTTTTGACCCCCCTCTGTCATCACTGCTCCTCGGCCCCCTTGTCATCTCCTGCTCCTCTCCCTCACCTTTCCCCCCCTCCTTCTCTCCCCTCATGTCTCCTCATCACTTTCATCTTCACCCACCTCTATGTCTTCCCTCCCTCCCTCCCTCCCTCCCTCCCTCTCTGACATTGTCACAGCGTAAGTCTGCGCTGAGCATCATTAGGCCTCGGAAGGTGAGCAACCATAAGTCAGTGCAACCTGAAAATGAACAGGGGGCGAGAAGAAGCAGAGTGTAAATTATGAGGTAAAAGGATTTAATGGCCGCTCAGAGAGACAGGTTCACAGCAATTAGATGCCGCAGATGAGATAAGAGTTGACCTTCTACCATCTTGTCGTCCCTTCACAGTTGTCCCTCTTTCTATCGCTGTTTCTTGCGTTCTTTGTTGTTGTTCTTTAAATTCTTTCTCTCTGGGCACTTGTTTGCATTTGTTTGTTTCCTCAATTTTTTTTACTGTCTTTCTTTCTCTCTCATCTTCTCCAGCTGTTGGTCCTGTATGTTTCTTTGTCTCTCTGTCGGTTAGCAGAGTAACTCAGAGCTATTCAATGGGTTGCCATAAAGTTAGGCGGAAAGATCCGTTGGATCTCTTTTATATAGACCTTAGTGGTTCCCTTATACTGTATCTGAAGTCTCTTTTATATAGACCTTAGTGGTCCCCTAATACTGTATCTGAAGTCTCTTTCCCAAAATTCAGCCTTGGTGCAGAATTACAGCCACTAGAGCCAGTCCCACATAACCCACGTAGTCCCACGTAACCTTGCTCCTTATGACCTCATAAGGAGAAGATTCCTGATTGGCCCATCTGAGCTTTCATTTTCTCAAAGGCAGACCAGGATACCCAGGGCTCGGTTTACACCTATCACCATTTTACAAGTGAAATTTTCATGCCATGAGGCCTTTTATTGTAAACTGCCATAACTCTTAAACGTATCATCCATTTTGATGACATGGCCAGATATCAATTGGTGGCGATCCATTTAAATTGCTATAACTCTGGGAAACTGGGGTCTGACTCTTTTGAAATCTTTGACAATTAATTCTTGTGCTAAGGCCTCAGCCTAAATTTACATCGCTACGTTTTGGTTTTTACATGTAAGCGGAGTTTTGAGCCAAAAGCGATCTTCGTGCACGCAAGTGTTTTTAGCTCCAGCAGAAGAACTAATCTCCGCTTAAACTAACACGCCCAGACTGTAAATCTCATCAACATTCTCGTATAGTGGCCATAAACAGGAGGCAGCACGTATACTTCGCCCATTGCTGGTAGTTGCCAAGGTAACGTTAGTAGCTTAGTCTCAGACATAGACAGTAAAATAAATGGACACAGCGACGCCATAGAATTCGACAGAGACCAGTGAAGTCAATTAGAAGCACTTTTCCGGTGCTGGCTGAGCGTTACTGAGCAGCCTCCAACTGAGCTTGAAGACGTAGATGTGACGTGAGCAACCTGTCTGAAAGTTGGAAGTCTTCTGGTAGCTGTGCCGAGAGAAATCTCAATCATTCCCAATCTTACAGAGACAGAGAGCGTGAGTAGGAGCAGGAGCCAAACGTTGCTGAAATATTTTGTTCCCATGCTTTCATGGACTCTCTATGGGCTTCTCCCTTCACTGTATGCCTCCACGTCCCCCCAATTTCCTGCGACCTTCTCCTGACTGTACGGTAATTCCTCTACTGTGTGACAGAAAGTCCCCCTTTCTCTGGTCATGACACAATTGTGAACCTATTTATAAAAAAACGTCTGCTACGTGGCCATAACGTGAGATACAAGGTAATGCTCGCTCACCCCTTTTGGTGTCAGAGAACGAGATGTCGTGACCCAATCAGGCAGCGAAACACTGGCGTCAGTGGCGGTGTTGCCAAAGGTCTCCGTTTGCGGCCGTGGAGACTGCAACGCAACCCCGCAGATTCCAAACCAAAACGGGTCAGAAGTGTTTTCAAATTTCTCCGGTTTAGGGGCTCGGAAACGCCAGAGCAGGGGGAATGAGAGGTGTAAATGTAGCAAAAGATCTTCTTTTTTAAACCAAAATATAGCAATGTAAACATAGCCTCAGAGTTTTTTTTTAACGTTATAGCTGTTTGGGTGGCAGTGGCAGGTCGTTGGGTCAAGTCGTTTGGATTGGTAGCTGGAGAGATGCCAGTAAACCTCCTGGGCACTGCCAAGGTGCTCTTGAGCAAGGCACCGTACCAACCACCACTCAATCTGACATCTCTCCATTTATGCATGAATAGGACCTGAGCATGTGTGTGTGTACCTCAGGCCTGTGTGTAGTGATTTCTAACAAACAGAGTCTAAATTGTATTTTCCCCACTGGGGATCAATAAAAAGTATAAATTAAATGAAATTATTCCTACAGGTATAATTATAGCCATCCTCAGCCAGTGGGTGCATTTAGATGCAGATTATTGATGCTAATTCAGAGGGCTGTGTGGAGAAATTCCCTCTCTGAGTGCTTTCTAGTTCATTTTGTGTTTTAGTTTCTCAGTTTTTCCTCCCTCTGCTCTTAGTACTACTAGTGCTCTCGGGGATTTACCGATTCGGATGACGCCATGTTTTTTCAGGCCTTTGAAGTTCCACCTCCTTCTAAGGCTTTGTTCGTTGTGTTGTCTTTTCTTTAGTGGGAGTTGCTCGGATGACCTAATCCCTGCCTGTTTTTAATAAGATTTCTATGCAGCTGAATTAATCGGTATGCATCACACTGGTCTAAATTCAATAAAGTCTGATTTCCACTGGCCCCTCTTATGGTTTGGCTCACTCCCTCTTGCCTCTCTTCTTTTCTCTTCCCCTCGCTCTATCTCACCTCCAGAATTAAAAGTGCTTTTTGGCATGGACGTGGAAAGCCAAACCTGCCAAAGCATCAAAAAACTTTTTAATTCATCGACTTTCTGTTGTGTATTTTCCTTGTGCAAAATCTGTGTACAAAAGCTAAAAAAAAAAAAAAGAGACAATCAAATCTTTTTCTGTGGAACATTTTTACATGGCTTTCTATTTCTGGCAGAAATGTTCTCTTTCAAGCAGTGCAAGCGTTATTGCTGCTGACTTTTCAAATCGTTGCTGCTGTTTTCAATTGATTTGCTCTTAGTTTAGTTTTAGTTTAGTAACTTGTCATCACACGTGTGTGCAGTTGCAGTTCCACTTTTTGCACATGCCACTCAGAGAATTGCTTGTATAGTTCCCATAGTTTTGGTGCATGTTTTCTTGCACCTTGGCCCAAGAGAGGAACTTTCAGCTTTCAACTTATATGTGGACAAGCGACAATTAATTTGAACTTGAAAAATGCATCTTTTTCTTGTAGTTTACAAAAGTAGTTTTACCACATATTTGGGCACTTCCTTCACATACTTTTGGTCTGGGGCTATTTCGTGTGGTTTGGTGGAGGCCCATGATTTCCAATAAAGGGAAATCTTAAAGGTCCCATGGCATGACAATTTCACTTCATGAGGTTTTTTAACATTAATATGCGTTCCCCCAGCCTGCTTATGGTCCCCCAGTGGCTAGAAATGGTGATAGGTGTAAACCGAGCCCTGGGTATCCTGCTCTGCCTTTGAGAAAATGAAAGCTCAGATGGGCCAATCAGGATTCTTCTCCTTATGAGATCATAAGGAGCAAGGTTACCTCCCCTTTCTCTGCTTTGCCCGCCCAGAGAATTTGGCCCACCCATGAGAAAAAGAGCGATATCATGGCTTGCAAACAAGCAAAGTGGCAGTTGGTCAAGGCCACACCCCCACCCTCCACCTTGCCCCCCCGCCCCCCTCTCACCTCCTCAATAGCTACAGACACAGAAATGGTACATCCTAAGGAAAGCTCATTGTGGGACTGGCTCTAGTGGCTGTAATTCTGCACCAAGGCTGAATTTCGGGAAAGAGACTTCAGATACAGTATTAGGGGACCACTAAGGTCTATATAAAAGAGAATTCAGAACCAGTATTAGGGCATCACTAAGACCTATATAAAAGAGACTTCAGATACAGTATTAGGGGACCACTAAGACCTATATAAAAGAGACTTCAGATACAGTATTTGAGGACCACTAAGGTCTATATAAAAGAGACTTCAGATACAGTATTAGGGGACCACTAAGGTCTATATAAAAGAGACTTCAGATACAGTATTAGGGGACCACTAAGGGTTATATAAAAGAGACTTCAGGTACAGTATTAGGGGACCACTAAGGTCTATATAAAAGAGACTTCAGATACAGTATTAGGGGACCACTAAGGTCTATATAAAAGAGACTTCAGATACAGTATTAGGGGACCACTAAGGTCTATATAAAAGAGACTTCAGATACAGTATTAGGGGACCACTAAGGTCTATATAAAAGAGACTTCAGATACAGTATTAGAGGACCACTAAGGTCTATATAAAAGAGACTTCAGATACAGTATTAGGGGACCACTAAGGTCTATATAAAAGAGACTTCAGATACAGTATTAGGGGACCACTAAGGTCTATATAAAAGAGACTTCAGATACAGTATTAGAGGGACCACTAAGGTCTATATAATAGAGACTTCAGATACAGTATTAGGGGACCACTAAGGTCTATATAAAAGAGACTTCAGATACAGTATTAGGGGACCACTAAGGTCTATATAAAAAGAGACTTCAGATACAGTATTAGGGGACCACTAAGGTCAATATAAAAGAGACTTCAGATACAGTATTAGAGGACCACTAAGGCCTATATAAAAGAGACTTCAGATACAGTATTAGGGGGACCACTAAGGTCTATATAAAAGAGACTTCAGATACAGTATGAGAGGGACCACTAAGGTCTATATAAAAGAGACTTCAGATACAGTATTAGGGGGACCACTAAGGTCTATATAAAAGAGACTTCAGATACAGTATTAGGGGACCACTAAGGTCTATATAAAAGAGACTTCAGATACAGTATTAGGGGACCACTAAGGCCTATATAAAAGAGACTTCAGATACAGTATTAGGGGACCACTAAGGTCTATATAAAAGAGACTTCAGAACCAGTATTAGGGCATCACTAAGACCTATATAAAAGAGACTTCAGATACAGTATTAGGGGACCACTAAGACCTATATAAAAGAGACTTCAGATACAGTATTTGAGGACCACTAAAGTCTATATAAAAGAGACTTCAGATACAGTATTAGGGGACCACTAAGGTCTATATAAAAGAGACTTCAGATACAGTATTAGGGGACCACTAAGGGTTATATAAAAGACACTTCAGGTACAGTATTAGGGGACCACTAAGGTCTATATAAAAGAGACTTCAGATACAGTATTAGGGGACCACTAAGGTCTATATAAAAGAGCCTTCAGATACAGTACTAGGGGACCACTAAGAGTTATATAAAAGAGACTTCAGGTACAGTATTAGGGGACCACTAAGGTCTATATAAAAGAGACTTCAGATACAGTATGAGAGGACCACTAAGGTCTATATAAAAGAGACTTCAGATACAGTATTAGGGGACCACTAAGGTCTATATAAAAGAGACTTCATATACAGTATTAGGGGACCACTAAGGTCTATATAAAAGAGACTTCAGATACAGTATGAGAGGACCACTAAGGTCTATATAAAAGAGACTTCAGATACAGTATTAGGGGACCACTAAGGTCTATATAAAAGAGACTTCAGATACAGTATTAGGGGACCACTAAGGTCTATATAAAAGAGACTTCAGATACAGTATTAGGGGACCACTAAGGTCTATATAAAAGAGACTTCAGATACAGTATTAGGGGACCACTAAGGCCTATATAAAAGAGACTTCAGATACAGTATTAGAGGGACCACTAAGGTCTATATAAAAGAGACTTCAGATACAGTATTAGGGGACCACTAAGGTCTATATAAAAGAGACTTCAGATACAGTATGAGAGGACTACTAAGGTCTATATAAAAGAGACTTCAGATACAGTATTAGGGGACCACTAAGGTCTATATAAAAGAGACTTCAGATACAGTATTAGGGGACCACTAAGGTCTATATAAAAGAGACTTCAGA